>CM035429.1:30306567-30839067 GCA_020310875.1 Ceratopteris richardii
TAAATAGGTAGCATCTGGTAATTCATCCACTATTACTTCAGGAGCTTCTCCTGAAGTTAATCTTGAGAGGTGGTCAGCTCTAAGATGGGTTTTCCCCTTCCTAACTACTACTTCAAAGTCATACTCCATCAATAGTAGAAACCATTGTATCAATTGTCCAGTATTATAGGGCTTATTGACTAAGTAAAATAATGCTTGATGATTCGTGAAGAACTTGAACGTATTTGCCAGCAAATTCTCTAATCCTTATCTTAGGATTCTTGGGTCCATATGTGAGAATAGGGCCAATTGACTTAGCCCATTCTAATACTATCTCAAGGTTAAATAGGTATGCATTTGGTAATTCATCCGCTATTCCTTGAGGAGCTTCTCCCGAAGTTAATCTTTCGAGGTGGTCAACTCTAAGATGGGGTTTCCCCTTCCTAACTACTACTTGAAAGTCATACTCCATCAATAGTAGAAACCATCGTATCAATTGTCTAGTATTATAGGGCTTATTGACTAAGTATAATAACGCTTGATTATCCGTGAAGAACTTGAACGTGTTTGCCAACAAATAATGCTTGAATTTCTTTATTACGTAGATCATTCGTAACCCTTCTTGTACTGTAGTGGTGTAATTTCTTTCTACTACATTCAATTGTCTGCTTGCATAAGCTATGGGGAAATTTACATTATCTTCATTTGTAGGTTGTGCCAACACACATGCTATGGCATAGTTGGATTTATCCACATGTACATGGAATGGCATACTCCAATCTGAGGTTGTTAATATAGGTGCCGAGCACAAGCATCATTTAAGTTCATTGAATGAATTCTCAAATTCATCTGTCCATTCAAACTTGGTCAAAAGAAAGTACAAAGGCTTGACTATGATTGCATACATGTGTATGAATCATCTGCAATAACCACAATGACCCATGAAGGCTTTTACCTCTTTTATGTTCCTTGTTCTAGGTAGGAAATTATGTTCTTTGACACAATGTGTCCTAGACACTACAACAGATCGATGGTATATTGAGGTTTTTACCAAGGAAAATGAACACGGCTTTATTTGCCGCGACAACTGTGTAAAGGTCGGTTTGTGCGTCGGTACCAAAGAGTCGATATAGGCGTCAGTATATGCATCGCTATATACGTCGGTATAGGCGTCCGTATAAACGTCGGTATATGCATCGGTAATCGCCTTCTGCTGCGTCGCCTCCTGGGTGTACCGACGGTTATTCCGATGACACTACTGGGAGTATCGTCCCGAATACCGACGACCATACCTGCAAAATTTTTTTTGGGCATAGTGTTTTGTCTTTTGCTACAACAACATTACCATGATGTTGCTTAACAAAAGACAATACACTCTGCCCAAAAAAACCCGAGTACATGTGATGTGTACTCTGATGACAACCGAAATATGATTTCATGAAACAGATTATTATTGTACACAAAAGAGATAATCAGAATGAACAATGAACCATGTACAAAAGAAGTTATATATTTCAATAATGAAGCATGTACAAGAGTGTGGCAAACCACTGTCATATATGACACTTTTACAAAATGTGGCAAAGCAATGTATTGCCATATAGAAATCAAATACAAAATATTGGTCTTCCACTGCCATACACATGCAAAGAACGTTCCATATCAACAGTCTTGCAACAAAGAGCATTAATGGAATGAGATAAATTCACATGAAAATTACAAACAACAAGTAAAAATCAAGTTTATAAATTAATTACCTCATCGCAAATGCTCCCATGAAACTACCGCACCATGTCCCTCCAAGTCCTGCAATAGTGCAGTCAACCCATGACTATATCCGTAAGACTCCTCCGTTCGTGTTGGAGGACAACCCATTGCCAGCTCTTGAAACAAATATAAAAGGATTAGAGAAATATATATAAGAAATTTAACACAAATAAATTCAATAAATGAAATGGTACTTACAAACTCATGACACATCCTGTCATATCCGCCCCTGCCCAAATATGACTGTCCAATCGTGTCTAGACGTGTGGCTGTGGCATTTTGCTGCTGGCGATATTGATCAGGAGTCTGCTGGCGATATTGATCAGGAGTTTGCTGTCAAATGCGTGCATGCATTGCTTTGCCAACCGCATCTATCAAAGGATCCATAGTCTCTAACATGTGCAGTATAAATTTGTCGTTTCTGATAAATTTGATACTTGCACTGTGTGCAAGGACATGCCATTCTCTCTTCAGGATCCAAAGAAGCCATCTGCTACAATATGGACATTTTAGAACATTTGTTTTTTTATTAAACCTAAAAATCTAACTCTTAAAGACCTAAATACTTAAATACCTAAAAAAACTTAAAACCCTAGTTTTAAAACCCTAATCTATATAGCTATCTTATTTTATCTATATATTCGGATTTTTTCTTGATTGATCCTATTTTATATATATATTTATTTATTTATTCAAATTTTTTCCTCTTAATTAAGTTATATGTATGCCTAAATCCTAAAATCCTAATTTTAAAGATCTAGACCTAAATTATGTATATTTCTATATACATGTATATATGTATTTCTATATACATATATATATATATATATGTATTATATGTGTATGTGTATGTGTGTATATATGTTATGTAGGTGTTAAAACCCTAAAACCCTAATCCAAATGACCTAGAACTAAAACATGTATATATATGTATGCATGTGTATATATATATGTGTATATGTATATATATATATATATATATATATATATATATATATATATATATATATATGAATATAGATAGGTATATAAGTATGTGTGTTTGTGTATTGTATATATATAAATGATTAAATTTAAACCTATTTTTATATATTTAATCATATATATTTCATTTATTTACTTAAAATACTAGTTCTTATCATATTTTATTATCTATATAATTATCCTACCTTATATATATATATTTATTTATATATTCAGATTTTTTCCTTACTTAATTATATATAATATATATATTTAATTAAATAATTTAAAACACTAGTTATTTTTATATTTATTTATGTATATAATTATCTTATTTTATATATATATTTATTTATATATTCAGATTTTTTTTCTTATGTAATCCTATTTTTATATATTTAATTATAAATATTTAATTAAACTATTTAAAACACTAGTTCTTTTTATATTTATTTATGCATATAATTATCTTATTTTATATATATATTTATTTATATATTCAGATTTTTTGATTACGTAATCCTATTTTTATATATTTAATTTTATATATTTAATTATATATATTTAATTAAATTATTTAAAACACTAGTTCTTTTTATATTTATTTATGTATATAATTATCTTATTTTATATATAAATTTATTTATATATTCAGATTTTTTTCCTTACATAATCCTATTTTTATATATTTAATTTTATATATTTAATTAAAACCCTAATCTTAAAATTCTAGATGTGAAATACTAAACCCTAAAACCCTAATCTTAAATATCTAGAGCTAAAATACGTATATTTCTGTATACATGTGTATATACATGTATATATGTATTATATGTGCATGTGTATGTGTGCATATATGTTATGTAGGTGTTAAAACCGTAAAACCCTAATCTGAAAGATTTAAATCTAAAATACGTATTAAAACCCTAAAACCCTAATTAGAAAGACTTAGACTTAAATCTGAAATACTAAACCCTAAAACCCTAATCTTAAATATCTAGACCTAAAATACGTATATTTCTGTATACATGTGTATATGCATGTATATATATGTATTATATGTGCATGTGTATGTGTGCATATATGTTATGTAGGTGTTAAAACCCTAAAACCCTAATCTTAAACATTTAAATCTAAAATATGTATATTTTTGTATGCATGTGTATCTACATGTATGTATGTATAATATGTATATATGTGTTTATGTATATATGTTATCTACGTATTAAAACCCTAAAACCCTAGTAAAAAAGACTTAGACTTAAATCTGAAATACTAAACCCTAAAACCCTAATCTTAAATATCTAGACCTAAAATACGTATATTTCTGTATACATGTGTATATGCATGTATATATGTATTATATGTGCATGTGTATGTGTGCATATATGTTATGTAGGTGTTAAAACCCTAAAACCCTAATCTTAAAGATTTAAATCTAAAATATGTATATTTTTGTATGTATATGTGTGTATTATATGTATATGTGTGTTTTATAGACTTTTATAGATGTTACTACCTAGTAACTACACTTCAAGAATCAGAGCACAAGGATTTGCCTAGAACATTCATTCTTCTATCTTTGGTAAATGATCCCCCCTTACAAGAAGTTCTATCTCTCAAAAGATCTCATTCGGGCAACGCTTAAGATCCATAGAACTCACACACCAACAGAGTGCAAAAGACTGATTCTAAAGCCCATGAAGTGTGGTGATGTTTTGAAATGGGCAGATATTTCGGATATTACACTGGAGCACTCTAAGTTGTTATGTATATGCATGCAAATTTTTGCATTCCAAGCTTAGGATCGCTTCACCATCCCTCAGAAACACATCTGGTTTGGATTACATCTAGCATATATTGGACCCAAAACCATAGATCTTGCGAGTTGGATTATCAACCACTTGTATTTAACTCAGGAAAGATGGGAAAGAAAGCATGTCATCCATGGTTGTTGCACTCTTACTCGAGTTGTCTACATGTGTTTGGCATATGATTTTCCCATAGAATGCACGATGACTAGCGAAGAATTGAAAGCATTCAAAGGAACTGCCAAGAAAGCCAAGAAAACCCGCAAAGCTAGCAAGGGACGGGCAGGCAAATGCATGCATAGATTTATTCCTTGTTTGCAAGTTCGAGAGTCCTCATCACCTCAGTCGTCCCCACAACAGTCTCCTATGGAATATCCTGCACCTGTACAACCTATCCATATATGCCTTTCACGATCGGTTATCACTGAAGGTTCTACCAGTATGGTGACTTCACAAGCAACCACAATTCATGAACCCATCACTACAGCAGGTGACCTTCCCACCACCATCGATGCGGAAGCATATACTTTCCCTATACCCAACTTGGAGGCAGAACCAATTAACATCACCTTTGACTTTGAAATGCATGATGCTCTATCCAGCGAATTCCAATTTTCAGAGGATCAATTTTTCTAACAAGAGTATGACCGACCTAGTTACCCTACCACACCCGCTGATCAACCACAAGAGCAAGTAGTCTCCAGCTCAGAAGAAGAAAGGATAGAAACTGACAATGAAGATGGTGATGATGAAGCTAGCCAAGGTAGCCACGACTCTCAAGGGGATGTGCAGGATGATGAACAAGAACACCAAAGAGAAGCTCAAGGTGACACAAGTACGCATGAAGATGACATGTTCAAAGTGGCTGCCTACACTTTCAATCAAGAAACTATTCCGTACCATGCAAGCCATTTGGCCACATAGATAACTCTCAGAAGAAGAAAGTCAAGCAATTCTAGAACAAGAACTCGCTACAGAAGGGTTCGAAGAATCTTACATTCAATGCTTCAGAGAATTGGTTAAATTAGTCAGAACCAATGAAGCACTTCGCTATTCGCAGAGGAAACCACTACCGAAGTTTGACCCACGAGGAATCCGTTTGCTATCCAAACTGGGTCAGTATATTCGCATACACCCACATGCCCAATCTTTGTACTAGGCCAGGGAAGCATGACTCATTCCAGAAGACCCTCTTCAAGAAGCAACCATAGTGATCGACTCCCCGCCTCATCCCTCTACTGTAACTACCACTACCACTGTTGAAGTACCTACCAAATCACCTGCTCCTCTTTCACCTCCTGTCCCTCCAACTTCTCTTGTACACCCTACCTCTCCTACATCGTCCATGTTCATCAATAGTGTTGTAGCAGAAGCCCTTGTTGCCTCAACCCCACAAGCTCTTCCCACATCCATTTCACCTATTCTTCCCCGTTTATCTACTCCTATTCTAACCAATCCATTTCTCACTCCATCCTTTCCTTCTTTCCCCATCCCTCCAAGACCTCTATTCTCATTTCCCTCTCCACTGATCTTCTCACTCGTTTCACCTTCCCGCTCCACGGTATTTCCTCTCTCCTCCCCTCTCCACGAAGCAATATGTGAAACCCAACCTATAATCTATTCGTCAACCTTTGTAAATCCTATATTCACACCCACTCACACACCCACTCACACACCCACTCACACACCCACTCACACACCCACTATCACTCCACTATTCACAGTCACTGCACTTGACACCACATACAACGACATGGACATCTCACCACTCATCGCATCATCACTCACCTCATCTATTTTACCACTCCATTTGAGCACGTTACACTTCTCCACACTCACCACTGCATCCACTTTCTCAACCCTCTTTCCCCTTCCCCTTGCATCAACCTCCACACCCACATCTTCACTCACTACACCATTAATATTGTCACCCACGATCGACACTACCTTCCACCAAATGTTTTCTTGCATGACACAAGTGCGAGATGAATTCGCATCTCTTACAACCAACTACCAGACACTATAGCAAACCAGGATATATTTATAGGTGAAATTAAACTCGTTAACCATTGACAATGTCTCACTTAATGTTTGATATTAAGAGCTACATGAAGCCTATCATAACCTAGAACTACAAAGCTAATAGAAGACGAAGGAGGCAATTACCGATATCGACAACCTATTACGGGCTCAAACGATTAGAAATGTGACCCTCACTCAAAAGATGGGACTGTTAAGATGCCACCTCGCAACATCCAAAGAATATAATCAACGATAGAGAAAATTTGAGAGCAGGTCTAGATCAACCAGACAAATCTTTGAGTCTTAGCCACTTTAAAGCAGTACTATCAGAGTCCATGCAAATATTATTGGAACATCATGCACGACTCTTAGAAGATTCTGACAATATGAATGAAGCATATCAGAAACTCCAAGATGAACATAAAATGCTACAGTTGTGCACACTGGCACAACAACCACCACCAGCTCGTGAAGTCATCTCTCCAAAAACTCTAGAGGAACTCAACACATTATGTGCTCAGGTACTTACTCTTCAAGCATAGATTAGTGCTTTCTCTAAGCCTCCTAGGCTTGATTCCCCACCTGAACTCCCAATTGAGGAAGAAATTGTGTCTATCCTGGTGGAGGAAACTTATGAAGAGGCCTATGAACCACAATCTATCGTACACGGATGTGTCGCGGTTGAAGGCCAAGACAACTTTGAGCTCCCTATACCTGCATGGATGAAGTCAGTAGAAGAACTTGGACAAACCCACTCAGCACGGGTGGAGGCACAATTACACGCCATGGCTATGATAGAGGAACACATTTTACAATCACCTTACTTTGCCCACTTGGCCCCTCAAAGGTATATCTCCGGCCATGAGCTTCATTATAAACTGTATTTCATGGTAATGGGAGAATATCAATTGGAAATCGAAAAGGAGACGGGCAAGAAACCATCACATGCCACTCAATTTGAGCCTGATGACTTACCATCGGAGGCACAGAAAGGTGAAATCTTTCAATCAACTTGGTGCCAGAAGTTGTTACAAAAATACTCAGAAATGATCAGCATATGGGCCAAAGCACCACTCCATCTGAAATATAAGCCATGTTGGGGACTTATCCCAAGAGGTTTCTCTTGGAAAACATTCGCAATCAAAGTTTAGAATAATAAGCAATGCCAAGACTCACTTAATTATCCTTATTTCACTCCACCTCGTGGGGCCACCCACAGTCGGTACATGATATCCACGATTCACCACTGGCTCCCCCGTTTACACCGCATGGATGATGTTGTCGCACATATGAATGTCAAAATATTTGACATGATGCAGATTGTATTTCAAATCTTTCACTGCATCAAAGCATTGCATGTTAATACCCCGGGATTCAAGCATGGTAATCAAGACTTAGCATATGATATGAGCATGATACCATCGCTCCGAGTGTGCTATGCTTGGCACTGTCGCATCAAGTATTTATTGACATGTTACAAAACAACATTTGAAGAGATGTTTACCACCGGATTTTGGGAGCCATTTCGAGGTTTTCATAAGCATGCCCACACACCGACTTCAATTATTTGCCTATGAAAAACTCGTGTACACCACACTACCGACTTCTGCCAGCAGATGAATCTCAACCCATAGATTTGGAAAAACTTGAAGCAGATCTTGCAAGAGGTATTCGCATAACGGAGCACACCCTCGCTCATGACCTCCTACAAAATTATATCCAACAGATCCCACAACAAGGTTCTGTCGAGGATGACACACTCGAGAGGGAGGGGTGTTGGCAGTAGCCAAAGGCACAAACAACGAAGAAGCATGTGAAGGTAGATTATAATAAAGTATTGGGGAGCCACGTGGATTATTTTTGTCAAAGACATATGTTTTATAATTCTTTTTGAAAATCCTCAATAGTGATTTTCATCACTCTTGTATCATATGTAACATAGAACAACTTGTGTTGTAATTAATAGCTCCATTTTGTGCAAGCCAAGGAGTCCTCGATCTTGATGAGCTTAGGTAGAATGAGCATACTGTGGCTCTAGCACAATCGTAAGTACCACATTAAGAATCTCCACCTCTTTAATGTCTGTTGCTCTAGCACAATGGTGAGAACCACGTTAAGAAGCTCCATCTCCTTAATGTCAATCCGTGGAAGAGATAGGAGTGATATGAAGATCATGAATGAGAAATGTAGTGAAAGTGAAGGTGAAAAGCATAAAGATGCACACACATACATACGCACACAAGCGAGACACAATGGAATGTAGGAAAATAGACTCTATTACTCAAGATCTCAATTACAAACTTAAAATAGCTCTAAGCTCACACTCACCAACCTCAAAAATGAGCTCTCTAGCTCTTTTTATAGATTCTAGACTAATTTTGACCGGTTCACATCTAGTGACTGGTATAGTTAAAAAAAAAGGTTCTAGGTGCTATTTGAAGGGGTAAACGATGTCTAAAAATAACCAAAATTGGTAGGCTTGTTCTACTTAAGCTCCTCAAGCTCGAGGACTCCTTGGTTTGCACAAAATGGGGCTATGAATTACAGAAAGGTGTTTTTCTATGTTACATATGGTATAAAAGTGACGAAAATCACTATTGGGAGTTTTGAAAAAGTATTTTAAAACATATTTGTTTGAAAAAATAATTCGATTGGCTCCCATTACTTCGTTGTGCTCTGTCTTTACATTCTTCCTCGATGTCTATGCCTCTAGCTACTGTGCCTCTGGCTATTGCCAACACTCCCTCCCTCTCGCTTCTGTCGTCCTCGATAGAACCTTGTTGCGGGGTCTATCCGATATAATTTTGTAAGAGGTCGTGAGCGAGGGTGTGCTCTGACAGACGGATACCCCTGGCAAGATTGGCTTCGAGATTCTCCCAATCGATGGGTTGAGGTTCCTCTGGTGGTGGGAGTCTGTAATGTGTGGAGTACACCAGTTGTTCATATGCAAATAATTGAAGTAGATGTGTAGGCCTGCTTATGAACACCTCTTAGTGATAATCCCTAGAACCTGTAGTGAACATTTCTTCGAAGGTCTGGTTATAGCATGCCGGTAAGTATTTGATTCGACAGTGCAAGGCATAACACACCCGGAGTGATGGTGTTGTACTCATATCATATGCTAAATCTTGGTTTCCATGCTCGAATCCTAGGGTGTTGACGTGTGGTGCCTTGACACGATGGAAGACTTTGAATACTATCTGAATCATGTCAAAGATTTTGACAGTCATATGCGTTGCTACATCATCCATTCATCGTAACCGAGGGAGCCAGTGTCTAATGGTTGCCATCATATAGCCAACCGTGGTCGGTTCGGTGGGTGGAGGTAATTGAGCCAGTCTTGGCATTGCTTGTTGTTCTGTACTTTAATGGCAAATGCCTTTCAGGAGCGGCATTTTGGCATCGGTCCCAACATGGGTTGTACTTCAAGTGGAGTGGTGCTTTGGCCCATGTGCTCATCATCTTGGGATATTGCTGTAATAAATACTAGGGCCAAGTTGGTTGATATATTTCTCCTCTCTGTGTATCCGTTGGCAAATCTTTAGGCTCAAACTAAGTTTCGTGAGAAGGTTTCTTGCCTGTTTCGTTTTCGATGGCCAGATGATATTCTTCCATTAACATAAAATATGGTTTGTATTGTAGCTCATACCCAGATATGTACCTGCAAGAGGCCAAATGAGTAAAATAAGGAGATTGTAAAATTCATTCTTCAATCATTACCATTGCATGTAACTGTGCTTCCACCCTTGCGAAGTGGGTCCTTCTAAGCTCTTCAACCGTCTTCATCCATGCAGGAGTAGGAAGTTCAAAAGTCGTATAGCCTTTGGCTGTGATGCGTTCGCCTCGGATGGGTTGGGGTTCATATGCTTCTTCAAAAGTGTCCTCCATCGGGATAGTCACTGTTTCTTCATTTGTTGGTAGTTCCGGTGGGGAATCTGGTCTGGGGGGTGATTCATATGCTGCAATTTGAGTTTGGAGAGTTACTACATGGGCCCTTAGAGCATTGAGTTCCTCTATGATCTTAGGGGATGTGGCCACAGGAGCTGGTGGTGCTTGTTGTACCGGTGCTCTTAACTGTAATATCTCTTGTGTTCTTCTTTGAGCTTTTGGTATTCCTCATTCATATTGTCATACTCCTCTAATAATCTGACATGATCTTCCAATAACATCTTCATGGATTCGGAGGGGACAACTTTGAAGCGATTGGGACTCAAGGGCTCATACGATTGATCTAGAGCAGCTTCCAAGTTTTCTCTGTTTTGTTCTTGTAGACATTGGTTCTCTTCTTTAGCTGCTGGCAAGTGACGTCTGAGCAATCCCATGTTTCTAGTAAGTGTCGCATTGCGAATAGTCTGAGCCCGCAATAAGTTGTCAATATCAGTGATGGCCTCTTTTGTCTTCTCTTCACTTTCGAGTTCTAATTTGTGGTAGGCCTCGTGTAGTTCGTGGTAGCGGGTGTTTAGTGAGATATTTTCTATTGATAAGGAATTGAGCTGCGACTGTAAATCGTTTGTTGTCTGTTGTAGCATCTGGTAACTAGTGGCAAGAGATGCAAACTCATCTCTCACTTGAGTCATGCATGCAAACATCTGGGGAAACGCAATGTCGATGGTGGGTGCTAAAATTAAAGGTGTAGTGAATGTAGATGCTGTGTGTGTGGGTGTCGATGCAAGGGGAAAGGGAAATGGGGATGGGAACGTGGATGCAGTGGTGATTGTGGAAAAAAGTGAGGTGCCTAAATATGGTGGTGCAATGGGAGATGTGAGTGGTTGTGCTATGGGGGTTGATATATCCATGTCAGTAGATGTGGTGTCGAGTGTCGTGATTGTAAAATAGTGGAGTGATAGTGGGTGCGTGTGGGTGTAAATACAGGATTTACAAAAGTGGCATAATAATTTATAGAGGGGGTCTCTTGTACTGCTTGGTGGAAAGGGGAAATACAGTGGATCGGGGAGATGAGATGGGGGGAGAAGGTTAATGGAGGTGGAAATGGGAATAGTGGTCTGGGAGGGGTGGGGAAGGAAGGGAAGGATGGATGGAGAAATGGATTGGATAGAAGGGTTGAAGTCCTAGGTGGTAAGCTAGGTTGTGGAGGTGTGAAAAGGGTGAGAGGAATGGAAGCGACAAAGGCTTCTACTTCCGCACTATCCAAAGACGTGGAAGGTCTCAAAGAGGCAGGGTGTACAAGAGAGATTGGATGGGCAGGGGATGAAAGAGGAGCGGTTGGGATGGTGGGTACTTCGATCACCGTAGTGGTATGTACAGTAGTAGTGTCGGATGGGGAGTCGATGACAATCGTTTCTTCTGCCAAGGAGCCTTTAGGGATGAGACGTGCTTCCCTGGCCTGTTGTGATGATTGGACATCCCTCGGTACACGAATGTATTGACCGGGTTTTGTTAGTAAGCAAACTCTGCACGAGTCAAACTGTGGTAACGGCTTTGTCTGCAAGTATCTTAATGCTTCATTTGTGCCCCCTCATTTAACAAGTTCTTTGAAGCCTTTGATGTATGCTTCTTCGAAGCCTCCTATGACGAGTTCCTGTTCTATAAGCGCTTGGATTTTTTCCTTAGATAGCTTTTTGCGTGCCCAAACTTTTTCCATGGTGCGATATAACTTCTTGATCGCCAAGGTGTAGGCCGTTGCTTCATATGTCTCATCTTTGTAAGTGCTTGTGTCACCTTGGGTGTCAATATGTTGTTCCTGCTCATCAGTCTACACATTCTCTTGAGATTCCTGGCTTCCTTGACTAGCTTTATGATCACCATCTTCATCATCTGTTTCTGTTCTTTCTTCTTCTGAGCTGGATACTATTTGTCCTGGCTGTTGATCAGGCGAAGTGGTAGGGTAGCTTGGTCGTTCATATTCTTGAGAGAAAAATTGGCCTTCAAAAAACTGAAATTCATTTGAAAAGGTATCGGGCATTTTAAAGTCGAACGTGGTATTCAGTGGTTCTGCTTCTAGATTGGGTATAGGGAACGAAAGCGCTTCCACACCAATAGAGGTGGGAATTGCTATTGCAATGGTGGTAGGTTCCTGGATGATAGTAGCCTGAGAAGTAACTGCACTGGTAGTGCCTTCTATAATCATTGGTCTTGATAGGCGTATGCGAATGGGTTGTACAACTTCAGGGAGTTTCGTAGGAGATTGCTCTAGAGAGGGTTGCAGTGACGGTGATTCCGGAACTTGTAGGCATGGGATGGTTCCTTGCATGCGCTTTCCTGTGCATCCCTTGCTATATTTTTTGGCTTTCTTGGCCTTCCCTTTAAATGCCTTCAACTCTTCACTTGTCAGTGCACGCTCTATTGGCAAGTCATATGCTAAACACATATAAACAATGTGCGTGAGAACGCAACATCCATGGATAAATTTCTTTCTCTCCCATTATGCTGTGTTAGATACAATTGATCTATAATCCAACTTGCTAGGTCTACCGTTTGAGGTCCAATACATGCTAAATACAAGCCAAACCAAATGTGTTTGTGGGGCATGGTGATTCGATCCTGAGCTGGGAATGCAAAATGTTGCATACATATTCTTAATGGCTTAGATAGCTCAAGTGTCATAGCCGAAATATCTTCCCATTTGGTAACATCGCCACGCTTCATAGGCTCTGGAATGAACATTTCTCGCTCTGTCGGTGTGTGGGTTCCATGTTTCTTGATTGCAGCTCTGATCAAATCTTTGGAAAGGTAAAACTTCTTAAACGGTGGGTCATTTACTAAGGACGACAAAATGAATGTGCCTAGCAAATCCTTGTTCTCCGAGGCTGTCAATGTGGTTACCAAGTAGTAGCATATGTAGAAATCTGGTTTAAGCAATGGATCACTGAAGTATTCAGTGAAGCTTGCTCTTTCCCAAACATGCTTTAGGTTGAGAGGTGGGATGGACACTGTGCTTTGAAAAAGAAGGGAGGTCCAACACTTGCGAAACCTGCCCATTAGGAAGTGCTTCATTATTTATCTTTAATCTAGGCATGTTGTTATAAGGGTTGCTCACAAGTTCTCTCATGCAATGGCACCCTTTGGCCCTCATAAAAATACCCTTTTTTCTTGTATTTAGGAGATGTCCATACGAACACTCTCCTAAGGCTCTTTTTGATATTTCCCTTAGACTATGGTATAGAAAAGCTTTCTCAATAAAAGCTCTTTTTGCACATGTACAAAATCCCACATAGAAGTTTCCCACGCTTTCATTTCTTTAGAGTTGGTTGTTGGAGAGAATATTTACAAAGATTTAGAGAGATATGAGCATGTGCTCCTTTTTGACTAGTCAAAAAGAGCACATGGGAGAATGTGCTTAGCTTATAAATATAGGCTCATTTCTTGTAAATGGGGAGCTTTTGGTCGTGCTCTCATGTAGAATCCTTTCAATGGAAGAACTCTCTTTTCTCTTGAGGCTTTGTGCATATATGTATTTAATCTTGGAGTGTGAGAGAGTGAGGTGTGTGTGCATGCTAGCATTTCCTATGTGTGTAAGTAGAGTGTTGAAACTTTCTTGTATTTTACATATGTGACTAGGATCCTTGACTCCCATTGCTCCATATTTTCAAGCATGTGGCATAGCTGCGGGCTGATGGCCAATGGCTTGAACATGATGGAGGATGGGATGGATGAAAAGAGAGTCATTCTTGAGCCTTCCTTTTTGCTTCCATGCAAGATGCTGTGGGTCTTGGCTCCAAAGGGCATACTACAACAACAAATTTGGCGCCGTTTCCGAGGAGAATGGCCTTTCATCACTTGGAGTGCTCAAGAGCATGTGGTAAGATATTGATTTTCAATTTTTGTGCTTATTCACTTAGGTTATGTGTGTTGGCATGGCACTTTCACCCTTCCATTGGGCCATTAGTTCCCATTTCTTGTTTTTAGTAGTTTAGTTTAAGTTCATGTTGGTTGGTGACACAAAAACACCCCCTAACCCTTTCTCTCTCTCTCTCTCACTTCCACACATACACACACTCACTCACTCACTTGGCATTACTTTCCACCACTGCTATCACTTGAAGTAATTGCCTTGGGTAGAGGGATGGGGGTATCTCCTTTTTTAACCCCTTCCTTCTGTTCATTTTGTTTCATTTTAACGCCCCACAAACAAAGAAAATGAGTTTTACAAGTTGAACACTTCAAATCCCTCATGAACTCACTCTCCTCTGTTTGAAAATACAACAAACCTTGGATGTTGTCCTTAGTTTTACGTGTGTACACTAAGCTCTTAATGATCACATGGGGTGGGCATTGGAAACAAACTCCAGCCGGATGGCTTATGCGTATGGGCAACCCACTTGACATTAATATGTGATGTTTGCCACTCCACCTACCATGTCCTCTTTTGAGCGCGCATTATCCCACTCCCCTTCCTCTTTCTTTTCGCTGAGTGAGGTAACTTCCTTCCTCTCTCCACTCGCAGGCGGAGGCATCGACCTTGCATAATGCTTCTTCTTGTTGCCTCTGCGCAGCCATATTGGGGTTGAGCATCTGCTCCCCCCGGGTCTTTCCAGCTTGGGGTTGAGCATTTTCTCCTATTTGATCGATGATCATTGCACATGGCCTTTTCTTGTTGTCAGTACTATGGATATCGGGCGCGTGCTCCAAATCAGGCTTCTTTAGCTCAAGATCGTGTTTCTGTGAACTTCCCCCTTTCTCCCTGTTGCTACAGCAAGGGGTTGAGTTCCTATGAACTCCCCTCTTTCCTTCAGCTCGGGTGACCTCACACATCGATACTACTCCGCATCCATCTCCTTGCGGTGAATGCACTACCATCACTACTGCTGCAGATTCTCCTCTGAGGTGGGTTTCCACTACTGGTAGGCCTCCTCAAAGCTCTTATTGGCATTTCTCAATTCTATGAGTTTTGGGCTCGATTTTCCTATCCAAGATGCTGCCCTGTGCAAAGACATCTGCATGCCTTACAACTATACCTCAACAGTGGTCGTGCTAATGTGATGCAGTTGGCCTCTATCTCCTTCCTCCCTTGGCATCTTCATTTCACGACTGTACGAAGTTTTTGTAAGCTTTGAGGATGGACTTCCCCACCTGTGCTGAGCTTCTTGCTGCCGTCCTCCACATTGAGTCTCAGTTGATGTAAGGCTTCAAGACTGTGGTGTACCGTCTGAGGAAGCGTTGCACCCAAGGCTTGTCCCGTTGGTGGTTTGCGTAGTTGTGAACTAAACCCTGTGGTTGTACCTATTACTTGTTTGTTGAGATCTGCCCTTCGTTTCCCAGATATGCATCTCGTATATGAACAGTTTGTTTGCTCGTTAAAAGTCCCCACCTCTCTCTTGATTCATTTGCACTGCACTCACCTTGTGACTTTCTCTCTTCTCAAGCTATTGCTCCCACTTCTCCTACTTCTTTGTGCTGGCAGATTGGGTAGCTGCATCAAGTCTCTCACCACTGCATGACTTGAACTTATTTTGCTACTCTCTTTTCGTACATATTTGGAGGCATGCAACTCTCCTTGGCTAAGGGTTTTGATCATATGCATTCAAACACACCATAAGTATGCTCGAGACCGAAGGCCAAATGTACTATGCTTTTCTGTGAGTAATAGGTCTCTTGCCCTTGTAGTCGACTTTGGGGAAAAAAGAATATGTGTGAGGGAAGTTAGGTTAGTCCTTGTTGGTACAGACCAATCACCAATTGAAGTATGGAAGACAAAGGATGGAGATAAGATCAAGTCTTGAAGCAAAGAAGGTGGTTACATTCACAGGATGAATGATATGTACACATATGTACATTAGTGAAGACATAGATCACTTATATTTTTGTTTAGTTATAAGCTTGTACATATTTGCCTATAAATACTTTGGAAAAATGTCGGGGCAGGAAGAGAGACAGTAAGAGAGTATGAGAATAGTGCATTTGGAAGTTGTAAGACTCATTAGAGTTCATAGGAATGAGAAGAAGTCTCTCTCATAACTCAATTGTAATTTTCTGAAGAATAGAAGAATTTTTGCACCCGAAGTTTCTGTGTCTTCTCCTTCTGTGGTAGATCTTCTGTGGAATGCTTTTGTACAAGTCTAAATCTAGGTTCGATCAACCTCTATACAAAATTTCAGCTTCCAATTTTAATCAGGATAAGAGAATTGTCTGTAGGAACATTCATATGTAAAGAATGTTCACAGTCTTCTGAAACAGGCGCAGATTTCGAGCTCAGAGAAATGGACAATGCTCAGTGCACAGTGTAAAGTTTTACACAAATGATAGCTCAAAATCTAAGTTGAGAGATAAGCTATCTACATCTAAAAGCATTTGACCAAAGGGTTCGACATTGGGAGAAGCATAGCTAAGAAGTTACAGGTGTCAAAGTCGCTACTACAGAGAAGTAGTTTTACACATAGGTAAAGTGTTTGAGTCATTTCTCAAATTATACTCAATCATTTGAGGAGATTTAAGTTGAAGAAGGTGCGCAACCTTAAGGCGACACATCCTACAAAGTTTTATAAAAAACTTTACACGAATGGTTAGTCAATCAAAGATTAATCTGCAGCAGTCTTTTCTGAGAATCTGATTTTTCAAGAATAGTCAATCTCTTGATAAGTTAGTGATTGTTCTCTAAATTAAGAGGAGTCTAAACTTATTCTTGATATAGAGGTGCTCTAATTTCAAGAATAGGTTGTTCTTTTGGAGATTAACACTCTCCATCAGTGGTATCAGAGCAGGAAGCATCAGAATTAAAGAAAGGAGGATTTCGACTGCTGCAGCTACAAAGAATTTGACACCTGAAGATTCAAAAGATGAAAGCTTGAAAGAAAAGCTTAAGAAGCAGATCATACGACACCTTGAAAGACAAAAAGAGTGTCATTTGAAGTAAAGGTAACTTTATACTTCATAAAGGTTGAAGAATTAAATATACAGGTGAAGGAAGGATGGGAGATTCTCTTCAGATAGAGAAATTGGATAGAGAAAACTATCCTGCATGGTCAATGAGGATGGAAGCTCATCTAATGAGCAAAGATTTAATAGCTTACATTACAGGTGAAGAAGAAAAGCCATAATTCAGAGATCCTATTGTTCCAACTAGGGAAGAATTATCAGATTTGAAGAATTGGATGAAAAGAGATGCTCAAGCTAGGAGCATAATCTACATGGCTGTCAATGACTACTTGCTACCTCATATTAGAGGTCTTGAAAGTGCAAGTGAAATATGGAATTCTTTGGAGGAGCATTTCCAAAACACTACAAAGTCAAGAAAGGCATCATTATGGGCAGAGTTTACTACTTTCAAGAAGAAGGCTTCACAATCAATATCTGATTATGTGACAAAGATGAAGGACATTGCAGATGCATTAGGAGTAGTGGATGAAGACATTGAAGAAGATAAATTGGTAAGGCAAATTCTCACAGGACTAAGAGGTGATGAGAAGTGGAAGCCTTTTATTTTGTCTACAGAACTTTCATTGGATCATTTCAATCCTGATTTGAATCAATTGTTAGGACATATGCTAACTTTTGAGAATGATATCAAAGGAGATGTTGACAAGAGTGCAGGTCATGCAATGTACTCTAAAGACAAGAAGAAAACTAACAAAGGAAAGCAACAAGCAAATGAAGAAGAAGGCACAACTAGTCAAGCCAACTTCCTAAGAGGAAGAGGAGGTGGCAAAGGTAGAGGAAGAGGTAGGAATAACAAAGATGGAGCCAAAGCTTGCTGGATTTGTGGTAAGACAAATCATTTAGAAAATGATTGTTGGCATAATACTCAGAGTAATGGTGGATACAATCAGAACTATAATTCAAGAGGAAGAGGAGGCAGAAATCAAAGAGGTAATTTCAGAGGTAGAGGTAGTAGGGGTTACTTTGGAAGAAATGCAGGTAGAGGATTCCAAAGTCAACAATATAACAATACCTACTACAATTATGCTTCAGATCAGAAGGAGGATTCAACATTAATAATGAATGCAACTTGTGAAAGGCAGAGTGAAGATCAAAGAGTCTTCTACATTGACTCAGGGTGTAGCAATCACCTGAGTGGTAACATAGCATTGATGACTGATTTGGAGAATAAGGTATCTAATCATGTTGTTCAAACATGTGACAATACAAAGCACAATGTGAAGTCAATTGGATCAGTGAAGGCCAAGGATGGTAGCACCTTATTGAGTAAGGTTTTGTATGTTCCAACAATTCCTAAGAATCTGATAAGTGTAGGACAAATTGTTGAAAAAGGTTATGAAGTTAGGTTCGCTAATGAAGGAGTGGTTGTGGAAGACCCTAGCAATGGGTATAAACAAATTGTTTCAGGGAAGAAAGAAGGAAGATTGTTCACATTCAAGATTCAAGGTAATGTTGGTCATGCCTTGTTCACTTATGGAGGACATAAGATCTCTGAGTTAGATCTTTGGCACAAGAGGCTTGGACATTTCAATGAAAGAGGTATCAAAGATATGATTAACAATGGTTCAGTGCTTGGATTGCCTAATGTTGCAGGTCAACATATGACATACAGATGTGAGGCATGTCAATTAGGTAAGGCTCATAAGCAATCTTACTCCAAGCATGGTTTTATGTATTCAGAGAAGCTTGAGTTGGTACACACAGATGTGTGGGGACCATCAAAGGATTTCAGTATCAATGGTTCAAGGTATTATGTGATTTATGTTGATGATGCTACCCGATGGATCACTATTTATGTGATCAAAGATAAGTCAGAGGTATTCAATACATTCAAACATTATCATGTGTATGCAAAGAATCACTGAATTCTAATGAATTCAGTGATTACTTGTGGAATGCAGGTATAAAAAGGGAGATTACTTGCAGGTACTCTCCTCAACAAAATGGTGTAGCAGAGAGGAGAAATAGGACTCTTGTTGAGTTTGCAAGGTCCATGATGAAGGAGAAAAATTGCCCAAATTATTTGTGGGCTGAGGCTGTAAACACAGCTACTTATTTGGTCAATAGGCTACCATGTAAAGCCTTGCAGGGTATGACACCATATGAGGCATGGTGGGGTAAGAGACCTACATTAGACCATTGCAAAGTATTTGGATGTTTGGCATATGCATATGTGCCATCACAATAAAGGCACAAATTGGAACCTAAAGCTGAAA
This sequence comes from Ceratopteris richardii, assembly GCA_020310875.1. Classification (NCBI taxonomy): domain Eukaryota; kingdom Viridiplantae; phylum Streptophyta; class Polypodiopsida; order Polypodiales; family Pteridaceae; genus Ceratopteris; species Ceratopteris richardii. The sequence goes on from CM035429.1 coordinate 30,326,159, forward strand.
AATATGTGTTTATTGGTTATGATGATAAGCAGATGGGATATAGGTTGTGGAGTCCATCCACAAAACAATTCATTGTATCTAAGGATGTTACATTTGATGAGCAAGGTACTTGGTATGCAGGTACTATCAATATTAATACAAATGATGAAGAAGTTGTGAGTCAAAGAAAAGGTAAATCAAAGGTTCAGATATTTGATGAAGAAAAGAATAATGAAGTGCAGGTTGAAGTTGAAGAGATACCAAGATTTGATCCAGAATGTGATGAACCAGAAACGTCAAGGAGTGGAGAACTCAGGAGGTCTACAAGGCACAAATGACAACCTACAAGGTATAGCTATGATACTTCTTTTTTGGCTACCAAAGATTATGCTTACATGATAAAAGCAGATGAAGACCCTTCTACATATGAAGATGCAAAAGGTAAGGAAAATTGGGAGAAAGCTATGCAGGAAGAATGTGATGCATTGATGGAAAATCAGACTTGGGAATTGGTTCCTAAACCAAATAGCCAAAAGATCATTGGATGCAAGTGGGTTTATAAGACAAAAAGATTTGCAGATGGAAGTGTGTCTAGGTACAAAGCTAGACTTGTTGTGAAAGGGTTTGCTCAGACATATGGTATTGATTATGATGAGACTTATAGTCCTGTGGCAAAGATGACAACCATCAGAACACTTATAGCAATTGCTGCATGTAAAGGTTGGAAATTGTGTCAATTAGATGTGAAGAATGCTTTTTTGAATGGTTATATTTCAGATGATGTTTTCATGGAGCAACCTCAAGGATTCAGAGATGGAAGATATCCAGATCATGTGTGTAAGCTTAAGAGAGCTTTATATGGCTTGAAGCAGGCCCCAAGGGCATGGAACTATAGACTTGTTAAGTTCTTGAAAGAACTTGGGTTTCAAGTATCAAAAGCAGATAGTAGCTTGCTTGTCAAAGCAAGTGATGATGGGTTTATTTACATGTGCATATATGTTGATGATATCATTCTTACAGGTACAGATGAGAAAGGCATTCAAAGCCTAAAGAAGCAAATGGAGAAAGAGTTCAAAATTAGTGATTTGGGAGATTTGTCATACTTCTTGGGCATGGAGATTTCATACACTCAACATGGAGTGTATGTGACTCAAGAAAGGTATTTGAGAAACTTGTTAATCAAGTTTAAAATGAATGATTGCAGGGTAGCACCTACTCCAATGGAGGTGAATCACAAATTGAGCAGATATGGAGGTGAAGAGTTCAAGGACATGAAACACTATCAGAGTTTGGTTGGTAGTCTTATCTATGCTACATTAACTAGACCTGACTTGTCATATGCAATAGGGGTTTTATCTCAATTCATGCATTGTCCTAGGAAAAAACATTGGATTGCAGGTCAAAGAGTGTTGAGATACATTAAGGGTACACTCAAAGAGGGTTTGTGTTATGGTTTTACATCAGATACAAATATCAAAATATATAGTGATGTAGATTGGGCAGGTAATCCAGATGATAGAGGGTCAACTTATGGGTACATGTGTTATGTGGGAGATAAGTTAATCTCTTGGTGCTCAAAGAAGCAACATACAGTTGCTTTGTCATCTACAGAAGCAGAGTACAAAGGCATGGTTGAAGCTGCAAAAGAAGTGATATGGCTTAAGACTCTCATGAAGAGTTTTGACACTATACAGAGCATACCTATCATTTATGGTGATAACATGAGTTCATTATATCTAGCTGCTAATCCTATTTTTCATGCCAGGACCAAACACATTGACATACAGTATCACTTTCTAAGAGAGAAGGTGATGGATAAGGAGATTGAAGTTATACATACTCCAACAAAAGATCAGATAGCTGATATGCTAACAAAGAGCTTGGATGGACCAAAGTTACAGAAGTTTAAAGACATGGCAGGCATAAAGAAGATAAGAGAAACCTCAATTGATGATTGAGGGGGAGCTGTTGGTACAGACCAATCACCAATTGAAGTATGGAAGACAAAGGATGGAGATAAGATCAAGTCTTGAATCAAAGAAGGTGGTTACATTCACAGGATGAATGATATGTACACATATGTACATTAGTGAAGACATAGATCACTTATATTTTTGTTTAGTTATAAGCTTGTACATATTTGCCTATAAATACTTTGGAAAAATGTCGAGGCAGGAAGAGAGACAGTAAGAGAGTATGAGAATAGTGCATTTGGAAGTTGTAAGACTCATTAGAGTTCATAGGAATGAGAAGAAGTCTCTCTCATAAGTCAATTGTAATTTTCTGAAGAATAGAAGAATTTTTGCACCCGAAGTTTCTGTGTCTTCTCCTTCTGTGGTAGATCTTCTGTGGAATGCTTTTGTAGAAGTCTAAGTCTAGAGTTGATCAACCTCTGTACAAAATTTCAGCTTCCAATTTTAATCATGCTAAGAGAATTGTGTGTAGGAACATTCATATGTAAAGAATGTTCACAGTCTTCTGAAACAGGCGCAGATTTTGAGTTCAGAGAAATGGACAGTGCTCAGTGCACAGTGTAAAGTTTTACACAAATGATAGCTCAAAATCTAAGTTGAGAGATAAGCTATCTACATCTAAAAGCATTTGACCAAACGGGTTCGACATTGGGAGAACCATAGCTAAGAAGTTACAGGTGTCAAAGTGGCTATTGCAGAGAAGTAGTTTTACACATAGGTAAAGTGTTTGAGTCATTTCTCAAATTATACTCAATCATTTGAGGAGATTTAAGTTGGAGAAGGTGCACAACCTTAAGGTGACACATCCTACAAAGTTTTATCAAAAACTTTACACGAATGGTTAGTTAATCAATGATTAATCTGCAATAGACTTTTCTGAGAATTTGATTTTTCCAGAATAGTCAATCTCTTGATAAGTTAGTGATTGTTCTCTAAATTAAGAGGAGTCTAAACTTATTCTTGATATAGAGGTGCTCTAATTTCAAGAATAGGTTGTTCTTTTGGAGATTAACACTCTCCATTAGTCCTAGGGTTGGCCTATTGATAAGTAGTTACTTTTACGCTTGAACATATGGATATAAGTACATGTCTTGTGAGAATTGCAAGTCTAAACAATTTTCTACCATTTTGGGAATTGGTGTCCTACTTTTTTATCTTTGAAGGTGTGCCATAAGGTGTTGTTGCATTATGTGGATTAGAATTCCATCTAAAAATCCAAAAGCTATGGCTATAATGAAAAAAAAAACATTTCTACGTGCCACATATTGCGAATCATTTGTTGATTAATATGCGTCCCTCACTTTATTTTGTTTTCAAATGTCTGATATAACGGAAGTGACATGCATGCATGGGTAAAATTCCCTCATACCAAAATCATGTGCTTGGAAGATAATTGTTGACACTACTTTTTGGGTGAATCTCTGAACATGATGGCAGGCAGCGATAGTGCCTTGATGACCACTGCCCTATTTTAGTGTGTTGGTTTTGATGTAGTAAGGCCAATCTTCTTTGTCACTTCGATTCCAAATATATTTGAGCAATTTTGTTAAGCATAGCTATGCAATCTCTGCCACATTTCTTATGTTGCAATGCTTTTGTCCACCTCTTCTTAAGGGTGGGTACATGGGCCTAATAGTTATGACCATTGACAGTTTTATAGAGATACCCCCACAATGTTTAATTTCTTGCAACATTACATAGCTTGTGGGTTCTAACAAGTGGGTAGACCTTGGTATGAGGAATCAATGATTTCCCTTGCTTTTCATGATATTCCTGTAACAAATTTCAAAAGAGCATTTGCATGCTCTCAAGGAGGATGATCCCTACCATATGTTTTTTTCCTCCTTTATTCAACATGTCTAAACTATAGGCTTAAAGGAAGGTTGAATTAGGCTGCTGAGTTTGGAGGCTATTGTGACAATAATGCATGATTGTTTCCCCATCTAAATGAAGACATACACACAGAGATGCTCGAATTGACTTGTCTATTCTCAATTGTCTTGGAACCTATGAATTGGTGAAGAAAATGATGCTATTTGCCTTGCATGTCTTATATGTCATAGATCGAAAGGCCAATCATGGCTTGCAAAAGACTCGATGTTTTGTGGATGTCTGTAACCTGTATAGTACAATGTCTTTATCTGTATGATGGTTGGTCACTTCCTTGGATACTTAAATTCAACCTGTCTAAACATTGGGTACTACAGGATTGAAGAAACTTCGGTTGTGGTTGTAAGTGTTCTTGTGTTTAGTGAAGTATGTGACTGTTCTGGCGAGTGTTTCTATCCATAGCCCCTATTGTAACTTGGAGAATATCATAGAATTTTCTAGTTTTGTGTGATGGGCATGTGTACAGGTTAAAAGGCTGATCTGCATCCAAGAAAGATGGTGGCAATACACTTCATGGGCAGAAAAATTCAAGATTTTGTTACTCTCAGAGATCACCATCAACCTTGGGATATCTTATTGTGTCCATAGTGGTGTAAGGCTATGGGACACACACATGTGTTCAAGGTGGTGTTGTAAAGCCACTCTTGGCACACCTTAGACTTGAGGGTGAACCCCTTTGGTCCACTCCCATCCCATGCTCTGTTGATGTTTGATCTCCTTGAGAGTATGCAGGTTTTCAATTATGTCTCTCACCATCCCATGCTATTGTGCTTATGCAAGCTATACACTCCCTTGTGGTTGTTTGCAAGCTTCAGGATACTACAGTTCCTTGATGACTTACTTGTCCTTTTGACTTAGTGCCATCTATGCTCTTTGATAATTCTCTGGCGTTGCAGATGACTGGAGTATATTGACTCTTCTCCTTGGGAAAGGTATCCATTATGGTGATCAAAATGTTTGAAAGAGCTTTTGGGTTCCTAATTTCTTCTTTGCTGATCTTTAAGATGTGAAGCTTATCTTCAATTACTAAGTGTGTACTTAATTCCTCTTGACTCTGAGTGTTACAGGTTTGAAAGAAGGATGATGGTGCTTCCTAGTCTTGTGAAGTTTCCATTGCATGCTTTTGTCATAATAATTGGAAATGGATAAATCTCTTTCTCTATATGTTTGTGTTTGTTAGCTCACAAAATGGTTGGTTTTTATGCACTAATGTGGGTCTATTTGGTATGAAAATATGTTTGATTTCAGTTTGCAGGAGCTTTCGGCATGCAATGTCGCATTACAATTGGATGCTTTGAAGCAGAACATAAGGCCTGGGAACCCTTAGTGACACAAGAGGAGCTTTTGGCGATAACCAGTTCCGATTCACATTACCGTACCATGTTGCATGTGAAGCACCTCTAGTATCACCCCTTGAAGGCTGGGCAGGTGGCTTTGCTCTGTGGGCCTTCCTTTCGCTGCTGTCTTTTATTAAAGAGAAAGAGAACGACAAGCCTTAAAGGCACGATAATGCTAAGAGGAAGATGTGTGAAGCTTATATGTAGAGATGCATAGTCGAGCTTGTACACAGATGCTGTAATTCATGCCAGCTAGGATAGGATTTGCAAATGAAATTTTGTATTGCGCATGGTTTGGCTTGTATGTTTCGTGGGCTTGAGAAACCCCATGTTTGACATTGACACTTATCATTTGAGAGCTAGCAAAGTAAAAATAAAAAAAAAAAGGGGAGCAGATCTTGTGCTCAGAGAAGATAATTCCGTTGTTCTGACGAAAGAAACAGAAAAAGGGTGGAGGGGGTTGCTTTACTTGCAGAGAGAAAAGGGGCGCATTCAGCCATGCTCTGGCAGGAGGTTTCTTTTTTTTGTCTTTTGTTTTTTGTCTAATGTGGCAGGGTTCCTGAAAAGCTGGGGAGAAACAGAAAAGGGGGGCTGTTCTTGTTTTTTGGGAGGAAGGGAAGCTTCGAGCCTCAGCAAGAGTGGAAGGGCAGCGAGGACGCATGTACAGGAGGGCTTTGTGGGAGAAAAGGGGTCATCGAGCTCCCTTACAATAGTGTGTCAAGGTGCTGTTGCAGAAAACAAAAGGCTTGATTCGTTGTTATCTACGCAAAGGAAGCGTTCATGTCCTGGAGAAGTGGATTGCAACTCTGCATATCAGTTCATCAATTCTAATATTGTAGTTCAAAGATTGGGTATCTTTGACCGCAATGATTGGACAATAGATGCATCCTTATGGCGCATGCATGTATGGCGGCGGAGAAATGACAGAGTGAAGTTTTTGTGGTCTTAAGAACTGATAGGACAATCTGATTAGGAGAATTCATTTTAGAAGGGGAGAACGTGGATTTGAGTGTAATAGTCAAATGTTTAAAGGACTCTCATCTGTCATCAGTTCATAAGTCATGCAGGAAGGGAGAAAGAAGATTCCGATTTATTTAGCTGTGCAGAGGAGAGATGAAGGAATTTTGGAAGAAGATAATATGGAAAAGGATCATCTCTTGTCCCAATTTAAATGATATGAGTTTCACTTACCAGCAGACACGTACAATATGCATGAACGTATTTCAAACAGGTATTTTGAATCAAATCCTTGATTTTGCAAACAACGTTTAATTCAGAGTATTTAAAGCTCCTTATGTATTAAACTCAGCTGCACCTAAGTATTTCTTTAAAGTACTTAGAGTTTTGATGCCTTTTTTGATTACTTTATCACTACTGACGAGCAAGAACAAGATTAAAGCGTACGACATCTGTCGGTTTGAGCAGAGAAAGCAGTGGAGTCGTTCTTTTCCAGATTTTAGTAGTGGGATTATATCTTGCGGGTTCATTTGTGTAGTGGGGTATATTTGCGGCCTGTTAGTCTGCTATGCCATGTTAAGTCAAGTTGAGCATGCCATGTTAGTCTGCGTCATGATTTTTATCAATCTTTCGAGACCATTCTGTTGTAAGGAAATTGATTCTAGAGCCTAATTGGGAAGGAGAAATTTTGAATTGAGTAAGGATCCTCTTGATGTGAATATTTCTTTTTATTCCCCGAATGATGAGTTGCATATCCCAAACTGCTACTCTGATTGCGTTGAACTTAGTATAATAAGAATAAACTATCTGCGCTAGTAATTATGTATGATATATGTTTTGTTATTTGCTTGAAGTCTGGCTTGCTCTCCATATTTGAATGAACTTGGTCAAGCTATAATTTTATGCAAACATCTCATAATGTGTTACTAGTTGCTTGCGTTGTTCTTTGGGAACTACTGTTAGTCAAAATTCCATGTTCAAATGATTTATCATCGGTATTTTGTTTATATGTCCCGTTGTTTCTATTCGATACTTATCGTTGAGATTGTGGTGTATGATCTGAGATTATTTTAATAGAAAGAGCATAGTTCTCTTATATATATAAAGGATTTTTGCATATCTTCTATGTGTTGCATCTCAATCCATGAGTACTCTAGCAACATACTCCATGACCTTCAATGAGAGCTAAATTAGTGACTCAAGTGATTGCTTTGAATTCACTCTAAATTAGACTTGAATTGACCACGAGATGATGAGAGACTTAAGCACAAGATCGAAGCTTGAATGTTGTCTGGCCGACAGGTGTACTACCTAAGGAAATGAGAAGGGTTAACTTATCATCTTTTCTACTATTCATCCTTCCTCCTTTCCACAAATCCTCTTCCACCTCGGAAGGGTGTTAAAAGTCAGAGGATAAATTGAGGTGATAGTTAAACTAATGAACTATGTTCATATCTACACCTTGAGCTCAATTGAAGGTCTAGCTTTCTTGGCACCCTGTGTGCACCCCTAAGCCCGCAAGAACTGGACCACAAGAGTGAACCCGACGTGAAAGGAGGGGGTTGAGTGAAGAAAGGGAGGTTACAGGAAGTGACCACTGGAGGTGGATATCCAATTGTGCGTGCGTTTTCTTGCCTCCTCCATCAAAACTTGGGGGTGAAATTGTGGACTTAGGGGAAACCAAACTTGACCTAGTATCAGCAGAGTTGGGTAAAACATCATTGTGTATAGGCACTTTCCCTTGGGCTAAGAACATATCATTTTGGTGCGTTTGCCGGGCATTTATGAGCTAGTGCATAGACATAGGAAGAATCCCTTGCGAGATAATCGTGGGCTCTAGGTAATCCAAGTGGATCAATGTTGGTTGCTTGATCACGTATGTTTGAAAGGAAATTTGTGTTTATGTGTGAATGTTGTACTAAGATTGGCTTGCTCCAGGAGAGTGTCTGCTCGATATTTTAGGCATAGAATCTGAAAGGTTTATCCAATTTGTTTTGCAAAGCTACTGGAAGAGATTATGGATTTAGTCTTGTTCAGGTACAAAAGTCACAATGATATGAATGTGGGAAAGAGCATCTTTTGTGAGATTATCCTAAGAACCCTAACAATACGCCGAAAATCACTCCTATCAACATTATTGGATTAGTAGTAGACTCTACAGGAAGTGTAACTTCTACTACCCCTATGCAAGTGGTCACTAGAGCTCAAGCTTTGCTGAAAAACCAAGGTTTAGGACAAGACAAGAATCCTAAGGTCAGTGAGATTGAGAGCATGACTAAGAAGAGGAGCAGAGCTTGGAAGGATGTCGTGAGAGGATGAAAAAGCAATGGGCAAAGAAGATGAGTGAACTCGAAGAAAGTCTAAAAGAAATGAAAGCCAAGATAATTGAAATCACATCTCAAACTCCCTCTCACACTACCCCACCACCACCATTCCCATCTCCATCCAATCCACCACCTTCCAAGACACCTCACACAATCCCACCACCCCCTAGAGTGGGATCAGTCTTAGCAGATTCCACTCCCGAGGACATAGACATGATGCTTAAAGCATATCAAGCTAGAATCCAAGAAGGGCCAAATGTAACGGATCATGAAAAGCGTTAACCTAGAGCCTAATTAGAGCTTGAACGAACTAAAATTTTTGCTAAGATGGTGGAATTGGCTCAAACTATGTTTGAAGCCAGTCGCCTCTTTAACTTCCCTAGTTCAATTAAGACTCAGTTGCACTTTGATGGATTGCTATAAAGATTGGAGAAGCTAATTGCACAATCAGAAAAGGACCTCGCCTCTCAAAGTAAGGACAAGGCAAGTGAAAGAATAAGCCTTCCTCCCCAGGAAGCTTATATGCCTAACTCCACGGAACCAAACACTTCTTCTTCTATGAGTCGGTATTCACCCGAATTTCTTCGAGAAATTCAAGAAGAGAAATGGGCTAAAGTAAGTGAAGCCCCTTGTCCCATTGAACTTACGGATATGCGCATGATCACTTTCCACAAGACATTCCTTCTATTTATGAGGATCAGGAGAGTGTTGAATCCCATGAGATATTAGACTTCGAGTCTAATTCCTTACAAGAACTACCCCATTTCAGAGGCCCATGGGAAGCTAAGTCTACTTGCATGAGAGCACCCAGGGTCATGATAAGAAACGAAGACTCAGTCATACCTAGGAATATAGAGGTCGTAAAGAACACTAGAGTGCAGTGCAATCTCACTTTAGAAGAGCTACTCAAGATTAGGCCAGAGTTATGGAAACATGTAGCCAATCAAGTGCCAGAAGTAGCAAAACCTCATTCCCAGGTAGGATATCATAGAACAGTACCAGAAATACCCTTGGACAAGATAGGAAACATGAGTGAAGGAGGAGAAGGAAACACCTATCTTCCAATTACCCATCAAGGTTTCACCACCAAGGCAATTTTGGATTCAAGAGCAAGAGTTGCAATTGCTACCACTTCCCTATGGAAGCGTTGGGGCATGCCAGCACTTAGGCCAACGAGAATGAAATTGCAAATGGCCGACGGTTACATTGAGAGGCCCCTAGGATTGTTAGAAGGAATAACTCTCACTACATGTGGTGTAGAGTTTGAGCATACTTTTGCTATATGTGACTTTAGCAAAAATCAGGCCTATGAGATGATTTTGGGAAGACCATTTATGCGGCAGTTGCAAGTGGTATAGGATTGGGGAGCCAATTCTTTTTATTTGCAACACTTAGGTGTTACAACCAAAGTCAATCTCAAGGATTACTCTCATAGAGACGTACCCCCCATTCGATGGAATCCCATCCATAAATCCAAGGATGACACCGAATCAGTGCATTCCATAGGATCAGGATCCTCATGGATGCATGCAGACACTCACTTGTGGATGTGTAAAGTAGCCGTGGAAGAAGAGCAAAGAGAGAAATCTAGAGGTAGGTGGGAAGGAAACTCATAGATCAATTCAAGACCCAGCCTATGCACCTATAGTATTTCATGACGAAGAATTTGAGCCTCATGGTTGGACGGAACTTTTAGCAACAATGGGTGTATCCATCAATAAAGAGCAGTGGACACCCCACTGTGATGAGGATGGCTATGATATTTCATTAATCACAATAGAGCCAATCCTGGGTAATTCGGTTATTAAAGAATATGAACCTAGCACTGATGCATTTGAGGATGCAAGTGACCATGATCTAGAGTCAATTATAATGGACCCTCCTTTTGCATCATGTGAGGAATATTTTTATGAAGTAGAAGCTTACCCTCAGAGACACGGAGAAATTACGAATGATGAGAGGTTAACCACACAAGTGACCACCAAGAGCGAAGGCAAAAAAAGAAAGAAGAGAGAAGTCACACAAGAGGAAGAAGAATCTTTGTTTGAGGTCCCTAAAAAATTCAAAAGGTATGAGATAGACGATATAAGAGTCATGATAAGAATGCCTAAACATGATTCACAAGCAGGAGAGGCCTATGATAAAGAGGAAACAATCAAGAAAATTGTTGTGGCCTTTGAAGGGGAAGAACGATGCACATACATAGGGCATGAGATGACGAAAGATGAAGAGCAAGAGTTGATAGCTCTACTAATTTATAAGGATTTGAAAGGTGTAGACCTTAACATATGCTCACAAACTATCCCCATGACCTCAGATGCCAAACCCTCTAAGCAAAAGCCATACACATATAATGATAATTATGTTGCCAAGATCAAAGAAGAGATAGATCACTTGGTTGAAGCTCGATTCATCTATGAAATTGAGCACACTGAGTGGGTATCCCCCATCGTAGTGGTGCCCAAGAAGAATGGAAAGCTATGTGTGTGCATTAACTTGAAGAAGGTTAATGCAGCCACTATTCGAGATAACTATCCGCTTCCTATCACTGAGCATCTATTAGAAAGAGTAGCAGACAAGGAAGTGTACATCTTCCTTGATGGGTTTTTTGGCTACAATCAAGTGGCCATAGCTCTAGAAGATCAAAATAAGACAGCTTTTGCCATAGAGTGGGGCATATTCAGCTTTAGACTAATGCCATTTGGTCTCACAAAGGCCAATGTGCCACATGTTTAAAGAATTCCTCAGGAAGAATTTAGAAGTCTATGATGATGATCTCTATGCTCATTCCAATATTAAACAGATACACATACCTGAACTAAGGCAAATCTTTGACAAATGTAGAGAATATCGTTTGCTTGAACCCAGAAAAATGTGTTTTCATCGTAAGGCAAGGCAAGATTCTAGGACACATAGTGTCAAAGAACGGCATATCCACTGATTAAGAGAATTGAGAGCTATCGCAGAACCATCAAGGCCAAAGAATGTCAAGTAAGTGTAAGCTTTCATGGGGCATTGTGGCTATTACTGATGTTTTATACACATGTATGCCATCATTGCGAAGTCTTTGTATGGACTTTTGACCAATTTTGAGTGGACTGATGAATGTGAGAAATCTTTCAATGAGCTTAAATGGCGATTATGTTCAGCACCAATCTTGACTACAGCAGATTGGAACAAGCCATTCCATGTCCATGTGGATGCATCCAATTATGCTATTGGGTGTGTACTTGCACAACCTAAAAGTGAAGGTAATATGGATCTTCCAATTGCCTATGCTAGTAGACAGTTAAATGCAGTTGAACAAAATTATACCACTACTGAGAGAAGAGTATTAGGCACGGTATATGCAGTTAAAAAATTTAGACACTATTTGCTTGCAAATAGGTTTAAATTTTTTACTAATCATCAAGCTCTACTTTACTTGGCAAACAAGCCATGCAATACAGGTAGATTAGTAAGATGGTTCCTCTTACTAATGGAATATGACTTTGAGATAGTGGTGAGGAAGGTGTTAGACGGCCGCCGAATAAGGACAATTGTACTTAGACAGAGGTTTTTAATGTAGAAAGAACCCTTCTGAAAGTACGCGGTAAAGAAAGATTCGCGCAAGCCTTGTAACAAAATTCTATTTAAAGCAATGAAAAGAACAGCAGAGGGACGAGAGAAGGAGCCCCGTGCTTTGGGATTTGCAAGTATAGTGTTGTATGTGTAGAACAAGAGTAACTCTGTTCTGTTCCGTCTGCTCCATTCTCTCTCCTGTGTATGTGCTTGTGTGCGCATGTGCGTTATACGCCGTGTTACGAATCGATGCTGTGTTGCAGAGATTTCACCCGGTAATGATTGAAGTATTTCTTAAGCGTTATTCGAACTGGAACGCGTTTTTAATCGTTCTTCTGTGGAGCACGGACGCATAGAGAACTAACATGGTTCAGTTGTGAGTTATGGGTCTCTGTGAATGACTGGGTCGGTAGTATAATCTGTGTTAAGATTAGTACCGGTAGTGTTCTGAATACGAGTAGAATGATGATAAAGCGCGCGACAAGTTATGGTCAGTAGGTCTTGCGATTTGAAGTCGGTACTCGGTAAAGTTGTAGATTGTTCAGAAGGATTTCGTGGTGTGTTCGTGTTAAGTTACCAGGAGTGCCCTTTGTGTATTGACTCTCGATCCGGACTACTGCTCAACTGTTATAGCAGGTAGATCTTGGAGTACGGGATTCTAAGACGTTGATAGCCTTGGTTGATCAGAAACAACTACTGAGCTAAGACGCGCGGACCGAGTGACGGGAGAGTGAGAAGTTGGGAAAATAGTATAGGGCCTCTGTCTAACAGACCCCTACCACTCCCAAGGACCCACTTGGCTAGAGTCAGTCTATTCTTGCGGTAAGATTGAGTACAGAGAAAGAGAGACTCGGAAATATCTGGTACGCAGGTGTGGAACCAGATTCTGGAGTCTCTGAAGGATTGTTGTTTTAAACTAGTAATTAACAGCTGCGGTAGGTAGTTAACAGTTAAGTTAATAGTAAACGACACTTACCGTTAACATTTGGCGCCGTGTGTGGGAAAGTGGCATCCGCTTGCCAGCTCTCTGGCCCGTTGTCTGTGGGAAAGTGGCAACTGATTACCAGTCTCTGCGGTAAAGTAGCATTTGATTACGAGTCACTTGTGAGACAGTGGCATTAGAGTGCTAACGGTTTGTAAGAAGCAAACATCCAGCAACATTTGCTTCACTGACAGTAGCAACAGATCCAGATTGTTGCAAACTGCTCAGATAGTATCACTGGGCAATGATACATGCCGGTCACTCGATCGGGCGAAACATATCCTAAGAATCGTCAGATTGAAGCATGAAAATCACAAAAGATAGCCTCGGGAGGGGCAGGCATAACTAGATCTGACCAAGTGATCAAGAAAAGTGGAAACGTTACAACTGATCCCGGTCATAGTCCGGTAGAACGGTCAACGCCTTCGATACATTCTGATGCTACTTCGACCCAGCCTATCGAAGATATAGCAAGTCCAGACTCTATCAAAACGCCGTTGGAACCTAGTTTAACAATATCAGATAAAGATTTAGAGTTATCCACGGTCAGAAATACGTTAGAAAAATTCGGCAAAAGTAGTAAAACAGGGCATTCTGGCCCAATTTCGGTTCATTCCGGTGAGATTCCAGTGATAGAATCACCGATCGCTGGCAAAGGTTTAGCCTTTTTTGCGGAATCATCAGCTCAACCTTCGTGTTTGGAAGAAAGATTTCGAATATTAGACATCCAGAAGGAAGGAAAGCTGTTCGAAACAGAGATCCGAAGCATCTTAAGTCGAAACAGCACACCGGAAAACACACCATCCGGCGATACAAGTCCCGATAGTTCAACCAATCAATCCCGAGATACAGAAGGAAACCCTGAACCCTTCACAATGAGCGGGCAATACCAACAACAACAACATCAACAACAACAGCTAGGACCGCCAAGGCCACCTCCAACAGGAGTAACCTACACGAAATTCGGTGGATTCCCAGGAGACGACCCAGACGCCCACGTACGAACTTTCGAGATAAGTTATGCAGTTCTTAACCATCCACCAGATCAGGCGTATAAGGCCATTGTTTTTCAATCTACACTGATCAATGAAGCGGCGAGATGGCTCACGGAATACGATATCAATCATTTCGGTACTTACGATGTAGTACGAGATGCCTTTTTACAACGATTCAGACTAAAGAAGAATCCTGCTGAAATCTTTGAGTATCTACAGAACAACAGACAGAAGGTAAATCAGACCGTCCAGGAGTACGCTACCCTCTTTAGAACACATTTACGGCAGATACCATAGGCTCACGCTAATCTACCCGATGATGTCATCTCTCAATGGTTTATCAATGGATTAACCCCACAACTGAAGCAGATCATGATCATAAGATGTGTCGGAGCTATGACCTTGGATGCCGTCATTGCAATGGCTCTACAACTAGAATCCAAGGTTGGTGGATTTTCAGAAGACCTGGAATGGTTAAAAACAAACAAAAATATGGCTGAAGATATCACCAGGCAAGTATACTACACCACATGCAAAAATTCGGGGCATACAAGTTCCAACTGTGCACTGAACCAAGTGTTTTGCGCTATCTGCAACACTACCGGGCACACCACCGGAAATTGTGTCTACAACGCTAGAATACAAGGGACAACAACCGTCAATGCAGTCATCCAAGAACATGGCCAACCAGTAAATCACTATGTGCCTCCTCAACTGAGAAACAATCAACAACAAGGATATCGGAACTACCGAGGACAGAGAAACAACACTTATAATGCCAACCGATGGCAGAATGGACCACCACCGGAAAACCCTGAGTTACCACCTCCACGCTGTCATTTCTGTGGCGAATTCGGCCACATTAGAAGGTTTTGTAAAGACGCAATAGAGTATGATCAAAGAAAGAAGGAACGCCAAAATCCAATGGCCAACATGGTAAAAATTACACCGATCGAGACACAGACTGCTACAGTCCAGACCCGTTCCGGTAAACAACTTCAGCCGGCGGCAGAAATCTTTGAACCAGGGATACAAGAACAACGAAGGATGTATAACAAAGCTAGTCACTGGACCACAACAGAACCACCAGTGTTCCCAGTACCTATTCCGGTGACTCAGGCTTCTTCATCAAAGGACGAAACAACACAAAAGGATGCATCAGTAGGGCCATCATCATCAGTAGAGACAACAGTAGACACTTCTGCGTCAGTAGAAACTTCAAGTCCAAAAGAACAAGACAATCAAGCTCAACAGGCCTGGGAGATTTTGTCCAAAGCATCCATCACGCTGCCTCTAGGCCAACTTTTGGCCTTAGTGCCCGGGATCCGACAACAGTTTCAGCAACAATTCAGCCCAGTACCTTTTTGCATTCCGACGACAGTCGCAGTTCAACCGGAACCTGATGGTGCGATTGATCACGCAGTGCCCTTGATCACAGTATGGTATAAGAATCAGAAGATCACGCAAGTATTGATTGATGGAGGCTCAGGCGTAAACATTGCGACCGCAGCATTATGCAAAAAGCTAGGCTGGACCGAAATTGAACCAGTGCAATTCTTTGTTCGAATGGCGGATCAATCGAGAGTCCATCCTGTAGGACTTGTGCGGAATGTACCCATCACTCTACAAGGAACAACTTTCAAGATGACTTTTGTCATACTAGATCTACCCGAATCCACTTTGGATTACAATCTTCTTTTCGGCCGACCTTGGCTGAAACATGCTAAGGTAATACAGGACTGGTCTGCACAAGAGCTTACATTCAAGGATGCCCATCGTAAATATGTGGTGAAACTAGATGCTATGCAATCTTGCGAACCTCACGCCAGACCCTACTTTGCTGAACCAGTTCATATGTTAGATGGACTGTCAGATGATGAAGAAGAGCAATTTCTGAAGAGTAATGCCGATTTAATGTCTCTAGGAACTGTTGACCTACAATCCGTCATAGATAACTGGAAAACGTCAGTATGTACAGTAGTAGCTATCACCGGAAAGTCGGTCCAGGAAGATGCTTCCTCAACCCATGACGACGAATTACAACCACTGTTCAAGCCAACAGATGATACAGAGAAACCTCAACAATTTTATGTTCCAGAAGACCAGCTGATCACGTACAATCTAGGAGATAGAGACCACCCACGACCTGTGAAGATGAGGCAGAACTTACCGGAAACATTTAAGGAGGATTTGATTAAACTTCTTCGCGAATTCGCAGACGTCTTTGCATGGGATTACAAAGACATGAAAGGATTAGATCCGCGCATCTATCAACACAGGGTCATGTTGAAACCGGAAGTGAAACCAAAAAGACAACCCAGCTACAGAATGAACCCCCATTATGCATCACAGGTAAAAGCCGAACTTGATAGACTATTAAAAGTCGGATTCATTGTACCAGTAGAACACGCTGAATGGATCTCGCCCATCGTGATCGTGCCAAAGAAAAACAACCAGTTACGAATCTGTGTGGATTACCGGAAATTAAATGCAGCAACAGTACCAGATCCTTTCCCGATCCCCTTCTTGGATACCATGCTTGATAGAGTCGCAGGTCATGAAATGTATTCATTTTTAGATGGATACAGCAGGTACAACCAGGTTAGAATGGCTGAAGAGGATATACCAAAAACTGCCTTCATTACCAATTGGGGTGTCTTTGCCTGCACAGTAATGTGGTTCGGATTGAGAAATGCACCAAGCACATTTCAAAGATGTATGCAGGAGATATTTTCTCCTTATCTCACTTCATTCATGCAAGTATATCTCGACGACTTCTCAATCTTTGGGAAGATGATAGCCCATTTGTTTCACTTACGATGCTGTTTTCAGAAATGTCGAGAATATAGACTCTGCCTTAATCCCAACAAATCCGTGTTTGCGGTTTCATGTGGCAAACTACTTGGGCATATTGTATCTGCCCAAGGTATTCGAGTAGACCCAGATAAGATTTCAGCGATTTTAGAAGCCCCGATACCCACAACTCCGAAGGAAGTAATGCGTTTTATGGGTCAAATACGGTGGCATGGCAGACACTTACGGTGGCTTGCGCACCTAGCAGTGCCACTGAACAAGCTAATCACAAAAACTCCTCGACAGTTTGAATGGACTGAAGAATGTCAAACTATATTTGATCGACTCAAGTATCTCCTAACGCAAGCCCCAATTTTACAACCACCGGACTGGGACAATCCGTTCCATGTTTTTGTCGACGCTTCAGATATTGCAATTGGTAGTATTCTGATGCAGCAAACAGATAAGTGGTTTCGCCCTGTTTATTACGCGAGTAGAAGGCTTGCACCTGCAGAAAAGAACTACTCCACCACAGAAAGAGAATGTCTAGGACTGATTTACTCAATCAAAAAGTTCAGACATTACCTACTAGGCCGGAAATTTACATTTCACGTGGATCATGCTGCCCTTGTTTATCTAGTAAGACAGCAGCAATTAGGAGGACGATTAGCACGATGGGTGCTACTTTTACAAGAATTCGATTATGATGTCATTCACCGACCCGAAAATGCACATGCCTTAGCAGATTTCTTATCACGCCTAGATTCCGGTGAAGCTCCGGTAGGAATAGATGACACGACTCCTGCGATTTATAATGCTGAACCACTACCTGATAAGACGCCCAACTTACAAACACCACCTACATACTATGATCAGATTCTAACTTTTCTCACCGAAGGACGCTTTCCAGCTGAGACTGCCAAGGCGGTTCGAAGAAAAATCGCAGTTTTTAGCCGTCGATTTCGGTTAGTTGCTGGAGAACTATATTATACAGATCATACCGGAATCCTACTTCGCTGTATTCCACCACATGAAGTTAACTCATTTATCAATTTGGCTCACTCAATTCCTCCCGGTGGCCATTTTGCAGCAGACTTAACTCACCGAAGAATTCTGCAAGGAGGACTCTGGTGGCCAACTATGTACAGAGATATCTCACAGTTTGTTAAACAATGCGATGCTTGCCAAAGAGCTGGTCAGCCTTTACAACGGCATCTTTTTCCCCTGCAACCCATCTTACCATTAGAACCTTTTCAAAAATGGGGTTTAGATTTTATCGGGCCAATTACACCTCCAGCAGTATCCAGTAACAATCGATACATACTGACTTGCACAGATTACGCAACTAGATGGGCAGAAGCTTGGGCTTTGCGGTCTGCTACAGTAGTTACGGTAGCAAAATGTCTACTCATGGATGTCTTCCCACGATTTGGTTTACCCCTGGAAATTGTCTCAGATCAAGGCACTCATTTTGTAAACAATTTAATGAAGGCACTCACACAGTCCTTCCAAGTCACACATAAATTTAGCTCTCCTTATTATCCACGTGCCAATGGATTGGCTGAAAGTACAAACAAATCACTGTTAAACATCCTCCGGAAATTGATCATGGAAGCACCGGAAAGATGGGATCAACTACTACCTGCAGTATTATGGGCATACCGAACCACATATAAAGTAACAACAGGCTTGACACCTTTCAAGCTAGCTTATGGCTTAGAAGCAATCGCTCCCATGGAAGTAGTCATCCCAAGTTTGCGGGTAGCAATCACTCAGAAGATGCTACCGGAATCTTCACTGACAGCACGAATGGACGCACTCAGAGAACTTGATGAGCACCGATGGCTCAGTTTTTTAACTATGCGCGAAGTTCAACTAAGGCAAGCTAAGACACACGATCGATATTTGAAGACGCCAATCTTTTCGTTAGGACAGCTTGTACTCTTCTATAACGCAAAATCGGACAGAGCAGCAGGAAAATTCAAACTACGATGGTTCGGCCCTTTCAAGATCTCAGCACAAGTAGGTCCGGCAACTTTTGGGTTGACTACGTTGACCGAAATTCCACTTCCAAAAGTAATTAATGGATCGAAGTTGCGGCCGTATTACCCCACTACCAGTACTCCTTAATTATTCGGCGACGAGCCACGTTTTGTATAAATTTTTATATTTTGCTTTTAGCCGTCTTTTGTACAAATCTTTATGTTACCAGCCGCCCCTCCCTACCGGTCACTCAATACGCACGCCAGCATGCAAACCGTATCATTCCCGCACCACACAATGATACTCACCCCCACACCGTGTTCTCCATATTTAACCCCCTGAGTTGCGCCAAAAACCGCTATTGTGTTTTCGTGATTGTGTGTGTTATCTCAGTATTCTGTGTTTTCTGTAAGTGTGCATTGTGAACGCCATGGAAGCACTAGCCAACTACGCTTCTTTCCGCGAAGGTATCCCTACAGACGTAGGCGAATACCTGCGATGCAGAGGGTTGGCCAACTTCGCTGAGTTGCCTTGGCACTCAGTGGAAGCCCATCCCTTCTCCGCACAGATCATCCAAGCCATTGCCAAAAGCCCCACCACCGAACGACAGTGGGTCTTCCTTTCCCTCCCACATAGAACCGTCATCACCTTCCAAGCCTTCGTCGACGCCTACCGCCTCACCCCGCAAGGCCGCGAAACCGGTCCTAGCATCCCTTTCGCCCGTATGTCCGAACTCTTTCCCCGCTCCTCATCGAACGAATACGCCATCCTATGCCGCCCAGAACCCGAGCGATCCGCCCTACAGTTCTTTGTAGCCATCCTTAACTTGCAAAAACGAACATATGGCATCTCTCGCCCCTTCTACTCCGCCTTAGATTTAGCTGCCCGCGAACCTGTAAATTTTGCCTCCTATTTTTTCCTTAGAATCCATAAAGAATGTGTAGCTATCGTAAAACAGCTCCAAAAGGGTTCTACCCCCCGCTCTCGCCTTCCCCACATCATCTCCTTCTTCTTCCCAACCATTCTCGCCGCACAACCCCCACTCGCAGGCCCCGCACTTCAACACAAAGAATCCGCACAACCAATCGAGGACACTGAAGAAGAAGACGAAGAGATTAATCAGCTCTTCCGTACCAAGCAAATTCGGATCAGCTCCTCGGAAAGTGAAGTCCAAGGATCCGCCGGAAAAGATCAGGAGACCAAGCCAGACGACCAAGAGGAAACATACCACGACACCGTCACACACAACGAAACCTCGACGGAGCAACCAGACCAGCAGGATCAAGGAGAGACAGAAATAGTGTCCAAAGAAAAAGAATCTGAGCAGCACCAGGATGAACAGGAATCGGCCACCAAAGCACTGGATCAACTCATCAACGCCATCAACCAGACAGAAACCATACAACAACCACCCGTCAAGGTAAACCCCTCAGATACCGTTCTCCCTACACCACCTCGTGCCAAACCCCTCCCCCCACCGGAACCACCCCTCCCACCCATCACTGAACCCGCAGCATCTTCCTCTTCCTCCCCTAACTACTCTCCGCCAAACTCCCAGCAACTACTCACCGACACATCCTCTCAACCTCGTCATCCTCCACCACCACCGCCACATAACGCATTCTCGGAACTTGCCGCCATGGGGCAGTTCCTCATCTAGTTATCACACCAGCTGTCGGCCCAGTTTACGGCAGCCACGGACCACCTGAAACTCGAATACCAGTACAAGGTAGACACCTTGGAAGCCGATATCGCCCCCCTCCAGGAAGAAGTTGATGCCGTAAAGACCGAGAATCATCAACTCCGGACACAGCTAGCAGAACTCCAAGCACGATTTTCGACAGAGCATACGCTAGTACAACAACGAGATGCAGCCCTGGACCAGCTCGCTGCCAAAGACCAACTCATACACGACGCACATGAGGAAATTCGAATACTGAAGGCCGCCCTTCAAGAACAAGAAGATATCAACGTATCTCTCGAAGAATTGATCGCAGACACGAAGACTCAATTACAAGAAACCACCCAGAAGATGCAGGACCAACAGAAAGAAGCCGACCAAGTTCAAGAGCAATTACGGCGAGCCGAAGAATGTGCCGACACGGTCAACCGTATTCTCAAACATCAATTACTAAAGGAAGGCCAATACCAAAAAGATATTGAAAGGACGCGCAGAGAACGAGATTCACTGGAGTTTTCTTCAGTGAATCTCGTTCTCTGCGCGACCTTTCAATATCTTTTTGGTATTGGCCTTCCTTTAGTAATTGATGTTTGAGAATACGGTTGACCGTGTCGGCACATTCTTCGGCTCGCCGTAATTGCTCTTGAACTTGGTCGGCTTCTTTCTGTTGGTCCTGCATCTTCTGGGTGGTTTCTTGTAATTGAGTCTTCGTGTCTGCGATCAATTCTTCGAGAGATACGTTGATATCTTCTTGTTCTTGAAGGGCGGCCTTCAGTATTCGAATTTCCTCATGTGCGTCGTGTATGAGTTGGTCTTTGGCAGCGAGCTGGTCCAGGGCTGCATCTCGTTGTTGTACTAGCGTCTGCTCTGTCAAAAATCGTGCTTGGAGTTCTGCTAGCTGTGTCCGGAGTTGATGATTCTCGGTCTTTACGGCATCAACTTCTTCCTGGAGGGGGGCGATGTCGGCTTCCAGGGTGTCTACCTTGTGCTGGTATTCGAGTTTCAGGTGGTCCGTGGCTGCCGTAAACTGGGCGGGCAGCTGGTGTGATAACTGGATGAGGAACTGCCCCATGGCCGCAAGTTCCGAAAATGCGTTATGTGGCGGTGGTGGTGGAGGATGACGAGGTTGAGAGGATGTGTCGGTGAGTAGTTGCTGGGAGTTTGGCGGAGAGTAGTTAGGGGAGGAAGAGGAAGATGCTGCGGGTTCAGTGATGGGTGGGAGGGGTGGTTCCGGTGGGGGGAGGGGTTTGGCACGAGGTGGTGTAGGGAGAACGGTATCTGAGGGGTTTACCTTGACGGGTGGTTGTTGTATGGTTTCTGTCTGGTTGATGGCGTTGATGAGTTGATCCAGTGCTTTGGTGGCCGATTCCTGTTCATCCTGGTGCTGCTCAGATTCTTTTTCTTTGGACACTATTTTTGTCTCTGCTTGATCCTGCTGGTCTGGTTGCTCCGTCGAGGTTTCGTTGTGTGTGACGGTGTCGTGGTATGTTTCCTCTTGGTTGTCTGGCTTGGTCTCCTGATCTTTTCCGGCGGATCCTTGGACTTCACTTTCCGAGGAGCTGATCCGAATTCGCTTGGTACGGAAGAGCTGATTAATCTCTTCGTCTTCTTCTTCAGTGTCCTCGATTGGTTGTGCGGATTCTTCGTGTCGAAGTGTGGGGCCTGCGGGTGGGGGTTGTGCGGCGAGAATGGTTGGGAAGAAGAAGGAGATGATGTGGGGAAGGCGAGAGCGGGGGGTAGAACCCTTTTGGAGCTGTTTTACGATAGCTACACATTCTTTATGGATTCTAAGGAAAAAATAGGAGGCAAAATTTACAGGTTCGCGGGCAGCTAAATCTAAGGCGGAGTAGAAGGGGCGAGAGATGCCATATGTTCGTTTTTGCAAGTTAAGGATGGCTACAAGGAACTGTAGGGCGGATCGCTCGGGTTCTGGGCGGCATAGGATGGCGTATTCGTTCGATGAGGAGCGGGGAAAGAGTTCGGACATACGGGCGAAAGGGATGCTAGGACCGGTTTCGCGGCCTTGCGGGGTGAGGCGGTAGGCGTCGGCGAAGGCTTGGAAGGTGATGACGGTTCTATGTGGGAGGGAAAGGAAGACCCACTGTCGTTCGGTGGTGGGGCTTTCGGCAATGGCTTGGATGATCTGTGCGGAGAAGGGATGGGCTTCCACTGAGTGCCAAGGCAACTCAGCGAAGTTGGCCAACCCTTTGCATCGCAGGTATTCGCCTACGTCTGTAGGGATACCTTCGCGGAAAGAAGCGTAGTTGGCTAGTGCTTCCATGGCGTTCACAATGCACACTTACAGAAAACACAGAATACTGAGATAACACACACAATCACGAAAACACAATAGCGGTTTTTGGCGCAACTCAGGGGGTTAAATATGGAAAACACGGTGTGGGGGTGAGTATCATTGTGTGGTGCGGGAATGATACGGTTTGCATGCTGGCGTGCGTATTGAGTGACCGGTAGGGAGGGGCGGCTGGTAACATAAAGATTTGTACAAAAGACGGCTAAAATCAAAATATAAAAATTTATACAAAACGTGGCTCGTCGCCGAATAATTAAGGAGTACTGGTAGTGGGGTAATACGGCCGCAACTTCGATCCATTAATTACTTTTGGAAGTGGAATTTCGGTCAACGTAGTCAACCGAAAAGTTGCCGGACCTACTTGTGCTGAGATCTTGAAAGGGCCGAACCATCGTAGTTTGAATTTTCCTGTTGCTCTGTCCGATTTTGCATTATAGAAGAGTACAAGCTGTCCTACCGAAAAGATTGGCGTCTTCAAATATCGATCGTGTGTCTTAGCTTGCCTTAGTTGAACTTCGCGCATAGTTAAAAAACTGAGCCATCGGTGCTCATCAAGTTCTCTGAGTGCGTCCATTCGTGTTGTCAGTGAAGATTCCGGTAGCATCTTCTGAGTGATTGCTACCCGCAAACTTGGGATGACTACTTCCATGGGAGCGATTGCTTCTAAGCCATAAGCTAGCTTGAAAGGTGTCAAGCCTGTTGTTACTTTATATGTGGTTCGGTATGCCCATAATACTGCAGGTAGTAGTTGATCCCATCTTTCCGGTGCTTCCATAATCAATTTCCGGAGGATGTTTAACAGTGATTTGTTTGTACTTTCAGCCAATCCATTGGCACGTGGATAATAAGGAGAGCTAAATTTATGTGTGACTTGGAAGGACTGTGTGAGTGCCTTCATTAAATTGTTTACAAAATGAGTGCCTTGATCTGAGAAAATTTCCAGGGGTAAACCAAATCGTGGGAAGACATCCGTGAGTAGACATTTTGCTACCGTAACTGCTGTAGCAGACCGCAAAGCCCAAGCTTCTGCCCATCTAGTTGCGTAATCTGTGCAAGTCAGTATGTATCGATCGTTACTGGATACTGCTGGAGGTGTAATTGGCCCGATAAAATCTAAACCCCATTTCTGAAAAGGTTCTAATAGTAAGATGGGTTGCAGGGGAAAAAGATGCCGTTGTAAAAGCTGACCAGCTCTTTGGCAAGCATCGCATTGTTTAACAAACTGTGTGATATCTCTGTACATAGTTGGCCACCAGAGTCCTCCTTGCAGAATTCTTCGGTGAGTTAACTCTGCTGCAAAATGACCACCGGGAGGAATTGAGTGAGCCAAATTGATAACTGAGTTAACTTCATGTGGTGGAATACAGCGAAGTAGGATTCCGGTATGATCTGTATAATATAGTTCTCCAGCAACTAATCGAAATCGGCGGCTAAAAACTGCGATTTTTCTTCGAACCGCCTTGGCAGTCTCAGCTGGAAAGCGTCCTTCGGTGAGAAAAGTTAGAATCTGATCATAGTATGTAGGTGGTGTTTGTAAGTTGGGCGTCTCATCAGGTAGTGGTTCAACATTATAAATCGCAGGAGTCGTGTCATCTATTCCTACCGGAGCTTCACCGGAATCTAGGCGTGATAAGAAATCTGTTAAGGCATGTGCATTTCCGGGTCGGTGAATGACATCATAATCGAATTCTTGTAAAAGTAGCACCCATCGTGCTAATCGTCTTCCTAATTGCTGCTGTTTTACTAGATAAACAAGGGCAGCATGATCCACGTGAAATGTAAATTTCCGGCCTAGTAGGTAATGTCTGAACTTTTTGATTGAGTAAATCAGTCCTAGACATTCTCTTTCCGTGGTGGAGTAGTTCTTTTCTGCAGGTGCAAGCCTTCTACTCGCGTAATAAACAGGGCGAAACCACTTATCTGTTTGCTGCATCAGAATACTACCCATTGCAATATCTGAAGCGTCGACAAAAACATGGAACGGATTGTCCCAGTCCGGTGGTTGTAAAATTGGGGCTTGCATCAGGAGATACTTGAGTGGATCAAATGTAGTTTGACATTCTTCAGTCCATTCAAACTGTCGAGGAGTTTTTGTGATTAGCTTGTTCAGTGGCACTGCTAGGTGCGCAAGCCACCGTAAGTGTCTGCCATGCCACCGTATTTGACCCATAAAACGCATTACTTCCTTCGGAGTTGTGGGTATCGGGGCTTCTAAAATCGCTGAACTCTTATCTGGGTCTACTCGAATACCTTGGGCAGATACAATATGCCCAAGTAGTTTGCCACATGAAACCGCAAACACGGATTTGTTGGGATTAAGGCAGAGTCTATATTCTCGATATTTCTGAAAACAACATCGTAAGTGAAACAAATGGGCTATCATCTTCCCAAAGATTGAGAAGTCGTTGAGATATACTTACATGAATGAAGTGAGATAAGGAGAAAATATCTCCTGCATACATCTTTGAAATGTGCTTGGTGCATTTCTCAATCCGAACCACATTACTGTGCAGGCAAAGACACCCCAATTGGTAATGAAGGCAGTTTTTGGTATATCCTCTTCAGCCATTCTAACCTGGTTGTACCCGCTGTATCCATCTAAAAATGAATACATTTCATGACCTGTGACTCTATCAAGCATGGTATCCAAGAAGCGGATCGGGAAAGGATCTGGTACTGTTGCTGCATTTAATTTCCGGTAATCCACACAGATTCGTAACTGCTTGTTTTTCTTTGGCACGATCACGATGGGCGAGATCCATTCAGCGTGTTCTACTGGTACAATGAATCCGACTTTTAATAGTCTATCAAGTTCGGCTTTTACCTGTGATGCATAATGGGGGTTCATTCTGTAGCTGGGTTGTCTTTTTGGTTTCACTTCCGGTTTCAACATGACCCTGTGTTGATAGATGCGCAGATCTAATCCTTTCATGTCTTTGTAATCCCATGCAAAGACGTCTGCGAATTCGCGAAGAAGTTTAATCAAATCCTCCTTAAATGTTTCCGGTAAGTTTTGCCTCATCTTCACAGGTCGTGGGTGGTCTCTATCTCCTAGATTGTACGTGATCAGCTGGTCTTCTGGAACATAAAATTGTTGAGGTTTCTCTGTATCATCTGTTGGCTTGAACAGTGGTTGTAATTCGTCGTCATGGGTTGAGGAAGCATCTTCGTGGACCGACTTTCCGGTGATAGCTACTACTGTACATACTGACGTTTTCCAGTTATCTATGACGGATTGTAGGTCAACAGTTCTTAGAGACATTAAATCGGCATTACTCTTCAGAAATTGCTCTTCTTCATCATCTGACAGTCCATCTAACATATGAACTGGTTCAGCAAAGTAGGGTCTGGCGTGAGGTTCGCAAGATTGCATAGCATCTAGTTTCACCACATATTTACGATGGGCATCCTTGAATGTAAGCTCTTGTGCAGACCAGTCCTGTATTACCTTAGCATGCTTCAGCCAAGGTCGGCCGAAAAGAAGATTGTAATCCAAAGTGGATTCGGGTAGATCTAGTATGACAAAAGTCATCTTGAAAGTTGTTCCTTGTAGAGTGATGGGTACATTCCGCACAAGTCCTACAGGATGGACTCTCGATTGATCCGCCATTCGAACAAAGAATTGCACTGGTTCAATTTCGGTCCAGCCTAGCTTTTTGCATAATGCTGCGGTCGCAATGTTTACGCCTGAGCCTCCATCAATCAATACTTGCGTGATCTTCTGATTCTTATACCATACTGTGATCAAGGGCACTGCGTGATCAATCGCAGCATCAGGTTCCGGTTGAACTGCGGCTGTCGTCGGAATGCAAAAAGGTACTGGGCTGAATTGTTGCTGAAACTGTTGTCGGATCCCGGGCACTAAGGCCAGAAGTTGGCCTAGAGGCAGCGTGATGGATGCTTTGGACAAAATCTCCCAGGCCTGTTGAGCTTGATTGTCTTGTTCTTTTGGACTTGAAGTTTCTACTGACGCAGAAGTGTCTACTGTTGTCTCTACTGATGATGATGGCCCTACTGATGCATCCTTTTGTGTTGTTTCGTCCTTTGATGAAGAAGCCTGAGTCACCGGAATAGGTACTGGGAACACTGGTGG
Organism: Ceratopteris richardii; assembly: GCA_020310875.1. NCBI lineage: Eukaryota > Viridiplantae > Streptophyta > Polypodiopsida > Polypodiales > Pteridaceae > Ceratopteris > Ceratopteris richardii. The sequence continues at coordinate 30,353,018 of CM035429.1, forward strand.
TTCTGTTGTGGTCCAGTGACTAGCTTTGTTATACATCCTTCGTTGTTCTTGTATCCCTCGTTCAAAGATTTCTGCCGCCGGCTGAAGTTGTTTACCGGAACGGGTCTAGACTGTAGCAGTCTGTGTCTCGATCGGTGTAATTTTTACCATGTTGGCCATTGGATTTTGGCGTTCCTTCTTTCTTTGATCATACTCTATTGCGTCTTTACAAAACCTTCTAATGTGGCCGAATTCGCCACAGAAATGACAGCGTGGAGGTGGTAACTCAGGGTTTCCCGGTGGTGGTCCATTCTGCCATCGGTTGGCATTATAAGTGTTGTTTCTCTGTCCTCGGTAGTTCCGATATCCTTGTTGTTGATTGTTTCTCAGTTGAGGAGGCACATAGTGATTTACTGGTTGGCCATGTTCTTGGATGACTGCATTGACGGTTGTTGTCCCTTGTATTCTAGCGTTGTAGACACAGTTTCCGGTGGTGTGCCCGGTAGTGTTGCAGATAGTGCAAAACACTTGGTTCAGTGCACAGTTGGCACTTGTATGCCCCGAATTTTTGCATGTGGTGCAGTATACTTGCCTGGTGATATCTTCAGCCATATTTTTGTTTGTTTTTAACCATTCCAGGTCTTCTGAAAATCCACCAACCTTGGATTCTAGCTATAGAGCCATTGCAATGACGGCATCCAAGGTCATAGCTCCGACACATCTTATGATCATGATCTGCTTCAATTGTGGGGTTAATCCATTGATAAACCATTGAGAGATGACATCATCGGGTAGATTAGCGTGAGCCTGTGGTATCTGCCGTAAATGTGTTCTAAAGAGGGTAGCGTACTCCTGGACGGTCTGATTTACCTTCTGTCTGTTGTTCTGTAGATACTCAAAGATTTCAGCAGGATTCTTCTTTAGTCTGAATCGTTGTAAAAAGGCATCCCGTACTGCATCGTAAGTACCGAAATGATTGATATCGTATTCCGTGAGCCATCTCGCCGCTTCATTGATCAGTGTAGATTGAAAAACAATGGCCTTATACGCCTGATCTGGTGGATGGTTAAGAACTGCATAACTTATCTCGAAAGTTCGTACGTGGGCATCTGGGTCGTCTCCTGGGAATCCACCGAATTTCGTGTAGGTTACTCCTGTTGGAGGTGGCCTTGGCGGTCCTAGCTGTTGTTGTTGATGTTGTTGTTGTTGGTGTTGCCCGCTCATTGTGAAGGGTTCAGGGTTTCCTTCTGTATCTCGGGATTGATTGGTTGAACTATCGGGACTTGTATCGCCGGATGGTGCATTTTCCGGTGTGCTGTTTCGACTTAAGATGCTTCGGATCTCTGTTTCGAACAGCTTTTCTTCCTTCTGGATGTCTAATATTCGAAATCTTTCTTCCAAACATGAAGGTTGAGCTGATGATTCCGCAAAAAAGGCTAAACCTTTGCCAGCGATCGGTGATTCTATCACCGGAATCTCACCGGAATGAACCGAAATTGGGCCAGAATGCCCTGTTTTACTACTTTTGCCGAATTTTTCTAACGTATTTCTGACCGTGGATAACTCTAAATCTTTATCTGATATTGTTAAACTAGGTTCCAACGGCGTTTTGATAGAGTCTGGACTTGCTATATCTTCGATAGGCTGGGTCGAAGTAGCATCAGAATGTATCGAAGGCGTTGACCGTTCTACCGGACTATGACCGGGATCAGTTGTAACGTTTCCACTTTTCTTGATCACTTGGTCAGATCTAGTTATGCCTGCCCCTCCCGAGGCTATCTTTTGTGATTTTCGTGCTTCAATCTGACGATTCTTAGGATATGTTTCGCCCGATCGAGTGAGCGGCATGTATCATTGCCCAGTGATACTATCTGAGCAGTTTGCAACAATCTGGATCTGTTGCTACTGTCAGTGAAGCAAATGTTGCTGGATGTTTGCTTCTTACAAACCGTTAGCACTCTAATGCCACTGTCTCACAAGTGACTCGTAATCAAATGCTACTTTACCGCAGAGACTGGTAATCAGTTGCCACTTTCCCACAGACAACGGGCCAGAGAGCTGGCAAGCGGATGCCACTTTCCCACAGACAACGGGCCAGAGAGCTGGCAAGCGGATGCCACTTTCCCACAGACGGCGCCAAATGTTAACGGTAAGTGTCGTTTACTATTAACTTAACTGTTAACTACCTACCACAGCTGTTAATTACTAGTTTAAAACAACAATCCTTGAGAGACTCCAGAATCTGGTTCCACACCTGCGTACCAGATATTTCCGAGTCTCTCTTTCTCTGTACTCAATCTTACCGCAAGAATAGACTGACTCTAGCCAAGTGGGTCCTTGGGAGTGGTAGGGGTCTGTTAGACAGAGGCCCTATACTATTTTCCCAACTTCTCACTCTCCCGTCACTCGGTCCGCGCGTCTTAGCTCAGTAGTTGTTTCTGATCAACCAAGGCTATCAACGTCTTAGAATCCCGTACTCCAAGATCTACCTGCTATAACAGTTGAGCAGTAGTCCGGATCGAGAGTCAATACACAAAGCGCACTCTTGGTAACTTAACACAAACACACCACGAAATCCTTCTGAACAATCTACAACTTTACCGAGTACCGACTTCAAATCGCAAGACCTACTGACCATAACTTGTCGCGTGCTTTATCATCATTCTACTCGTATTCAGAACACTACCGGTACTAATCTTAACACAGATTATACTACTGACCCAGTCATTCACAGAGACCCATAACTCACAACTGAACCATGTTAGTTCTCTATGCGTCCGTGCTCCACAGAAGAACGATTAAAAACGCGTTCCAGTTCGAATAACACTTAAGAAATACTTCAATCATTACCGGGTGAAATCTCTGCAACACAGCATCGATTCGTAACACGGCGTATAATGCACATGCGCACATAAACACATACACAGGAGAGAGAATGGAGCAGACGGAACAGAACAGAGTTACTCTTGTTCTACACATACAACACTATACTTGCAAATCCCAAAGCACGGGGCTCCTTCTCTCGTCCCTCTGCTGTTCTTTTCATTGCTTTAAATAGAATTTTGTTACAAGGCTTGCGCGAATCTTTCTTTACCGCGTACTTTCAGAAGGGTTCTTTCTACATTAAAAACCTCTGTCTAAGTACAATTGTCCTTATTCGGCGGCCGTCTAACAAAGGGCAAGTCTCACTTGAGGGCAGATCATCTCTCAAGGCTCACATCCGGAGAGGCCCCACAAGGAGTATCAAATGATCTTCCTGATGCTTACTTGTTTAATTTGGAAGTTGCACCACAGTGGGCCAAGACCTTAGTGCTAGTATTGACATATGGGCCAAAACATCCAGTAGCAAAACACTCAAGATAGGGAGGTAGTAAAAGCCCAGAAGTACCAAATCATGGCAACGATTATGTACAAATATACAGATCAAGGAATATTAGCTTGTTGTGTGGAAGAGGATGAGTACACGAAGTGGTTGCATTTAGCACATGTGGGTGCATTAGAGCAACACTACTCAAGGCAAAGAACTTTATAGACACTAAGGAGACTCGGAGTGCACTAATCAACTATGGAAGTAGATATCCATAGGATGTGCAAGGAATGCCCAATCTGCCGTACTAAACCACTAGTGGAACATGCCACTCTTTATCGAATGTCTTTAGTGCCAGATTGGAGCGAACCATTAGTAGCCTTTTTGAGGACGAGAACCTTTCCCCAAGATATGACATTGGCTAGACAAAGGATGTTAGAACAAGAAGCTTTATAATATACTCTCATTGGAGATAATCTATATAGACGAGGAAAAGATGGGTATCTTGGAGTGTGTGTCCACGAGAGTGAATATCTTAAGATCTTGGAAACTGCTCACCAGGGTGTAGCAAGAGGACATTTTGGGCTAGATCGAGTGATCAAGGCAATACTATTTGCAGGTCTTTGGTGGCCCATGCTTCACATGGATGCACATACCTATGTGAAGAGGTGTGATGTTTGTCAACGAACTCAGTACCCTATACGTAAAGATGAGATGCCATTGAAACCAATGATGGGTGGATGTGCATTCTCTAAATGGGGAATAGACTTTGTCGGTCCTATTAATCCCCCAGCTAAGGGTTCCCATGCTGAATACATTATTGTGGCCATGGACTATCTAACCAAATGGGTAGAAGTAAAAGCTACAACAATGAATGACGCCCAGATGACAACTAAGTTCTTATTTGAGAATGTGTTACGAGGTATGGGTTGCCAATAGAGCTAGTAAGTGATAGAGGCACACACTTCTTGAATGAAGTCATAGAAAACCTTCTCCAAGAATTCTTGGTGATAGATAAGAAATCTGCCCCCTATCATCCACAAGCTAATGGAGAGGCTTAGAGCACAAAAAAGATTCTATGCAATGTATTGGCAAAATTGGTTAATAATAAATGCTCTGATTGGGACAAACAGCTACACCATGCTGTTTGGGCATACAGAGATGCCTATAAAACGGTACTCCAAGCCACACCCTTTTAGATGGTGTTCGGCCAAAATGTAGTGCTACCATTGGGCTTTTTGATACCTACATTGAAAGTAGCACAAGAGCATGAGTCGATCGGCCATGAGCTCTCCTCTAGAATCTTTGACCTTGAACGACTAGGTGAAACAAGATTAAGAGCTGTAGCAAGAATTTATGTAGCTAAGAAACGACAAAAAGCATATTTTGATGCACATGTGAAGGATAAGGGCTTGAAAGTAAGAGACCTAGTTCTAGTCTACACTTTGAAACAACATGCACAGAAATTAGAGAAGAGAGGCTATGGACCAATGATTATCAATAGGATCTCCACAAGTGGGGTAGTCCAACTAGCCACTCTAGAAGGCGACATCCTACCAAGTTACATCAGTGGATATAGAGTCAAGTTATATCACGGCCCCTCACGGAGGAGATGTTAAATCGACTCAATACTGTAAAGAAACGTAAAGAAGAAGAAAGGTGAATTCGAGAAGAAGCACATGAAGAAGCATTGGAACACATCCCAAGAATGAAATTGAGAAGATAGGGTAGAGATGAGCCTAGGATAGATGCCTATGCAGATCCAAGATATCATATGGCTATGTGCAAAGTCGCGGGTGTAAGTCCCCATAGAATACATGACCGACATCGTTTTGTAACCTTAGAGATAGGACAAGGAAATAGTGCAAGGACTGTACGGGTCCTCATTGACTCAGGTGCAGCCACTAGTGCTATTAAACTTTCTTACTATCAAGAATTGAACTTAAGTGTCAATCCTGTGGAAGCATATCTCATAGGATTGGGAGGTGTGGAAACCCCTTGCATGGGTGAGGTGGAACTTCCCCTCTATATCCAAGATGTTCTTATGCAAGTTAAGGTGCTAGTGTGTCAAGACCAGGACCTCACTGAGCCTCTTGTCTTGGGTCAAGATTGGATCTATTATCATGCAGTCAACCTAAACCTAAGAAGTGGACTTCTTTAGGTCTGGGTAAATCAGAACCACATTATAATTGAGTTAGAAAATGAAGCACTCAAGGAACTAGAAAATGCACAAACTCTTGGTCCTTCCAGGAGTACACATGAAGATGACGATGCTATTCTTGTCCAAAATTATGTGATGTAGAAGGATGATTTTCTCAACAAGGAATTCAAGGATGCCATGGAACTCCCTTCATTTCCAAAAGTCATAGGGACACGACAACCAAAGGAGTACCAACTGCAGAAGAAGCAGACGGCCTATGCTCGAAGCCAAACAAAAGTACTGAGAAAAATGTCTCAACCATCGAAACAAGTGTGGGTACGGAAAGGTGAGCATCCTGTTGTGGTCAAGTCACAACCACTAGCTCAACTTCATATTAGTGATCAACAATAGGACACTAATAAGAAGTCTTTCAAAAATTCTTCTACGAAAGTGAAGACTATCTGGGTACCCAAGAAGTCAATGAAGGCTGACCCGCAATCAAGACAAATTTGGGTAGCTAAGGCTTGCTTGCGGGCTCAAGTTTCCACACATAAAGCACACCATGTAGTGCATGATTCACTCACTCGAATAGTTGAAACCCACTCTTATTCTACGCACATAAACACATGTTTGCCCATGAGCACGAGCAAAATCACTTGTAAATGGGTCCCTAGAAAGCCTCATTTCCAAGTAGACATTCTGATGTATGCACATACCCACAAAAAAGGAGACAATGATCCCAGACAACATGAAGAACAGGAACCTAACAAAGCTAAAGGATATGGTGGCGATGACTCCAATGGTTGCTATCCACCTCCGAATGTGCATGCATCACTTCGCACTCCCGGCCCAAGAAAGATGTATGATGCCACCGAAAAAGATTTGGTTTAGTTTATACTTGGCAAACACACTAAATCTCACCATAAATATGCCACATTGGATCATTGACCAAATACATCTTGCACATCAACGTTGGTATAAGAAATAGAAGTTAATGCTCTATGGATGCTACACAATTACTATAACTGTTTATCGATGCTTCGCATATGATGTCCTAATTCAAAGCGCACTTGTTTCGACTAGAGGGCAAGAATTTCAACGAAGAATATCAATTACAGGGCCTCCATGTTAGCAGCAGACAAGGAATTTGGTGTAGCTCAGTGATGAGTAGCACCTCCTTTAATGTCAATCCGGGAAGACGTGAGGATGGTATGAAGACCTCGAGCAAGTGGCGGCACAAGTGCGTGAGTGAGAAGCACACAAACATGCACACACATACACACACACGCGCACACACGGCAAGACAAAGAGTGAGAATCAATGGAGTTCTTAGATTACTTTCAAAAAGCTCTTACAAGTTTGTTTCAATTACAATCTACCTCAAAAATGAGCTCTCTAGCTCTTTTTATAGTTTTTGACTAGTTTTGGCTCTGTTCAGACTTAGTGTCCGGCCTAGTTAAAAATTAGGTTCCAGGGCTTATTTGAGGGCTCAAACGAGATCTAAAAAATACGAAAATTGGCAGGTAGATACTTCTAAAGCTCCTCAAGCTCAAGGACTCCTTGGCTTGCACAAAATGGAGCTACAAAATATGAAATGGTATTTACAATGGTGTTTAGTGATGAGAATCACTTTTAATAGGTGTAAGGGTTTTGAAAAACTAAAGGGTTGCCTTAGTGCTAGATCTGCGTGAATGCTCATACATGCTTCTTCCTGAAGAAAATTATTGGCCTATTTGCCAGATCTTCGTTGACTCCCTTGTCTGCTTGTGCCTTCTCTCCCTTCTGACTCTCTTCTCTAACTGCCATGCCTCGTTAGTCCTTCAGTTCCTTGTCTGCTGCTAACACCCCTGTTAGCAGTGGACAAGGGAGAGAAGGCCCAAGCAGACAAGGAAGTCAACGAAGATCTGGCAAGTAGGCCAACAATTTTCTTCAGGAAGAAGCACTTATGAACCTTCACGCAGATTTAGCACTAAGGCAACCTTAATTTTTCAAAACCTCTACAACCATTAAAAGTGATTCTTATCACTAAATGCCATTGTAAATATCATTTCATCTTTTTGTAGCTCCATTTTGTGCAAGCCAAGGAGTCCTTGAGCTTGAGGAGCTTTAGAAGTACCTACCTGCCAATTTTCGTATTTTTTAGATATCGTTTGAGCCCTCAAATGGGCCCTGGAACCTAATTTTTAACTAGGCCGGACACTAGGTCTCGACAGGGCCAAAACTTAGTCAAAAACTATAAAAAGAGCTAGAGAGCTCATTTTTGGGCTAGATTGTAATTGAAACAAACTTGTAAGAGCTTTTGAAAGTAATCTAAAGAACTCCATTGATTCTCGCTCTTTGTCTTGCCGTGTGTGCGCGTGTGTGTGTATGTGTGTGCATACTTGTGTGCTTCTCACTCACGCACTTGTGCCGCCACTTGCTCGAGGTCTTCATACCATCCTCACGTCTTCCCGGATTGACATTAAAGGAGGTGCTACTCATCATTGAGCTACACTAAATTTTGGCGCCGTTGCCGGGGATCGAGCTTTGAGGACGAGCGTGTGATGGTAAGACGTAGAGTTGACGCGTTGGAGTTGTAGGTATTTTCTTCACTCTCATCGATTTTCTTTTACTTTCTTCACCATCTTCATCACCATCATCATCATCACCATCTCCCACCTCCATCTCCATCATCGCGAAAATTTTCAATTTTGATCATATCACCATCTCCACCTCATTTCCCTCATTTCACTTGTGAGAGAGAGCGAGAGAGCAATATTGTGTGTGCGTATTTTGCATGTTTCTTGAGTTTCATTGCAGGTTCTTGCTGTATCATCATCCCCAGCTTCCTGCGCAGGTACGAAATTCGAAGAAACTGTCTCGCGGTCGCAGGCTTCTATCGATCGCGACTGATAGAAATTTTTGGCTTTTCACAAAAGTGAGTGCACCACTAGTACAAGCACAAGGAGCACATCCTAAAACATTAAAAACAGTAGAAAAATTCCGAGGTTTTCTGTCAATCGCGACCGACAGCCTCTGTCAATCGCGACCGACAGACCCTGTCAATCGCGATCGACAGACCCCCGCGACCGACTGACTGCCACGTAGGACATGTCAATCGCGATTGATACTGTCGATTGCGATCGACAGCCACGACCGACACTTCTGTCAATCGCGATTGATACCGCCGATCGCGATTGACTGAAATTCCACGATTGATTGACTTTTGCGCGTAGCCACGTGTCCATCGCGACTGATAGGACCCCGTTTGACTGAAATCTCGGCGAAAAATCCGGAAAACGTATCGATCGCGATTGATACTGTCGATCGCGATTGACAGCCACGATCGACTCTGTCGATCGCGATTGACACTGTCAATCGCGACTGACAGCCCCAACGGACACCTCTGTCAATCGCGATTGACAGACTTGTCGATCGCGATTGACAGGCTTTTCGGCCAAAAAATTAGGGTTTTTTATTTCAAAATTTGGGGCAATTTTGGGGCACAATAGTCAATCCATTAGCATTTTTGATGTTCCTACACTTGTGAATTGGGAGAAAACTCTAGGATCTGTCAGCCAGTTTGAATCCTGTTTTAACCCCCTAAACCCTGAACAGTCATAAATTTTCCATACGAAATCCATTTTTTGAGCCCTTGGGCTTGTCGGAAAGCTCGTGGCATATACTACACGCCCTCAACTGTTTTTTATAAAGATAATTCGTGGATTTTCAGATAGTGTATTTTGAAGTTGACCATATCAAGGGGGATCAAAGTCAGGGGTCCTTAGGATTGTTTTCTTGAAAATCACTATACAAGTTTGTGTTTGTGCTACAGGAATGAAAAACAGTGGTTCTGTCTTTAGAATTCAAATCTTCAAGCTAACTTTGGAACTCTTACAGATCTATTGAGGGCATCGAAAGGCTTTTTAAGCAAGTGTAAGTGCGAGCTTGGGAACACATTTCCTGAGCACTCAAGGGCAACCAAGCAGGAAACAAAAGGTTGGAAATTCTCAACTCCCTTTGTCAATTCATAGTCTAAGCTAAGACGACGAGAGGTAGGAGTAAGTCAGAGCGACGATAGGCAGTTATCAAGTTGAAGACTACCTAAAAACTCAAGTTCAAGCTAAAAACTTAATCTCTGTACTGTCGATAACATAAAGGAAAAGAACCTAACGTGGAACGATCAACCTGAAAGCACGAAGAACGTTCAAGTATTCCTGACGACGTAATATCAGACAAGACCTTAAACACGAGAAATAACTAAAAAAGAATCAAGTGACTGATACCAATTGATCGGCAATGAGGTTGTACTCTGGGCAAAGAATTGGGCTACTTAGTTAGGCATATGAGCCTTAGATCGGGACGACATCTAGTAAGGGAGAGACAGAGCCTTAGATCTTCAGAGGCTAGTGTTAACCACACTGCTAGGTCTTGGGCCCAGCAGTTGAGCCACCACTCGTACTACCCTAGCTCTGAGACCAGTGAGTCACAGATGTCTCAAGGCATGGACAGACCTACGGGAAGCTCAGGAGTGCCTTACCTGTACAGGGTAGAAGGCCCTTACAAAACGCAGCTGGAGTACCTTAGGATCAACCGATTAGGTGCTAGCATCTATGAGGACGGCCTAGGAAGATCTGTGGTCCAGATTAAAAACCTTGACCAATCCATAGGAATAGAACATCCAGCTGTCAAGTTTGAAAACGGTGCATACCTGGACAAAGAAGGAACCATATACGTAGTCACCAGTCACCCCGATAGGACAGATGAATTCGGAAATGTAATCTCAGAAGCGGACTTAGGCGACTTGGAACAAGGGAACATGGGTGCAGAACCTAGAACCCCTCGAGGTAAATCAGTTCTCACTAGGATTATCACTCCTGAGTGGGTACCCCAAGACAACAAGAGCATAGAGTTGCTCCTCAATCGAGAAACCGACGAAGCCTTCTGGAGGTATAAATCTAGTCAGCCAACTGATATAGGGAGTATCATGATCTATGAGTTTAAGGACCCGGATAGCCCAGGTAGAGGGACCTACTTAGATCACACTTCAGAACGGATCTTTGTGGTGACAGAGAATGATAGGCATGCTTACACTTGGAAGGGTGAATTCATTTTCCCTCAACCAAGATCGAATATATCCTATGGTCACCCTGGGGCTGGAACATCCCAAGCTCATGGAATGCAAAGAGACAGAAGTAGAGATAGACCAGAAGTAAACTTTGCCAATCCAGTGGGCAGAGAAAGAACGAGGACGGAGACTAATCGAGTAGAACCTGAGACGCTTAGAGCTCACAAGAACCAAAGGAATGTGGATGGATTCCCGCTGCCGAGGCCTAGAGAGCACACAAGAACTTTGAGACCTACACAGCTAGTTAAGTCCATGAAGAATTACTTTGATGGCACAGGAGATCCCTATGATCATGTGGCGGAGTTCAAGCAAGTCTTGAGAGCTGAACAAGTGGAGGATTTATTCACACAGTACAATGCCTTCGGTCTAACCCTTAGGAACACGGCACTTACATGGTTTCAGCCATTGGATGAGCGGCAGTTCAGGAGCATAGACCAACTCCTAGAGGCTTTCATTGTAGAATTCTCTAAGAGCGGCATAAGACACAATACCTCCTCATTGATTCACAGCTTTAAACAGACTCCCCAAGAGACTGTAAGACTTGCAGGAAGAAGATTTAGGCAATACCTCGAAAGATGTCCTGTTTCGGAGCTACCCACATCTGCCAAACAAGTAGCCCTATTCCTTGATGGATTGCTGAGTACGAAATTGAGATCCTATGTGTATCTGAAAGACCCTAGGACTATAGAAGAGTGTGTACGCATGTGCATTGACATTGAAGATAACCTAGGGGAAGAACTAGAGCTTTCCAAAATCTACAAAGATTCAGATAGTGCATCTAGTCAATCTTCCACACAATCCACATCAATTGAGGAACTCGCAGAGAAAGTAGCTCAGAAATTAGGGGTAACTAGTAAACAAATCCCAAGGTTTGCCCCTGTGAAAAGGTGCTACACCTGTGGTGGTGACCACATGGCGAATGTCTGCCCCATTATGTCTCAACCCCAAGTAAATCCTAGTAGCCAGTAGTGCACCATAGAACGGCGATACACCAATCACACCGCACAAGATTGCCCATACAACAAGCAGGCAGTTAGGCAACCCTACCCTCAGCCCTACCAACCAGGCAGATACCAGAACCAGTACCCTCCACAGCCATATGGCAGGCCACAGCAACCCTATCAGCAACCATACCAGGCCCAACAGAGACCCTAACCGGTGCTAGCTCAACAGCCTTCAAACCCCGCTAACGTGATTCCGATAAAGTACACAGCTGCAGAGGAGAACCTGAATAGAGCCTTAGTCCCAGTAACACCCTTGATCTCTGAAAATGACCCAAGTGATCATAGCTTTGATTCTACACATGTTGACAGTCCCCAGGCGTACTACATGCAATCTCCAGAACATGGTGAGTCCTACTATAGTGAAGAGCCAAATGAAATAAGTTGGGAGTCGGATTACACGAATGTCATGTATGCAAACCCCAACCCTAGGCCTCAACCTAGGCAGGTACGACCACCATTTCCTAGAGGACCATGCTACCGATGTCAGGGAGATCACTTCATTCGTGATTGTCCCTTACCTCCACCTACACAAAATCAGTCCGTGACGATCCAAGGCTTTTGCCAAGATTGTGGAAAAGAGCATCTTTTACGAGATTTCCCAAAGAACCCCAATAATATGCCAAAAATCACTCCTATCAATGTGATTGGTTTGGTTGTAGATTCCTCAGGAAGTGTCACTTCCACTGCACCGGTACAGGTAGTCACTAGAGCTCAGGCATTGCAGCAAAACCAAGAGGCAAGCCAGGAAAAGGGCCCAGAGGCTAGTGAAACCGAGAGCGTGACAAAGAAAAGGACTAGAGCATGGAAAGATAGTCGCGAAAGAATGAAAAGACAATGGGCTAAAAAGATGAGTGAACTCGAGGAAAGCGTAAGGGAAACAAGAGCCAGAATAACCGAACTCACAGCTCAATCTCCCTCTCACATTACCCCGCCTCCACCACTCCCATCTCCATCCGACCCACCACCTTCCCCACCGTCTCATCAAATCCCACCACCCCCTAGAGTAGGATCAGTCCTAGCAGATCCCACTCCCGAAGACCTTAATATGATGCTTAAAGCATATCAGGCGAGAATCCAAGAAGGGCCAACCATAACCGATCATGAAAAATGCTACCCCAGAGCCGAGCTAGAGCTTGAACGAACTAAAATTTGTGCTAAGATGGTGGAATTGGCTCAAGCCATGTTTGAAGCTAGCCGCCTCTTTAACATCTCTAGCTCAGCTAAAACGCAGTTACACTTTGACGGACTGCTAGAAAGAATAGAGAGGCTAATTGCACAATCAGAAAAGGAACCTGTCCCTCAAAGAAAGGATAGGGCAAGAGAACGGATAGGCCAGCCTCTTCAGGAAGCCCACGCGCCTCCTCAAGAAGCTTATCTTCCCCCCAAAAAAGCACATGAGCCTCCCTCGAAAGCTTGTGTACCTCCACAGGTTGCCTACATTCCTTCTCAAGGAGCGTATGAGCCTGCTAGGAAGAGTAATAGAATAAGAAATCATTCCCAAGAAGCTTGTGCTCCAGCCATCTATGAGAACGAGGAGAGAGCCAATGATAGAATAAGCCCTCCTTCCCAGGTTGCTTACGTGCCTAATTCTACGGAGCCAGACACTTCTTCTTCTATGAATCGGTTTGCACCAGACTTCTTACGAGAGATTCAAGAAGACAAATGGGATAACGAAAGTGAAGTTGCCCCTCCCTTTGAACTTGTGGATGATGCACACGACCAATTCCCACAAGACATCCCATCTATTTACGGGGAACATGAGATTACTCAGTCTCATGAGAGATTGGACTTTGAGTCTAATTCCATACAGGAGCTACCCCACTTCACAGGCCCATGGGAAGCAAAGTCCGCATGTATGAGAGCACCCACAGTCATGGTAAGGAACGACGACTCAGTCATACCTAGGAACACGGAGATAGTAAAGAACACCAAGGTGCAGCGCGATCTCACTTTGGAAGAACTGCCCAAGGATAGACCAACAGCGCGGGAATATGTAGCCAGTCAAGTAACTGAAGTTGCAGAACCTCGTTCCACGGTAGGGTCCCATAGGACAGTGCCAGAAATTCCCTTGGATAAGATAGGAGATATGTGTGAAGGCGAAGAAGGGAACACCTATCTTCCCATCACCTACCAAGAGTACACCACCAAGGCAATTTTAGACTCAGGTGCAGGAGTTGCAATTGCCACTACTTCCCTTTGGAAGCGTTGGGGCAAGCCAGCACTCAGGCCAACGAGGATGAAATTGCAAATGACCGATGGTCACATAGAGAGACCCCTAGGATTGCTAGAAGGAATAACTCTCACCACTTGTGGTGTCGAGTTTGAGCATAGTTTTGCTATATGTGACTTCAGCAAAAATCATGCTTATGAGATGATTTTGGGAAGACCATTTATGCGACAGTTGCAAGTGGTACAGGATTGGGGAACCAACTCCTTGTATTTGCAACACTTGGGCGTTACGACCAAAGTCAATCTCAAGGACTATTCTCATAGAGATGTCCCTCCTATCCAATGGAATCCCATCCATAGAGCCAAAGATGATACGGAATCGGTGCATTCCATAGGGTCTGGATCCTCATGGATGCATGAAGACACTCACTTATGGATGTGTAAGGTTGCAGTAGAAGAAGAGAAGAGAGAGAAAGCCAGAGAGGTAGGTGCGAAAGAAACCCATAGATCAATCCAAGACCCAGCCTATGCACCTGTAGTTTTTCCAGACGAAGAATTTGAACCTCACGGTTGGGCAGAAATCTTAGCAACAATGGATGTAGCCATCAATGAAGAACAATGGACACCTCACTGTGATGAGGATGGCTATGACATTTCAGTCTTCTCCATAGAGCCAATCATGGGAGAGGCTGTTCTAGAAGAATGCGAACCTAGCCCTGATGCATTTGAGGAGGCAAGTGACTCCGATCTAGAGTCAATCATTATGGACCCACCATTTGCATCAGACGAAGAATATTTCCATGAAGTAGAATTTCAACCCTAGAGGCATGGAGAGCTTACAAATGATGTAAGATTAGCAACACATGTGACTCCGAAGGAAGAAGGAAAGAAACGAAAGAAGAGAGAAGCCTCACCGGAAGAGGAAGAATCTTTGTTTGAGGTCCCAGAAAATTTTAAGAAGTATGAGATAGATGACAGGAGAGTCATGATAAGAATGCCTAAACGAGAGGCACAGGTAGGAGAGGCCTATGATAACAAAGAAACCACCAAGAAAATAGTAGTGGCCATGGAAGAAGGAGAGGAGAGATGCATGTATATAGGCCATGACCTCACAGAAGAAGAAGAGCACGAATTGATTGCCTTGCTAAGAGAATACAGAGATATATTCGCTTGGAGTTACAAGGATTTGAAAGGCGTTGACCCCGATATATGCTCACACACTATCCCCATGACCTCAGATGCCAAACCCTCTAAGCAAAAGCCTTATACATATAACGATAATTACGCTGCTAAGATCAAGGAAGAGATAGATAGACTGGTCGAAGCTGGATTTATCTATGAAATTGAGCACACTGAATGGGTATCCCCCATCGTAGTGGTGCCCAAGAAGAATGGCAAGCTACGTGTGTGCATTAAATTGAAAAAGGTTAATGCCGCCACGATTCGAGATAATTATCCGCTTCCCATCACAGAACATCTCTTAGAAAGAGTGGCAGGCAAGGAAGTGTACAGCTTCCTTGATGGATTTTCGGGTTACAATCAAGTAGCCATAGCTCCAGAGGATCAGCATAAGACAGCCTTTGCCACAGAATGGGGCATTTTTGCTTTTAGAGTAATGCCATTTGGGCTTACCAATGCACCAGCTACCTTCCAGAGGTTGATGTGCCATGTGTTCAAGGAGTTCCTGAGGAAGAGTTTAGAAGTCTATGTTGATGATCTTTGTGCTCATTCCAATGTTAGACAAACCCATATTCCTGAACTCAGACAAATCTTTGACAAATGTAGAGAATATCAAGTCTGCCTGAACCCAGAAAAGTGCGTTTTTATGGTCAGGCAAGGCAAGATTCTAGGACACATAGTGTCAAAGAATGGCATATCTACCGACGAAGAAAAGGTGCGAGCCATAGCAGAGCTACCTAGGCCAAAGAATGTCAAGGAAGTACAAGCTTTCATGGGACATTGTGGCTATTACAGACGATTTATACACATGTATGCGGTCATTGCAAAGCCCATGTATGGACTTCTGACTAACTTTGAGTGGACGGATGAATGTGAGAATTCCTTCCAAGAGCTTAAACGAAGATTATGTTCAGCACCAATCTTGACCACACCAGATTGGAATAAGCCATTCCATGTTCATGTGGATGCATCCAATTATGCCATTGGATGTGTGCTTGCACAACCTACTGGTGAAGGTAATATGGATCTTCCAATTGCCTATGCCAGTAGACAATTGAATGCGGCTGAACGGAATTACACCACTACAGAGCGAGAAGGATTAGGCATGGTATATGCAGTTAAGAAATTTAGACACTATTTGCTTGCGAATAAGTTTAAATTTTTTACTGATCATCAGGCATTGTTATATCTCGTAAACAAGCCATGCAATATAGGAAGATTAGTAAGATGGTTTCTCTTGCTAATGGAATATGATTTTGAGGTTGTGGTAAGGAAAGGTAGGACTCATTTGAGAGCTGATCATCTCTCTAGGCTCACATCGGGAGAGGCCCCACAAGGAGTATCAGATGACCTTCCTGATGCTTACTTGTTTAATTTGGAAGTGGTGCCGCAGTGGGCTAAGCCATTAGTACCAGTATTGACATACGGGCCTAACCATCCAGTGGTAAACACACGGAATAGAGAGGTTGTAAAAGCCCAAAAGTACCACATCATGGCAGGAAGCATGTACAAGCACACAGATCAAGGGATCTTGGCTTGTTGCGTAGAAGAGGATGAGTACTCTAAATGGTTGCAATTAGCACATGTAGGTGCACTAGAGCAACACCATTCAAAGCAACGAACGTTACAGACCCTAAGGAGACTCGGAGTACATTGGCCAACTATGGAAGCTAATGTCCAAAAGTTGTGCAAGGAATGCCCAATCTGTTGCACTAAACCACCAGTGGAACACGCTACTCTTTATCAAGTATCCATAATGCCAGATTGGAGCGAACCTCTAGTATCATTCTTGAGGACAAACACATTCCCTCCAGACATGACTCTGGCTAGGAAAAGGAGTTTAGAACAAGAAGCCTTGGATTACTCACTCATTGGTGATAATCTATATAAGCGCGGTAAAGATGGTTACCTGAGGTTATGTATCCATGAAAGTGAATATCTCAAGATCTTGGAAACTGCTCACCAAGGTGTAGCAGGAGGACACTTTGGACCAGATCGGGTGATCAAGGCAATTCTATTTGCGGGTTTCTGGTGGCCTACCCTTCACATGGATGCACATACCTATGTGAAACGGTGTGATGTCTGTCAGAGAACTCAGTATCCTATACACAAAGATGAGATGCCGCTGAAACCTATGATGGGTGGACGTGCATTCTCTAAGTGGGGAATAGACTTCGTAGGTCCTATTAATCCCCCAGCTAAAGGTTCTCATGCAGAATACATCATTGTGGCAACAGATTATCTCACCAAGTGGGTAGAGGTAAAGGCTACGACAAAGAACGATGCTCAAACAACTGCCAAATTCTTGTTTGAGAATGTATTCACAAGATACGGGCTACCTATAGAGCTTGTAAGTGATAGAGGCACTCATTTCTTGAACGAAGTGATTGAAAATCTACTCCAAGAATTCTTGGTAATACACAAGAAGTCTGCCCCTTATCACCCTCAAGCTAATGGACAAGCTGAGAGTACTAATAAGATCTTATGTAATGTACTGACAAAATTAGTGAACACAAAACGCTCTGATTGGGACAAACAGCTACACCATGCTGTTTGGGCATACCGAGTTGCCTACAAAACGGTACTCCAAGCCACCCCCTTTCAAATGGTATTTGGCCAAAACGCTGTGCTACCCTTGGACTTCTTGATCCCTACATTGAGAGTAGCACAAGAGTATGAATGGATAGGTCATGAGCTCTCCTCTAGGATCTTTGACCTTGAACGATTAGGAGAAACAAGACTGAGAGCCGCCGCAGGAATATATGCAGCCAAGAAGAGACAGAAAGCATATTTCGATGCCCATGTGAAGGATAAAGGCTTGAAAGCAGGAGATCTAGTCTTAGTCTATACACTAAAACAACACGCGAGGAAGCTAGAAAAGAGAGGCTACGGACCTATGATCATCAATAGGATCTCCACGAGTGGAGCAGTACAATTGGCCACATTAGAGGGTGATGTTCTCCCAAATTATATTAGCGGTTGCAGAGTCAAGTTGTATCAGGAACCCCTCACGGAGGAAATGCTCAGCCGACTCAACACTGCTAAGAAACGCAAAGAGGAAGAAAAGCGAGTTCGAGAAGAAGCTCAAGCAGAAGCTTTAGAACGCATCAGAATGATGAAGTTACGTAGGCAAGGTAGAGATCAGCCTAGAGTGAATGAATATGCAGGCCAAGGATATCCCATGGCCATGTGTGAAGTTGCAGGAACAAGCTCGCATAGAATAATTGATAGACGTCCTTTCATAACCATAGATATAGGACAAGGAAAGAGTGCAAGGACCGTAAGAGCCTTGATTGACTTAGGTGCAGCCACTAGTGCTGTTAAGTTGTCTTACTGTCAAGAGTTGCAGTTACTTGTCAATCCTGTGGAAGCATATCTCATAGGATTGGGAGGCGTGGAAACCCCTTGCATGGGCGAGGTGGAACTTCCCCTCTACATTCACGATGAGGCAATGACAGTTAAAGTACTAGTGTGTCAAGATGAGGATCTCACTGAACCTCTCGTCTTGGGTCAAGATTGGATCTATGACCAAGCAGTCAATCTAAACCTAAGAAGTGGACTTCTCCAGGTTTGGGTCAATCATAGTCGAGTTACAGTAGAATTAGACAATGGAGCACTCAAGGAACTAGGAAAGGCACAGACTCCTGGTCCTTCCAGGGGTACACATGAAGATGACCATGCTGTTCTTGTCCAAAACTATGTGTTGCAGAGGAATGATATTCGCAAAAAAGGAGTCAGGAATGCAACGGAACTCCCTTCTTTTCCAAAGGCCAGAAGGAGGCAGCAACCCAAGGCGGATGAAAGGCAGAAGAAGCAGAGTACTACCTATGTCCGAGATCAAAAGTACCTGTGCAGCAGAATGTCCCAGAAAATAAACCAGGTGTGGGTGCGGAAAGGCGAACAACCGGTTGCACCACCGTCAACGACACGAGCGAAGTTTCTTATTAATAACCAACAACATGACATTAATAAGAAGTCTTGCAGAAATTCTCCTGCTAATGTGAAATCTATTTGGGTGCCCAAGAAGTCGATGAAGGCTAGCCCACAATCAAGACAAATTTGGGTGCCTAAGGCTTGCTTGAGGGCACAAGTAGCTACGCCGAGGCCACAACCTAAACAGCATAACGCAGCTACGCATACTGCCAGTATTCACTCGTTCTCAACGCTCAAGAACACACCAAGACCCAAGAGCGTGCATGTAATCAATTGTAAATGGGTCCCTAAAAGGCCCCATTTTCAAACCCCGACACCGAGAAAGCTCTCTAGAGTCTCTACGAAACCGAAAGCAAAGCCCATCCACTGCATTTGGAAGCCTAAGACCTGTAATAAACCCCCCGACCCCAATTTGTAAATTCATCCCCACTTACTAACTTCATTAGTCTCCTAGGACTACCCAAGCATTAACTACACACACGTGCACCGAACACTTACTAACCCATTATTCGCTCCCGACCCTCATGTTAATATTGTGATGGGAACAACGGTCCTTCCTTGTCCTGTACAATATTAACACATGTTTGTATATTCTCACAGAGGCAGCCAGCAAGAAGTAACATGGCTGATACAGTAGGAACTAGCTCCCAGGCAGGCACCAGCCCACAAGTGGTAGACATCGAAAGCCTTCCAGTCGAGGAAGAATTAAAGGAAAGACCAGCGGCATTACGGGCATTGCACGCCATACCAATTCAGAATCCTCCACAGGGACACACAATGCCGGTGGGAAAAACCTCACATTGGTTCAGTGACGTTGCTGGCCCCCTGGGTGAAGGCACGTATATGTGGGAGTCCGAAGTTGAATTCAATGGACGATGGGGCAGATACCATTTCTTTACCAGGGAATTTGAAAGGCTACAGAATAACGAAGGACTGAAGCCGATCTGGAAGAAGGCAGGGCTTTATGACTACTTCAAGTCCCAACTACCAAAGCCGGATTTCCTAAGATGCTCATATCTAATTAGCACCCTCACCCCCAGCAAAGACAAGAAAGGATACAGCTCCTTTGTGCTCCCATCACTCACAAGGGGCAACGAGCTGAAGCGTTTCCGCTTAACTATCAATCTGGTGAGAGAAGCACTCGACATGCAGGGTATGCACATTCCGACAGAGAAAGAGACAATGGTTCCAGACAACATGAAGAATAGGAATCTGACGAAGTTGAAGGACATGGTTGCAATGACACCCACGATCGCCATCCACTTACGTATGGTCATGCAACATTTTGCCTTCCCCGCGCAGGAGAGGTTCACAATGCCTCCCAAAAAGATCTGGTTTAGCCTCTACCTGGCGGATGCTTTTGAGTTAACCATCAATATGCCCCACTGGATTATCGACCAGATTCATATGGCTCATCAGAGATGGTATAAGAAGCAAAAATCTGTGTTGTATGGTTGCTGCGCACTCACAAGAATTGTATACAGATGTCTCGCATATGATGTACCGGTGCAGAAGGCTCTGATCTGGTCCAGAGCACAGGAATTTCAACGACGATTGTCAGCCGTAGGGCCTCCCTCAAAGAAGATGAGAGGCGCCGTCCAGATGCCTTGTGCACAAGCTCGCGGAGCAACCCTGACGCCTGAGACCACCCCAAGACTCCCCCGACGAGTGCAACCATTTACTATCAGGCTACCCAAGCACAGCACAGATGGCCCTAATCTTGTATTCCCACCCGTACCGACTGATCTGGAATTCCCGCATGGGTTCACTCTAGAGGATTTAACGGACGAAGAAGTTGCAAGAATCATAGAAGCTGTAAATGCAGAAGTTGAAGAAGAGCAAGCCAGTGGACAACAAACTGCCCTAGACCAAGCACAGCCCAGCCAACCAGACGTAGTCAACGTGGACACTGAAGAAGAAGCTCATGGGGAGACACAGGGCGGACACTCAGAAGCAGGAGAACAAGAATATGATCTAGAAGCCCTACAAGTACTGGAAGGTGCCCCCGCCTACACTAGCGCATTAAAGAAGCTTTACGATACAATGAACCGAGTTCAAGAGCAACACAGGCTCTCATTAGCTGCGGGTAAAGCTCTCATGAACCAGATTCTGGAGGAGGAAGGTGTAGACGAGCAATACCGTGCCACCTTGGAAATGATATCAGATGCTTTAGGAGTACCAGAAACGGTGCATACCGCACTAGTGCACTCACGAAGAACAGAGAGAAGATATGGAAGACGCCCCCCACAAACGGGAAAACAAATGAATATATTAGGATCAGGACCACAAGGCACCCCCACAACCACTGGCACGGCACACACAGTTCACGACACCGAGGAAGCCCACACATCGAGTGCACCCCCATCACCTCCCTTGCCACTTTCTCCCCCACATCGACCTCACTCACCTCCCTCTACCACTGTAACCTCCACTGTCACCACCTCTGAAACCACTACACACACCAACGCACAAACCATCAGCCAACCCACACACTCTACTCCCACTGAAAACATAAGTCTAACTACAGCCACGGTACACCTCACCACCCCGAGCGCACTTCCTAGAAGTTCACAATTACACACACCTCTATACACATTCACAACCCTCACCGCTACCACAATCCCCATGTTCACAGTCACTCCCACCACGAACCCCACTTTCATGGAGGTATCACCCACCTCGGCACCTCTCCCATCCCCCATTTACCCACAATCTCCCATTCCCCCACCTCCCCCCTCACCCGTCCCCACTACTTCATTCACAACCCCCTTTCCCTTTCCCTACCCCTCTGCATTCAATACTATTCCTCTCGGTAATTTATTTAATAATATGCATCAATGCATGGCCCAACTCCAGCAACATTACCAACACTTGGACGACCAACATACAAGGCTCTTCCAACGCCACGAGGATCTCCAAGCAAGATGTAGAGATCTTGAAGAGCAGAAGCAGCAATTAGAACAGCAGCACGTGACATTACAGGAGCAATACGCACAATTAGAAGCCAACCCACCTCAAACAGATGATGAAGAACGACGACATATGGACGAGCTGCTCCATTCTCAGAT
Source organism: Ceratopteris richardii (assembly GCA_020310875.1). NCBI lineage: Eukaryota > Viridiplantae > Streptophyta > Polypodiopsida > Polypodiales > Pteridaceae > Ceratopteris > Ceratopteris richardii. The sequence goes on from CM035429.1 coordinate 30,374,904, forward strand.
CACGGAAAACCTGAAACTTCGATGGAACTTAGGCCTCCTCCGCAAGCATATGTCGACTGCGTTAGAAGAGAATAAGAGATTACAGAAACAGAATGAAGAAAACCTGGAAGCGGCCATGGAGGGTTCCCCACAAGAGATTGACCCAGAACGATTCAAGGCGATACCCTCTGAGAATATGCAGGTGGTGTTAGAAACTCATGCAGACTTAATGGAGGCCCATGCCGCTTTAGAAAAAGAAAGAGATGAGTTACGAAGACAGTTGGCCACTCGACAGACAGAACCCAGCCCGAGCATAACCGCAGAAGAAACAGCTGAAGAGATCATTAAACTCCGGGCCGAACTTGAGGAATTACGCAGCAAGGTTATGCAATATGAGTGTCAGCCCTCCCCTCTGGTAGACCCCGAGCCTGACGACCTGGTGCCAATTGAGGTAGAAGAAACATTTGAGGATCCCTATGTACCAATGCCAACACCAGGCGGTAAGCGCACAGAACAGGGCATGGACACGATTGAGATTGAGGCACCGGAATGGATGCAAAAGTTAGAGAAAGTAGCCACGACACATGACGACAGGGTGGCAGTCCAAATCGCCTTGATGTCAAAATTGGAGGAGGTGGTAATAAAATCTAATTATTTTCAGAATCTTTCACACCATAGGTGGATCAGCCCATCGGATGATCTGTATGTACCTTTTTGCGTGCTAATGGCGGATTATAATGCGGAGATCAAGCGCCACACCTCAAGGGAACCCACCTCTGCCACCCAATTTGCACCCGATGATATTCCAGAGAGTGCCAAGCAAGGACATATCCGCCAACCAACATGGAGAATTCGGCTGCTCGAAACCTACCCGAAAATGGTAAGAACATGGAACAACATGCCATTGTACATCAAATATAATCCATGTTATTGCCCTGTGTTTCGAAGGAGATCCTGGCCGGAGTACACACATACAGTGCTGACGATCAAAGGATGTGAGAAGTGGCTAAATTACGTGTACTTCGCACCCCCTAAAGGCGCACCTACAATTGGCTATATGATTTCAACGATCCGACATTGGGGGGTCCGTTTCAAGAATGTTCCTGATATCATGACTCAGATGTGCCTGAAAATTTTCGAACTTATGCTGGTCACCTTCAGGACCTTCAAAAATGTAAAGGAACCGCATCTCTCAGCACTAGGATTTAATGAAGGGAACCAGGACCTTGTATACGACATGAGCACGACTCCATCGATCAATGTTGTGTATGCATGGCACGCTCGTATCAAATATCTCCCGGCCTGCTTCAAACAAACGTTTGAAGAGATGTTTGTCACGGGATTCTGGGAATATCATTCCGAGATATTCATTCCCAGACCATCCCATCTCTTGCAGTTGTTTGCAGTGGAACAAGCTCTCCACTCCGAAAAGCTACGTATGCCACATCCAGAGGTTCCTGGGCCGGTAGACTGGGATGCTCTTCTGACAGATTTGGCCAAAGGTTTGCGAATTGCTGAACATCATTTAGCGCAGGACGTCGTCGAGTACTACATCCAAAAACCCTCTCAACAAGGGTCTGTCAGGGACGACAGACGCGAGAGAGGGGGGGGGTGTTAGCAGTGGACAAGGGAGAGAAGGCCCAAGCAGACAAGGAAGTCAACGAAGATCTGGCAAGTAGGCCAACAATTTTCTTCAGGAAGAAGCACTTATGAACATTCACGCAGATTTAGCACTAAGGCAACCTTAATTTTTCAAAACCTCTACAACCATTAAAAGTGATTCTTATCACTAAATGCCATTGTAAATATCATTTCATCTTTTTGTAGCTCCATTTTGTGCAAGCCAAGGAGTCCTTGAGCTTGAGGAGCTTTAGAAGTACCTACCTGCCAATTTTCGTATTTTTTAGATATCGTTTGAGCCCTCAAATGGGCCCTGGAACCTAATTTTTAACTAGGCCGGACACTAGGTCTGGACAGGGCCAAAACTTAGTCAAAAACTATAAAAAGAGCTAGAGAGCTCATTTTTGGGCTAGATTGTAATTGAAACAAACTTGTAAGAGCTTTTTAAAGTAATATAAAGAACTCCATTGATTCTCGCTCTTTGTCTTGCCGTGTGTGCGCGTGTGTGTGTATGTGTGTGCATACTTGTGTGCTTCTCACTCACGCACTTGTGGCGCCACTTGCTCGAGGTCTTCATACCATCCTCACGTCTTCCCGGATTGACATTAAAGGAGGTGCTACTCATCATTGAGCTACAACCCCCCCCTCTCTCATGTCTGTCGTCCCTGACAGACCCTTGTTGTGTGGGTTTTTGGATGTAGTACTCGACGACATCCTGTGCCAAGTGATGTTCAGCAATTCTTAATCCTTTGGCCAAATCTGTGAGTAGGGCATCCCAATCTACCGGCCCGGGAACCTCTGGATGTGGTATACGTAGCTTTTCGGAATGGAGAGCTTGTTCCACTGCAAACAACTGCAAGAGATGGGATGGTCTGGGAATGAATATCTCGGAGTGATATTCCCAGAATCCCGTGACAAACATCTCTTCAAACGTTTGTTTGAAGCAGGCCGGTAGATATTTGATGCGAGCGTGCCATGCATACACAACATTAATCGATGGGGTTGTGCTCATGTCGTATACAAGGTCCTGATTTCCTTCATTAAATCCTAGTGCTGAGAGATGTGGTTCCTTGACATTTTTGAAGGTCCTGAAGGTGACCAACATAAGTTCGAAAATCTTCAGGCACATCTGAGTCATGACATCAGGTACATTCTTGAACCGGACCCCCCAATGTCGAATCGTCGAAATCATATATCCAATAGTAGGTGGGCCCTTAGGGGGTGCAAAGTACACATAATTGAGCCACTTCTCACAGCCTTTAATCGTCAGCACTGTTTGTGTGTACTCCGGCCATGATCTCCTTCGAAATACAGGGCAATAACATGGGTTATATTTGATGTACAATGGCATGTTGTTCCATGTTCTTACCATTTCCGGGTAGGTTTCAAGCAGCCGAATTCTCCAAGTCGGTTGGCGAATATGTCCCTGCTTGGCACTTTCTGGGATGTCGTCAGGTGCAAACTATGTGGCAGAGGTTGGTTCCCTTGAGGTGTGGTGCTTGATCTCCGCATTATAATCCGCCATTAGAACGCAAAAAGGAACATACAGGTCGTCCGATGGGCCGATCCACCTATGGTGTGAGAGATTCTTAAAATAATCGGATTTTATTACAACCTCCTCCAATTGTGACATCAATGCGATTTGGACTGCCACCTTGTCATCATGCGTCGTGGCTACTTTCTCTAATTTTTGCATCCATTCAGGTGCCTCAATTTCAATTGTGTCCATGCCCTGTTCTGTTCGCTTACCCCCGGGTGTTGGCATCAGGACATAGGGATCCTCAAATGTTTCTTCTACTTCGATTGGCACAAGATCGTCAGGCTCGGGCTCTACCAGAGGGGAGGGCTGACGCTCGTATTGCATGACCTTGCTACGTAATTCCTCAAGTTCTGCTCGGAGTTTAGTGACCTCTTCAGATGTATCTTCTGCGGTTGTGATCTTGCTGGGTGATGTCTGTTGGGTGGCCAACTGCCTTAACAAATCATCTCTCTCTTTTTCTAAAGCGGCATGGGCCTCCATTAGATCAGCATGAGTTTCTAACACCACTTTCATATTCTCAGAGGGAATTGCCTTGAATCGCTCTGGGTCAATCTCCTGTGGGGAACCCTCCATGGTCGCCTCCAGATTTTCTTCGTTCTGTTTCTGTAATCGTTTATTCTCCTCTAGCGCTGTAGACATATGCTTGCGTAGGAGGCCCAAGTTCCATCGAAGCTTAAGGTTTTCCGTGATCTGAGAATGTAGCAGCTCGTCCATGTGTCGTCGTTCTTCATCATCTGCTTGGGGTGGGTTGGCTACTAATTGTGCATATTGTTCCTGTAATGTCACTTGCTGCTGTTGTAGTAGCTGCTTCTACTCTTCAAGATCCCTACATCGTGCTTGGAGATCTGCGTGGCTTCGGAAAAGCCTTGTATGTTGGTTATCAAGGTGTTGGTAGTGTTGCTGAAGTTGGGACATGCATTGATACATATTATTAAATACATTATTAAGAGAATGGTGGGAGAAATGGTGTTGAATGCAGAGGGGAAGGGAAAGGGAAGGGGAATTGTGGATGCAGTACTGGAGAAGGGTGAGGGGGGAGGTGGGGGAATGGGAGAGGGTGGGTAAATAGGGGGGTGGGAGAGGTGTAGAGGTGGGTGACACCTCCATGGATTCAAAAGTGGAGGCGGTGGTGGGAGTGACTGTGAACATGGGGATTGTGGTTGCGGTGAGAGTTGTGAACGTGTATAGAGGTGTGTGTAATTGTGAACTCCCAGGAAGTGTGATCGGAGTAGTGGGGTTTACCGTGGCTGTGGTTAGACTTATGTTTTCAGTGGAAATAGAGTATGTGGGTTGACTGATGGTTTGTGCGTCGGTGTGTGTAGTGGGTTCGGAGGTGGTGACAGTAGAGGTTACAGTGGTAGAGGGAGGTGAATGGGGCGGATGTGGGGGAGAAGGTGGCAAGGGAGGTGATGGAGGTGCACTCGATGTGTGGGCTTCCTCAGTGTCGTAAACAGTGTGTGCTGTGCCAGTGGTTGTGGGGGTGCCTTGTGGTCCTGATCCTAATTCATTCATTCGTTTTCCCGTTCGTGGGGGGCGTCTGCCATATCTTTTCTCTGTCCTTCGTGATTGCACTAGTGCAGTATGCACCGTTTCAGGTACTCCCAAAGCGTCCGATATCATTTCCAAGGTGGCACGGTATTGCTCGTCCACTCCTTCCTCCTCCAGAATCTGGTTCATGAGGGCTTTACCTGCAGCTAATGATAGTCTGTGTTGCTCTTGAACTCGGTTCATCGTATCGTAGAGCTTCTTTAATGCATTAGTATAGGCTGGGGCACCTTCCAGTACTTGTAGGGCTTCCTGATCATACTCTTGTTCTTCTGCTTCTGATTGTCCACCCTGTGCCTCCTCATGTGCTTCTTCTTCATCGTCCACATTGACTACGTCCGGTTGGCTGGGCTGGGCTTGGTCTGGGGCAGTTTGCTGTCCACCAGCTTGCTCCGCTTCAACTTCCGCATTTACAGCTTCGATGATTCTGGCAACTTCTTCATCCATTAGATCCTCCAAAGTGAATCCATGTGGGAATTCCAGATCAGTAGGTACTGGTGGAAACACAAGGTTAGGGCCATCTGTGCTGTGCCTGGGTAACCTGATAGTAAATGGTTGTACTCGTCGGGGAAGTCTTGGGGTTGTTTCAGGCGTTAGGGTTGCACCGCGAGCTTGTGCACAAGGCATCTGGACAGCGCCTCTCATCTTTTTGGAGGGAGGCCCTACAGCTGACAATCTGCGTTGAAACTCCTGTGCTCTGGTCCAAATGAGAGCCCTCTGCACCAGTACATCATATGCAAGACATCTGTACACAATTCTTGTAAGCGCACAACAACCATACAGTACAGACTTTTGCTTCTTATACCATCTCTGATGAGCCATATGAATCTGGTCGATAATCCAGTGGGGCATATTGATGGTCAAATCAAAAGCATCCGCTAGGTAGAGGCTAAACCAGATCTTTTTGGGAGGCATTGTGAACCTTTCCTACGCGGGGAATGCAAAATGTTGCATGACCATGCGTAAGTGAATGGCGATCGTAGGTGTCATCTCAACCATGTCCTTCAACTTCGTCAGATTCCTGTTCTTCATATTGTCTGGAACCATAGTCTCTTTCTCTGTTGGAATGTGCATACCTTTCATGTCGAGTGCTTCTCTTACCAAGTTGATAGTCAAGCGGAAACGCTTCAGCTCGTTGCCCCTTGTGAGTGATGGGAGCACAAAGGAGCTGTATCCTTTCTTGTCTTTGCTTGGAGTGAGGGTGCTAATTAAGTATGAGCACCTTAGAAAATCTGGCTTTGGTAGTTGGAACTTGAAGTAATCATAAAGCCCAGCCTTCTTCCATATCGACTTCAGTCCTTCATTATTCTGTAGCTTTTCAAACTCCCTGGTAAAGAAGTGGTATCTGCCCCAACGTCCATTGAATTCTACCTCGGACTCCCACATGTATGTGCCTTCACCCAGAGGTCCAGCAACGCCACTGAACCAGTGAGGTTTTGCCCACCGGCATTGTGTGACCCTGTGGAGGATTCTGAATCGGTATGGCATGTAATGCCCTTAATGCCACTGGTCTTTCCTTTAATTCCTCCTCGACCGGAAGGCTTTCGATGTCCACCACTTGGGGGCTGGTGCCTGCCTGGGAGCTAGTTCCTACCGTATCTGCCATGTTACTTCTTGCTACCTGTCTCTGTGAGAATATACAAACATGTGTTAAGATTGTACAGGACAAGGGAGGACCGTTGTTGTTCCCATTACAACATTAACATGAGGGTCGGGAGCAAATAATGGGTTAGTAAGTGCTCAGTGCGAGTGTGTGTGCGGTTAGCCGTTCGGTAGACCTAAGAGTTAAGTGGAATGATGTAGTGTGATAGTGATGTGGTTAGTAAGTTATCATGGATTTACAAATGGGGTCTGGGGGTTTGTTACAAGTCTGAGCCTGCCAAATGCAGTGGATGGGTTTTGCTCTTGGTTTCGTAGAGACTCTAGAGAGCTTTATCGGTGTCTCGGTTTGAAAATGAGGCCTTTTAGGGACCCATTTACAAGTGATTATATGCGTGCTCATGGGCCTTGGTGTGTTCCTGAGTGTTGAAAACGAGTGAATACTGGCTATGCGAGTAGATGGGTTATGCTGTATAGGTTGTGGCCTCGGCGTAGCTACTTGCGCCCGCAAACAAGCCTTAGGCACCCAAATTTGTCTTGATTGTGGGCTAGCCTTTATCGACTTCTTGGGCACCCAAATAGATGTCACGTTAGCAGAAGAATTTCTGAAAGACTTCTTATTAGTATCGTGTTGTTGGTGACTAATAAGAGGCTTTGCCTGTGTGGTTGGCTTGAGTGCAACCGGGTGTTCGCCTTTCCGTACCCACACTTGTTTCACTTGCTGGGACATTTTGCTGCACAGGTACTCTTGATCTCGGACATAGGAAGTACTCTGCTTCTTCTGCCTTTGATCCATCTTTGGTTGCTGCCTCCTTCTGGCCTTTGGAAAAGAAGGGAGTTCCGTTGCATCCCTGACTCCTTTTTTGTGAATATCATTCCTCTGCAACACAGTTTTGGACAAGAACAACATGGTCATCTTCATGTGTACTCCTGGAAGGACCAGGAGTCTGTGCCTTTCCTAGTTCCTTGAGTGCTCCATTATCTAACTCTACCGTAATTCGACTATGATTGACCCAAACCTGAAGAAGTCCACTTCTTAGGTTTAAGTTGACTGCTTGGTCATAGATCCAGTCTTGACCCAAGACAAGAGGTTCAGTGAGATCCTCGTCTTGACACACTAGTACTTTAACTGTTATTGCCTCATCATGTATGTAGAGGGGAAGTTCCACCTCGCCCTTGCAAGGGGTTTTCACGCCTCCCATTCCTATGAGATATGCTTCCACAGGATTGACAGTTAACTGCAACTCTTGACAGTAAGACAATTTAACAGCACTAGTGGCTGCACCTGAGTCAATCAAGGCTCTTACAGTCCTTGCACTCTTTCCTTGTCCTATATCTAGGGTTATGAAAGGACGTCGATCAATTATCCTATGCGAGCTTGTTCCTGCGACTTCACACATGGCCATAGGATATCCTTGATCTGCATAGTCATTCGTTCTAGGTTGATCTCTACCTTGCCTTCGTAACTTCATCCTTCTGATGCGTTCTAAAGCTTCTGCTTGAGCTTCTTCTCGAACTCGCTTTTCTTCCTCTTTGCGTTTCTTAGCAGTGTTGAGTCGGCTAAGCATTTCCTCCGTGAGGGGTTCTTGATACAACTTGACTCTGCATCCGCTAATATAGTTTGGAAGAACATCACCCTCTAATGTGGCTAGTTGTACTGCTCCACTCGTGGAGATCCTATTGATGATCATAGGTCCATAGCCTCTCTTTTCTAGTTTCCTTGCGTGTTGTTTCAGTGTGTAGACTAAAACTAGATCTCCTGCTTTCAAACCCTTATCCTTCACATGGGCATCAAAGTATGCCTTCTGTCTCTTCTTAGCTGCATATATCCTTGCAGCTGCTCTCAGTCTTGTTTCTCCTAATCGTTCAAGGTCAAAGATCCTAGAGGAGAGCTCATGACCTGTCCATTCGTGCTCTTGTGCTACTTTCAACGTAGGTATTAAGAAGTCCAAGGGTAGCACTGCGTTTTGGCCAAATACCATCTGAAAGGGGGTGGCTTGGAGTACTGTTTTGTAGGCGACTCAGTATGCCCAGACAGCATGGTGCAGCTGTTTGTCCCAATCAGAGCGTTTAGTGTTCACTAATTTTGTCAGTACATTGCATAAGATCTTATTAGTGCTCTCAGCTTGTCCATTAGCTTGAGGGTGATAGGGGGCAGACTTCTTGTGTATTACCAAGAATTCTTGGAGTAGATTTTCAATCACTTCGTTCAAGAAATGAGTGCCTCTATCACTTACAAGCTCTATAGGTAGCCCATATCTTGTGAATACATTCTCAAACAAGAATTTAGCAGTTGTCTGAGCGTCATTCTTTGTCGTAGCCTTTACCTCTACCCACTTGGTGAGATAATCTGTTGCAACAATGATGTATTCTGCATGGGAACCCTTAGCTGGGGGATTAATAGGACCTACGAAGTCTATTCCCCACTTAGAGAACGCACGTCCACCCATCATAGGTTTCAGTGGCATCTCATCTTTGCGTATAGGATATTGAGTTCTCTGACAGACATCACATCGTTTCACATAGGTATGTGCATCCATGTGAAGGGTAGGCCACCAGAAGCCCGCAAATAGTATTGCCTTGATCACCCGATCCGGTCCAAAGTGTCCTCCTGCTACACCTTGGTGAGCAGTTTCCAAGATCTTAAGATATTCACTTTCATGGACACATAGCCTTAGGTAACCATCTTTACCACGTTTATATAGATTATCACCAATGAGTGAGTAATCCTGGGCTTCTTGTTCTAAACTCCTTTTCCTAGCCAGAGTCATATCTTGAGGGAATGTGTTTGTCCTCAGGAAGGATACTAGAGGTTCACTCCAATCTGGCACAATGGATACTTAATAAAGAGTGGCGTGTTCCACAGGTGGTTTAGTGCAACAGATTGGGCATTCCTTGCACAACTTTTGGACATCCGCTTCCATTGTCGGCCAATGCACTCCGAGTCTCCTTAGTGTCTGTAAAGTTCATTGCTTTGAATGGTGTTGCTCTAACGCACCTACATGTGCTAATTGCAACCATTTAGCGTACTCATCCTCTTCTACGCAACAAGCCAAGATCCCTTGATCTGTGTGCTTGTACATACTTCCTGCCCCATGATGTGGTACTTTTGGGCTTTTACAACCTCTCTATTCCGTGTGTTTACCACTGGATGGTTAGGCCCGTATGTCAATACTGGTACCAATGGCTTAGCCCACTGTGGCACCACTTCCAAATTAAACAAGTAAGCGTCAAGAAGGTCATCTGATACTCCTTGTGGGGCTTCTCCCGATGTGAGCCTAGAGAGATGATCAACTCTCAAATGAGTTCTCCCTTTTCTCACCACTACCTCAAAGTCATATTCCATGAGCAAGAGAAACCATCTCACTAATCTTCCTGTATTGCATGGCTTATTTACGAGGTATAGCAATGCCTGTTGGTCAGTAAAAAATTTAAACTTGTTTGCAAGCAAATAGTGTCTAAATTTCTTAACTGCATATACCATGCCTAATCCTTCTCGCTCTGTAGTGGTGTAATTCCGTTCAGCTGCATTCAATTGTCTACTGGCATAGGCAACTGGAAGATCCATATTACCTTCACCAGTGGGTTGTGCAAGCACACATCCAATAGCATAATTGGATGCATCCACATGAACATGGAATGGCTTATTCCAATCTGGTGTGGTCAAGATTGGTGCTGAACACAATCTTCGTTTAAGCTCCTGGAAGGAATTCTCACATTCATCCGTCCACTCAAAGTTAGTCAGAAGTCCGTACATGGGCTTTGCAATGACAGCGTACATATGAATGAACCGGCGATAATAACCACAATGCCCCATGAAAGCTTGTACTTCCTTGACATTCCTTGGCCTAGGTAGCTCTGCTATGGCTCTCACTTTATCTTCATCAGTGGATATGCCATTCTTTGACACTATGTGTCCTAGAATCTTGCCTTGTCTGACCATAAAAACGCACTTTTCTGGGTTCAGGCAGACTTGATATTCTCTACATTTGTCAAAGATTTGCCTGAGTTCGGGGATATGGGTTTGTCTAATGTTGGAATGAGCACAAAGATCATCAACATAGACCTCTAAATTCTTCCTTAGGAACTCCTTAAACACACGGCACATCAGCCTCTGGAAGGTAGCTGGTGCATTGGTAAGCCCAAATGGCATGACTCTGAAGGCAAAAATGGCCCATTCAGTGGCAAAGGCAGTCTTATGTTGATCCTCTCGAGCTATGGCTACTTGATTGTAGCCCGAAAATCAATCAAGGAAGCTGTACACTTCCTTGCCTGCTACTCTTTCTAAGAGATGCTCTGTGATAGGAAGCGGATAGTTATCCCGAATTGTGGCCGCATTAACCTTTTTCAAGTTAATGCACACACGCAGCTTTCTATTTTTCTTGGGCACGACTACGATGGGGGATACCCACTCAGTGTGCTCAATTTCATAGATAAATCCAGCTTCAACCAGTCTATCTATCTCTTCTTTGATCTTAGCAGCGTAATTGTCGTTATATGTGTAGGGCTTTTGCTTAGAGGGTTTAGCATCTGAAGTCATGGGGATGGTGTGTGAGCATATGTCAGGGTCAACACCTTTCAAATCCTTGTAAAAACTCCAAGCGAATACATCTCTGTATTCTCTTAGCAGGGCTATTAATGCATGCTCTTCTTCCTCTGTTAGGTCATGGCCTATGTACGTGCATCTCTCCTCTCGTTCTTCTATGGCCACTACTATTTTCTTGGTGGTTTCTTTGTTATCATAGGCCTCTCCTACTTGTGCCTCTCGTTTAGGCATTCTTATCATGACTCTCCTGTCTTCTATCTCATACTTCTTAAAATTTTCCGGGACCTCAAACAAAGATTCTTCCTCTTCTGGTGAGGCTTCTCTCTTCTTTCGTTTCTTTCCTTCTTCCTTCGGAGTCACGTGTGTTGTTAATCTTACATCATTTGTAATCTCTCCATGCCTCTGGGGTTGAAATTCTACTTCATGGAAGTATTCTTCATCTGATGCAAATGGTGGGTCCATAATGATTGACTCTAGATCGAAATCACTTGCATCCTCAAATGCATCAGGGCTAGGTTCGCATTCTTCTAGAACTGCCTCTCCCATGATTGGCTCTATGGAGAAGACTGAAATGTCATAGCCATCCTCATCACAGTGAGGTGTCCATTGTTCTTCATTGATGGCTACGTCCATGGTTGCTAAAATTTCTGCCCAGCCATGGGGTTCGAATTCCTCATCAGGAAAGACTACAGGTGCGTAGGCTGGGTCTTGAATGGGTCTATGAGTTTCGTTTGCACCTATTTCTCTGGCCTTTTCTCTCTTCTCTTCTTCTACTGCTACTTTGCACATCCATAAGTGGGTGTCTTCATGCATCCAAGAGGATCCTGACCCTGTGGAATGCACCGATTCTGTATCATCTTTGGCTCTATGGATGGGATTCCATTGGATAGGAGGGACATCTCTATGAGAGTAATCCTTGAGATTGACTTTGGTCGTAACACCTAAGTGTTGCAGGTACAAAGAATTGGTGCCCCAGTCCTGTACCACTTGCAACTGGCGCATGAATGGTCTTCCCAAAATCATCTCATAGGCATGATTTTTGCTAAAGTCACATATAGCAAATGTATGCTCAAACTCGACACCACAAGTGGTGAGAGTTATTCCTTCTAGCAACCCTAGGGGTCTCTCTATGTGACCATCTGCCATCTGCAATTTCATTCTCGTTGGCGTGAGTGCTCGCTTGCCCCAACGCTTCCATAGGGAAGTAGTGGCAATTGCAACTCCTGCACCTGAGTCCAAAATTGCCTTGGTGGTGTACTCCTGGTAGGTGATGGGAAGATAGGTGTTCCCTTCTTCGTCTTCACACATGTCTCCTATCTTATCCAAGGGAATTTCTGGCACCGTCCTATGGGATCCTACCTGGGAACGAGGTTTGGCTATTTCTGGTACTTGTTTGGCGACATGTTTCCATAATTCAGGTCTAACCTTGAGTAGCTCTTTTAACTTGAGATTGCACTGCACGTTAGTGTTCTTCACTACCTCTGTGTTCCTAGGTATGACTGAATCTTCGTTTCTTACCATGACTGTAGGTGTTCTCATACAGGTGGACTTAGCTTCCCATGGGCCTGTGAAGTGGGGTAGCTCTTGTATGGAATTAGACTCAAAGTCCAATCTCTCGTGAGACTGAGTACTCTCATGTTCCCCATAAATAGATGGGATGTCTTGTGGGAATTGGTCGTGTGCATCATCCACAAGTTCAAAGGGAGGGGCGACTTCACTTTCGTTATCCCATTTATCTTCTTGAATCTCTCGTAGGAAGTCTGGTGCAAACCGATTCATAGAAGAAGAAGTGTCTGGCTCCGTAGAATTAGGCACATAAGCAACCTGGGAAGGAGGGCTTATTCTATCGTTGGCTCTTTCCTCGCTCTCATAGATGTTTGGAGCACAAGCTTCCTGGGGAGGATGACTTATTCTATCGCTTTTCCGAGCAGGCTCATACGCTCCCTGAGAAGGAATGTAGGCAACCTGTGGAGGTACGTAAGCTTTCAAGGGGGGCTCACCTGCCTTTTGGGAGGGAAGATAAGCTTCTTGAGGAAGCACATGGGCTTCCTGAAGAGGCTGGCTTATCCGTTCTCTTGCCCTTTCCTTTCTTTGAGGGGCAGGTTCCTTTTCTGATTGTGCAATTAGCCTCTCTATTCTTTCTAGCAGTCCATCAAAGTTTAACTGCGTCTTAGCTGAGCTAGAGATGTTAAAGAGGCGGCTAGCTTCGAACATGGCTTGAGCCAATTCCACCATCTTAGCACAAATTTTAGTTCGTTCAAGCTCTAGCTCGGCTCTAGGGTAGCATTTTTCATGATCGGTTATGGTTCGCCCTTCTTGGATTCTGGCCTGATATGCTTTAAGCATCATGTTTAGGTCCTCGGGAGTGGGATCTGCTAGGACTGATCCTACTTTGGGGGGTGGTGGAGTCGTATGAGGCGGGTTGGAAGGTGGTGGGTCGGATGGAGATGGGAATGGTGGTGGTGGAGTAGTGTGAGAGGGAGTTTGAGTTGTGAGTTCGGTTATTCTGGCTCTTGTTTCTCTTACGCTTTCCTCGAGTTCACTCATCTTCTTTGCCCATTGCCTTTTCATTCTTTCCCGACTATCTTTCCAAGCTCTAGTCCTTTTCTTGGTTATGCTCTCAGTTTCACTAGCCTCTGGGCCCTTTTCCTGGCTTGCCCCTTGGTTTTGCTACAATGCCTGAGCTCTAGTGACTACCTGTAAGGGTGCAGTGGAAGTGACACTTCCTGTGGAATCTACCACTAACCCAACAACGTTGATAGGAGTGATTTTTGGCATATTGTTGGGGTTCTTTGGGCAATCTCGCAAGAGATGCTCCTTTCCACATTCTTGGCAAAAGCCTTGGATCGTCACGGACTGAGTTTGTGTAGGTGGAGGTAAGGGACAATCACGAATGAGGTGATCTCCCTGACATCTGTAGCACGGTCCTCTAGGGAATGGGGGTCTTACCTGCCTTGGTTGAGGTCTAGGGTTGGGGTTTGTATACATGACATTCGTGTAATCTGACTCCCAACTTAGTTCATTTGGCTCTTCACTATAGTAGGACTCACCATGTTCAGGAGACTGCATGTAGTAGGCCTGGGGACTATCAACATGTGTAGAATCAAAGCTATGGTCACTGGGATCACTTTCTGAGATCAGTGGGGTTATTGGTACTATGGCCCTATTCAGGTTTTCTTCTGCAGCTCTATACTTTACAGGGATTACATTAGCGGGGTTTGGAGGCTATTGAGCTAGCACCGGTTGGGGTCTCTGTTGGGCCTGATATTGTGGTTGGTAGGTTTGTTGAGGTCTAGCATATTGTGGTGGTGGATTTTGGTTCTGGTATCTGCCTTGTTGGTAGGGCTGAAGGTAGGTTTGTCTGACCGCTTGCTTGTTGTAAGGGCAGTCTTGTGCTGTGTGATTTGTGTATCTTCGTTCTATGGTGCAATATTGGCTATTTGGATTGATCTGGGGTTGAGCCATAATGGGACACACATTTGCCATATGGTCACCACCGCATGTATAGCACCTCTTCGCTGGGGTAAACCTCGGAATTTGTTTGCTAGAACGCCTAGTTTTTGGGCCACTTTCTCTACGAGTTTCTCAATTGATGTGGATTGCGTGGAAGAGTGACTAGATGCACTATCTGAATCTTTGTAGATTTTGGAAAGCTCTAGTTCTTCCCCTAGGTTATCTTCAATGTCAATGCACATGGGTACACACTCTTCTATAGTCTTAGGGTCCTTCAGATACACATAGGATCTCAATTTCGTACTCAGCAATCCATCAAGGAATAAGGCTACTTGTTTGGCAGATGTGGGTAGCTTCGAAACAGGGCATCTTTCAAGATATTGTCTAAATCTTCTTCCTGCCAATCTTACAGTCTCTTGGGGAGTCTGTTTGAAGCTGTGAATCAATGAGGAGGTATTATGCCTTATGCCACTCTTAGAGAACTCAATAATGAAAGCCTCTAGGAGTTGGTCTATGCTCCTGAACTGCCTCTCATTTAGTGGCTGAAACCATGTCAGGGCAGTGTTCCTAAGGGTCAGACCAAAGGCATTGTACTGCGTGAATAGATCCTCCACTTGTTCAGCTCTCAAGACTTGCCTAAACTCAGCCACATGATCGTATGGATCTCCAGTGCCATCGAAGTAGTTCTTCATGGACTTCACTAGCTGAGTTGGTCTCAAAGTCCTTGTGTGCTCTCTAGGTCATGGTAGAGGGAACTCCTCTGCATTTCTTTGATTCCGGTGAGCTCTAAGTATCTCAGGTTCCACTCTATTCGTTTCCGTCCTCGTTCTTTCTCTGCCCACTGGGTTGGCAAAGCTTACTTCTGGTCTATCTCTACTTCTGTCTCTTTGCATTCCATGAGCTTGGGATGTTCCAGCTCCAGGGTGATCATAGGATACATTCGATCTCGGTTGGGGGAAAATGAATTCACCCTTCCAAATGTAAGCATGCCTATCATTTTCCGTAACCACAAAGATCCGTTCTGAAGCGTGATCTAAGTAGGTCACTCTGCCTGGGCTATTTGGATCCTTAAACTCATAGATCGTGATAGTTCCTATATCAGTTGGCTGATTAGATTTATACCTCCAAAAGGCTTTGTCAGTTTCTCGATTGAGGAGCAACTCTATGCTCCTATTATCCTGGGGAATCCACTCTGGTGTTATAATCCTAGTGAGAACCGATTTGCCTCGAGGGGTTCTAGGTTCTGTACCCATGTTTCCTTGCTCTAAGTCCCCTAAGTCCGCTTCTGGGATCACATTTCCAAATTCGTTCGTCCTATCTGGGTGACTAGTGACTACGTATATGGTTCCTTCTTTGTCCAAGTAAGCTCCGTTTTCAAACTTGACAGCTGGGCGCTCTAGTCCTATGGATTGATTAGGATTCTTAATCTGTACCACAGATCTTCCTAGGCCGTCCTCATAGATGCTAGCACCTAATCGGTTGGTCCTAAGGTATTCCAACTGTGTTTTGTAAGGGCCTTCTACCCTGTACAAGTAAGGCACTCCTAAACTTCCCGTAGGTCTGTCCATGCCTTGAGACATCTCTGACTCACTGGTCTCAGAGCTGGGGTAGTACGAGTGGTGGCTCAACTGTTGGGCCCAAGACCTAGCAGTGTGGTTAACACTAGCCTCTGAAGACCTAAGGCTTTGTCTCTCCCTTACTAGATGTCGTCCTGATCTAAGGTTCATATGCCTATCTAAGTAGCCCAATTCTTTGCCCAGAGTACAACCTCGTTGCTAGTTACTTTATATTAGTCGCTTGGTTCTTTTTAGTTATTTCTCGTGTTTAAGGTCTTGTATGATATTACGTCGTCAGGAATACTTGAATGTTCTTCGTGCTTTCAGGTTGATCGTTCCACGTTAGGTTCTTTTCCTTTATGTTATCGACAGTACAGAGATTAGGTTTTTAGCTTGAACTTGAGTTTTTAGGTAGTCTTCAACTTGATACCTGCCTATCGTCGCTCTGAGTTACTCCTACCTCTCGTCGTTCTTAGCCTAAACTATGAATTGACAGAGGGGGTTAAAAGTTTCCAACCTTTTGTTTCCTGCTTGGTTGCCCTTGAGTGCCCAGGAAGTGTGTTCCCAAGCTTGCACTTACACTTGCTTAGAACGCCTTTCGATGCTCTCAACGGATCTTTAAAAGTTCCAAAGTTAGCTTAAAGATTTAAATTCCAAAGACAGAACCAAGTATTTTCATTCCTGTAGCACAAACACAAACTTGCATAGTGATTTTTAAGAAAACAATTCTAAAGACCCCTGACTTTGATCCCCCTGGGTATGGTCAACTTCAAAATACCCTATCTGAAAATCAACGCATTATCTTTATAAAAAACAGTTGAGGGCGTGTAGTATATGCCACAAGCTTCCCAACAAGCCCTAGAGCTCAAAAAATTGATTTCGTATGAAGAAGTTATGACTGTTCAGGGTTTAGAGGGTTAAGACAGGATTCAATCTGGCTGACGGATCCTAGGATTTTCTCCCAAAACACAAGTGTAGGAACCTCCAATAATGCTAATGGATTGACTATTTGCCCCAAAATTTATCCCAAAGTTTGAACAAAAGCAAACCCTAATTTTTGGCCGAAAAGCCTGTCAACCGCGATCGATAGGTCTGTCAATCGCGATTGACAGAGGTGTCCGTCGGGCCTGTCAGTCGCGATTGACAGTGTCAATCGCGATCGACAGAGTCGATCGTGGCTGTCAATCGCGATCGACGGTATCAATCGCGATCGACACGTTTTCCGGATTTTTCGCCAAAATTTCAGTCAATCGGGGGCCTATCAGTCGCGATGGACACGTGGCTATGCGTAAAAGTCAATTAGTCGTTGAATTTCAGTCGGTCGTGATCGAAGGTGTCAATCGCGACTGACAGAGGTGTCGGTCGTGGCTGTCGATCGCGATCGACGGTGTCAATCGCGATTGACAGGGTCCCTACGTGGCAGTCTGTCGGTCGTGAAGTCTGTCGATCGCGATCGACAGAGTCTGTCGGTCGCGATTGACAGGGTCTGTCGGTCACGATTGACAGAAAAACACGGAATTTTTCTATTGCTTTATGTGATTTGGGAAGTGCTCATCATGCTTGTGCCAGTGGTGAACTTTGTTTTACCAAATGATCGAATTTTCTGTCGATCGTGATCGACAGAGGCTGGCGACTGCGAGACAGATTCGACGAGTTTCGTACCTGCGCAGGGAGCTGGGGATGGTGATTCAGCAAGGTCCTGCAAAAAGCTCAAGAAACATGCAAGAAAACACATATGCAATATCGCTCTCTCGCTCTCTCTCACAAGTGAAATGAGGGAAATGAGATGGGAAAGGTGATATGATCAAAAAACAGAAATTTTCGCGATGATGGAGATGGAGGTGGGAGATGGTGATGATGATGATGGAGATGAAGATGGTGAAGGAAAAACAAGAAAATAGGTGAAAGTGAAGAAAATACCTACAACTCCAACGCGTCAACTCTACGTCTTACCGTCACACGCTCGTCCTCAAAATTCGATCCCCGGCAACGGCGCCAAAATTTGGTGTAGCTCAGTGATGAGTAGCACCTCCTTTAATGTCAATCCGGGAAGACGTGAGGATGGTATGAAGACCTCGAGCAAGTGGCGGCACAAGTGCGTGAGTGAGAAGCACACAAACATGCACACACATACACACACACGTGCACACACGGCAAGACAAAGAGTGAGAATCAATGGAGTTCTTAGATTACTTTCAAAAAGCTCTTACAAGTTCGTTTCAATTACAATCTACCTCAAAAATGAGCTCTCTAGCTCTTTTTATAGTTTTTGACTAGTTTTGGCCCTGTTCAGACCTAGTGTCCGGCCTAGTTAAAAATTAGGTTCCAGGGCTTATTTGAGGGCTCAAACGAGATCTAAAAAATACGAAAATTGGCAGGTAGATACTTCTAAAGCTCCTCAAGCTCAAGGACTCCTTGGCTTGCACAAAATGGAGCTACAAAAATATGAAATGGTATTTACAATGGTGTTTAGTGATGAGAATCACTTTTAATAGGTGTAAGGGTTTTGAAAAACTAAAGGGTTGCCTTAATGCTAGATCTGTGTGAATGCTCATACGTGCTTCTTCCTGAAGAAAATTATTGGCCTATTTGCCAGATCTTCGTTGAATCCATTGTCTGCTTGTGCCTTCTCTCCCTTTTGACTCTCTTCTCTGACTGCCATGCCTGGTTAGTCCTTCAGTTCCTTGTCTGCTGCTAACACTCCATCAAAGAAAATGAGGGGAGCTGTTCAGATGCCATGCACACAGGCTCGGGGTGCTACCCTGACATCGAAAATGACCACCCCAAAGGCGAGTGCAGCCCTTTACCATTAGATTACCAAGGCATATTGTAGAAGGGCATAATCTTCCCACCGATCCCCACAGACTTGGAGTTTCCTCATGGCTTCATGCTTGAGGATTTACCTGATGAGGAGGTAGCAAGGATAATTAATGCAACTAATTTGGAAGTTGAAGAAGAGCAATTAAGTTGGCAACAAACTGTCACGGGACCAACCTCATCCAACTCAGCCAGTGGTCGTCCAAGTAGATGAAGATGAAGAGGAGACTGCATAAGAGGAACAAGATGACGAACAAGAAGGACCATCCGATGAAGGGGAGCACAAATATGAGCAACACATTATACTAGAACTTGCGGGAGCTCCAGCCTATATGAAGCAACTAAAAAGATTGTTTGATACTATAATCCTGGTTCAAGAACAACACAAACTATTATTAGCAGTACGAAAGGCCTTAGTAAACCAGATACTTGAAGAAGGAGTGGATGATCAATACAGGGCTACCCTTGACATGCTCGCTGATGCACTAGGAGTACCGGAGACCGTGCACACGACCCTTGGACACTCACAAAAATTTGCATGATGACACGGGAGACGTCCCCCAAGACCAGTGAAGTAGATAAATATTTTGGTATCAGAACCACATGGCACCACCTCCATAACCACTAGCATAGCACACTCCATTCAACACACTGACGAAGCCCACACCTCAAGTGCACCCCTGTTGGAACTGAAGGACTCACAAGGCAAGGAAGCTTACGAAGGGAGTGAGAGAGAAGAGAAAGTACAAGCAGATAGAGCAGTCAACGACGATCTGGCAAGTAGGCCAATATTTTTTAAAGACACTAAAGCATATCAAAGAGGTGGACACACAACGAGAAGGAGCAAGTAGGGAGCTCGAAGATATGTATGTCGAATCGTTAGAAGAAATCCCTACAACAATAGTGATTTTCATCACTAAAAACCATTGTAAATACCATTTCATATTTTTGTAGCTCCATTTTGTGCAAGCCAAGGAGTCCTTGAGCTTGAGGAGCTTTAGAAGTACCTACCTGTCAGTTTTCACATTTTTTAGACTTCGTTTGAGCCTTCAAATAGGACCCAGAACCTAATTTTTAACTAGGCCGGACACTAGGTCTGGACACGGCCAAAACCTAGTCAAAAACTATAAATAGGGCTAGAGAGCTCATTTTTGAGGTTAGCTTGTAACTGAATTGAACTTGTATGAGCTTTTTGAAAGTAATCTAAGAACTCCATTGCTTCTCACTCTTTGTCTTACCGTGTGTACGCGTGTGTGTGTGTATGTGTGTGCATGTTAGTGTGCTTCTCACTCACGCACTTGTGCCTTCACTTGCTCGAGGTCTTCATACCATTCTCATGTCTTCCCGGATTGACATTAAAGGAGGTGATACTCATCACTGAGCTACACCAAATTTTGGCGCCATTGCCGGGGATTGAGCTTTGAGGACGACCGTGTGATGGTAAGACATAGATTTGAGACGTTGACGTTGTAGGTAATTTCTTTACTCTTCCTTATTTTTCTCTTGTTTACTTCATCATCATCACCATCATCATCCTCACCATATCCGATCTCCATCTCCATCATCGCAAAAAAAAAAAATTCAGTTTTTTGATCATATCACCTTCTCCACCTCATTTCCCTCATTCCCCTTGTGAGAGAGAGCGAGAGAGCGACTTGTGTGCTGTGCTTTTGCATGTTTTTTTGAGCTTTCTTGCAGGTACTTGCTACATCATCATCTCCAGCACTCCGCGCACGTACGAAACATAACGGAACTGTCTCTGTGTCGCCGACCTCTGTCGATCGCGATCGACAGAAAAATCGCCCATTTGGTAAAACAAAGTGCACCACCATAATCTACATGATGAGGACATTCCAAATCACTAAAAACAGTTGAAAAATTCCGTGTTTCTCTGTCAATCGCGATCGACACCGTCGATCGCGATCGACAGCCACGATCGACAACATCTGTCAATCGCGATTGACAGACCCTGTCAATCGCGACCGACAGACCCTGTCAATCGCGACCAACAGACCTGTCGATCGCAACCGACATACCCCACGACCGATTGACTGCCACGTAGGACCCTGTCAATCACGATTGACACCGTCGATCGCGATCGACAGCCATGACCGACACCTCTGTCAGTCGCGATTGACACCGTCGATCGGGACCGACTGAATTTCAACGATTGATTGACTTTTTCACGTAGCCACGTGTCCATCGCGACGGACACAGCCCCGATCGACTGAATTCACGGCGAAAAACTCGGAAAATGTGTCGATCGCGATTGACACCATCGATCGCAATTGACAAGACCGACAATCGACTCTGTCGATCGCGATTGACACTGTCAATCGCGACTGACGTGTCGATCGCGATCGACAAGCCCCGACGGACACCTCTGTCAATCGCGATTGACAGGCCTGTCGATCGCGATTGACAAGCTTTTCAGCCAAAAAATTAGGGTTAATATTTCCAAGTCTTTGGGGTAATCTTGGGCATAATTAGCAAGCCATTAGTGATTTGTGAGGTCCCTACACGTGTTTTTGAGAAAAATCCTGTGATGTCAGCCTGTTTGAACCCTGTTTTAGCACCAGAACCCTGAATTGTCATAACTTTCTCATACGAAATCCGTTTGCTGTGATTCTTGTCTTCTTGGAAAGCTCGTGTGATCAAGATTATTAGGTAGGGTATTTTGAAGTTGACCATACCCTGGGGTAGGAGAACTAAAGGATCCTTGAGATTGTTTTCCATAAAGGCAAAGGGGAATTTGGGTTGTGAATTACAGGCATGAAAGTGATCTGTCTGTGATTTGAATTTAAGTCTTGAGCTAATTTTGGGATTTTCACAGGTCCATTGAGAGAAATTGAGAGCATCCTAAGCAAGGGTTTCTTTGCAAGCTTGAGAATCGGGTTCTTGAGCATCATAAAGCAAGGGATCAATAAGAAAGGTCGGGATATTCTCAACTCCCTTTGTCAATTCCTAGCTTAGGCTAAGAACGACCAGTGATAGGAGTAGGCCAAGGCGGTGATAGGCATTTATCAAGTTGAAGACCACCTAAATACTCAAGTTCAAGCTAACGACATAATCTTTGTACGGTTGAGAACTTTAAAGGAAAAAGAACGTAACATGGAACAATCAACTTCAAGTGCGGAAATACACTCAAGTATACCTGACGACGTGATATCAGACAAGACTATAAACACGGTAATTAACTAAAAAAGAATCAAGTAATTGCTACAAAGTAACTCAGCAACGAGGTTGTACTTGGGGAAATTTGGGCTATTCAATTAGGCTTATGAACCTTAGATCAGGACGGCATCTAGTAAGGGATAGGCAAAGTCTTAGGTCTTCAGAGGTTAGCGTTAATCATACTGCTAGGTCTTGGACCGACCTACAGGAAGTTCAGGAGCATAGACCAACTCCTAGAGGCTTTCAAGGCATGGACCGACGTACGGGAAGTTCAGGAGTGCCATATCTGTATAGGGTGGAAGGCCCCTACAAGACGCAATTGGAATACATTAGGACCAACCGATTAGGTGCTAGCATCTATGAGGACGGCCTAGGAAGATCCGTGATCTAGATTAAAAACCCTGACCAATCCATAGGACTAGAGCACCCAGCTGTCAAGTTTGAAAACGGAGCATACCTAGACAAGGAAGGGACAATATATGTAGTCACCAGTCACCCAGATAGGACAGATGAATTTGGGAATGTGATCTCAGAAGCGGATTTAGGTGACTTGGAGCAAGGAAACATTGGTGTAGAACCTAGAACCACCCGAGGCAAGTCTGTTCTCACTAGGATTATCACACCAGAGTGGATTCCCTAGGACAACAAGAGTATAGATCTGCTTCTGAACCGAGAGACTGACAAAGCCTTTTGGAGGTATAAATCTGATCGGCCAATTGATATAGGAGCAATCATGATCTATGAGTTTAAAGATCCAAATAGCCCAGGCAGAGTGACCTACCTAGATCACACTTCACAGAGGATCTTTGTGGTTACAGAACATGATAGACATGCTTATACTTGGAAGGGTGAATTCGTTTTCCCCCAACCAAGATCGAACGTGTCCTATGGTCACCCTGGAGCTGGAACATCCCAAACTCATGGAACTCAAAGAGACAAAAGTAGAGATAGGCCAGAAGTAAGCTTTGCCAACCCAGGGGGCAGAGAAAGAACGAGGACATAAACAATTAGAGTAGAAGGTGAGGTACTTAGAGCTCCCAAGAATCAAAGAAATGCGGATGAGTTCCCTCTACCACGACCTAGAGAGCACACAAGGACTTTGAGGCCGACTCAGCTAGTTAAGTCCATGAAGAACTACTTCGATGGCACTGGAGATCCATACGATCATGTGGCTGAGTTTAGGCAAGTCTTGAGAGCTGAACAAGTTGAAGATCTGTTCAGGCAGTACAATGCCTTTGGTCTAACCCTTAGGAACACTGCCCTGACATGGTTTCAACCACTAAACGAGAGGCAGTTCAGGAGCATAGACCAACTCCTAGAGGCTTTCATTATTGAATTATCTAAGAGTGGCATAAGGCATAATACCTCCTCATTGATTCACAGCTTCAAGCAAACCCCTCAAGAGACCGTGAGACTTGCAGGAAGAAGATTTACGCAATACCTAGAGAGATGCCATGTCCCTGAGTTACCCACACCAGCTAAGCAAGTGGCTTTATTCTTGGATGGATTGCTAAGTACCAAATTGAGATCTTATGTGTACTTGAAGGACCCTAGGACCATAGAAGAGTGTGTACGCATGTGCATTGACATCGAGGATAACCTAGGGGAGGAGTTAGAGCTTTCCAAGATATACAAAGATTCAGATAGTGCCTCTAGCCTCTCTTCCACGCAATCCACATCAATTGATGAACTTGCAGAGAAAGTAGCTCAGAAACTAGGTGTCTCTAGCAAAGAAATCCCAAGGTTTGCCCCTGTGAAAAGATGCTATACTTGTGGAGGGGAACATATGGCGAATGTCTGTCCCATTATGGCTCAACCCCAAGTTAATCCTAGTAGCCAGTACTGCACCATAGAATGAAGATACACCAATCACACCGTGCAAGATTGCCCCTACAATAAGCAAGCAGTTAGGCATACATACCCTCAGCCATACCCTCAACAAGGCAGATACCAGAGTCAATACCCACCATAACAGTATACTAGGCCTCAGCAAAATTACCAACCGTAATATCAGGCCCAACTGAGACCCCAGCCAGTGCTAGCACAACAACCACCTGCTCCTACTAATGTGATCCCAGTTAAATATGCAGCTGCAGAAGAGAACCTGAATAGAGCTATAGTCCCTGTAACACCATTGCTTTCTGAAAGTGACCCAAGTGACCATAGCTTTGATTCAATGCATATTGACAGCCCTCAGGCCTACTACATACAATCTCTTGAACATGGGGAGTCTTACTATAGTGAAGAGCCAAATGAACCTAGTTGGGAGTCAGATTACACAAACATCATGTATGCAAACCCCAACCCTAGACCTCAACCTAGGCAAGTAAGACCTCCATTCCCTAGAGGACCATGCTACAGATGTCAGGGAGATCATCTCATTCGTGATTGTCCCTTGCCTCCACCTACACAACCCCAGCCAGTGACGATCCAGGGCTATTGCCAGGAGTGTGGAAAGGAGCATCTCTTACGAGATTGTCCAAAGAATCCCAGCAACATGCCAAAAATCACTCCCATTAACGTTATTGGGTTAGTTGTAGACTCCACAGGAAGTGTGACTTCCACTACACCAATACAAGTGGTCACTAGAGCCCAAGCCTTACAGCAACACCAAGAGGTAGGCCAAGAAAAGAGCCTAGAGGCTAGTGAAACTGAGAGCATAACCAAGAAGAGGACTAGAGCTTGGAGAGATAGTCGTGAAAGAATGAAAAGACAATGGGCAAAGAAAATGAGTGAGCTTGAGGAAAGCCTAAGAGAAACCAAAGCCAGGATAACCGAACTCAGAGCTCAAACTCCCTCTCACACTACCCCACCTCCATCACCTCCACCATTCCCATCTCCATCCAACCCGCCTCACCTAAGCCCACCACCCCCTAGAGTAGGATCAGTCCTAGCAGATCCCACTCCCGAGGAGCTTAATATGATGCTTAAAGACTATCAGGCCAGAATCCAAGAAGGGCCAAACGTAACTGATCATGAAAAATGTTACCCTAGAGCAGAACTAGAGCTAGAACGAACCAAGATTTGTGCTAAGATGGTGGAATTGGCTCAGACCATGTTTGAAGCCAGTCGCCTATTTAACATCTCTAGTTCAGCAAAGACACAGTTGCACTTTGATGGACTGTTAGAAAGAATAGAGAAGCTAATTGCACAATCAAAAAAGGAACCCGCGTCTCAACACAAGGACAAGGTAAGTGAAAGGGCAAGCCTTCCTGCCTAGGAAGCCTATGCGCCTAACTCTACAGAGCCAGACACATCATCTTCTATGAATCGGTTCACACCAGAATTCCTACGCGAGATTCAAGAAGACAAATGGGCTAAAGAGAGTGAAGTCCCTCCTCCCATTGAACTTGTGGATGATGCACACGACCAATTCCCATAAGACATCCCATCCATTTATGAGGAGCAGGAGAGCACCCAATCTCAGGAAAGATTAGACTTTGAGTCTAACTCTCTATAAGAATTACCCCACTTCACAGGCCCATGGGAAGCGAAGTCTACTTGTATGAGAGCACCCACGGTCATGGTACGAAATGAGGACTTAGTCATACCTAGGAACACGGAGGTAGTGAAAAACACTAAAGTACAGTGCAACCTCACCTTAGAAGATCTACTCAAAGTAAGGCCACAGCAATGGAAACATGTAGCCAAACAAGTACCAGAGATAGCAAAACCTCGTTCCCAGGTAGGATCTTAGAGAACAGTGCCAGAAATACCATTGGACAAGATAGGAGACATGAGTGAGGGCGAAGAGGGAAACACATATCTTCCTATCACCCATCAAGGATACACCACCAAGGCCATTCTAGACTTAGGCGTAGGAGTCGCAATTGCTACCACTTCCCTATTGAAGCGTTGGGGCAAGCCAGCACTCAGGCCCACGAGGATGAAATTGCAGATGGCTGATGGCCACATAGAAAGACCCTTAGGCTTGCTGGAAGGAATAACTCTCACTACATGCGGTGTTGAGTTTGAGCATACTTTTGCCATATGTGATTTCAGCAAGAATCATGCCTATGAGATGATTTTGGGAAGACCATTTATGCGACAGTTGCAAGTGGTACATGACTGGGGAACCAATTCCTTGTACCTGCAACACTTAGGTGTTACAACCAAAGTGAATCTCAAAGATTACTCTCATAGGGATGCCCTCCTATCCAATGGAATCCCATCCATAGAGCCAAAGATGATACGGAATCCGTGCTTTCCATAGGATCAGGATCCTCATAGATACATGAAGACACCCACTTATGGATGTGCAAAGTAGCAGTAGAAGAAGAGAGGAGAGAAAAAACCAGAGAAATAGGTGCCAAAGAAACACATAGATCAATCCAAGACCCAGCCTATGCGCCTGTAGTCTTTCCTGACGAAGAATTTGAACCCCAGGGCTGGGCAGAAATCTTAGCAACAATGGATGTAGCCATCAATGAGAAACAATGGACACCCCACAGTGATGAGGATGGCTATGGCATTTCAGTTTTCTACATAGAGCCAATCATGGGAGAGGCAGTGCTAGAAGAATGCGAACCTAGCCCTGATGCAATTGAGGATGCGAGTGACTCCGATCTAGAGTCAATCATTATGGACCCACCTTTTGCATTAGATGAAGAATACTTCTATGAAGTAGAATTTCAACCCCAGAGGCACGGAGAGCTTACAAATGATATAAGGCTAGCCACACATGTAACCCCTAAGGAAGAAGGAAAGAAAAGGAAGAAGAAAGAAGTCACACCAGAAGAGGAAGAATCTTTGTTTGAGGTCCCGGAAAACTTTAAGAAGTATGAGATAGATGACAGGAGAGTCATGATTAGAATGCCTAAACGAGAGACGCAATCGGGGGAGGCCTATGATAACAAAGAAACCACGAAGAAAGTAGTTGTAGCCATCGAGGAAGGAGAAGAAAGATGCACGTACATAGGCCATGACCTGAGAGAAGAGGAAAAACAAGAGCTAATAGCCTTGCTAAGAGAATATAGAGATGTATTCGCTTGGAGTTACAAGGACTTTAAAGGTGTGGACCCTGACATATGCTCACACACCATCCCCATGACCTCAGATGCCAAACCCTCTAAGCAAAAGCCATATACATATAATGATAATTACGCTGCCAAGATCAAAGTGGAGATAGATAGATTGGTTGAAGCTGGATTTATCTATGAAATTGAGCACACTGAGTGGGTATCCCCCATCGTAGTGGTGCCCAAGAAAAATGGAAAGCTGCGTGTATGCATTAACTTGAAAAAGGTCAATGCAGCCACAATTCGAGATAACTATCCGCTTCCTATCACAGAGCATCTCTTAGAAAGAGTAGCAGGCAAGGAAGTGTAGAGCTTCCTTGATGGATTTTCGGGCTACAATCAGGTAGCCATTGCTCCCGAGGACCAGCATAAGACGGCTTTTGCCACAAAGTGGGGCATTTTTGCCTTTAGAGTAATGCCATTTGGACTTACCAATGCACCCGCTACCTTCCAGAGACTAATGTGCCATGTATTTAAAGAGTTCCTGAGGAAGAACTTAGAAGTCTATGTTGATGATCTTTGTGCTCATTCATACCTTAGGCAAACCCATATTCCTGAACTCAGACAAATCTTTGACAAATGTAGAGAATATCAAGTCTACCTAAACCCAGAAAAGTGCATTTTTATGGTCAGGCAAGGCAAGATTCTAGGAGACATAGTGTCAAAGAATGGCATATCCACTGATGAAGAGAATGTGAGAGCCATAGCATAGTTACCTAGGCCAAAGAATGTCAAGGAAGTACAAGCTTTCATGGGGCATTGTGGTTATTACCGACGGTTTATACACATGTATGCCATCATAGCAAAGCCTCTGTATGGACTTTTGACTAACTTTGAGTGGACTAATGAATGTGAGAATTCCTTCAATGAGCTTAAACGGCGATTATGTTTAGCACAAATCTTAACCACACTAGATTGGAATAAGCCTTTCCATGTTCATGTGGATGCATCCAATTATGCTATTGGGTGTGTACTCGCGCAACCTACCGGTGAAGGTGATATGGATCTCCCAATTGCCTATGCTAGTAGACAATTGAATGCAGTCGAACGAAATTATACCACTACGGAGAGAGAAGGATTAGGCATGGTATATGCGGTTAAAAAGTTTAGACATTACTTGCTTGCAAATAAGTTTAAATTTTTTGCTGACCATCAGGCACTGCTATATCTCGTGAACAAGCCATGCAATACAGGAAGATTAGTAAGATGGTTTCTCTTGCTAATGGAATATGATGTCGAGGTTGTGGTAAGGAAAGGGAAGACTCATTTGAGAGCAGATCATCTATCTAGGCTCACATCGGGAGAAGCCCCACAAGGAGTGTCAAATGACCTTCTTGATGCTTACTTGTTTAATTTGGAAGTGGTGCCGCAGTGGGCTAAGCCATTAGTGCCCGTATTGACATACGGGCCTAACCACCCAGCGATAGCCACACAGGATAGAGAGGTGGTAAAAGCCCAAAAATATCACATCATGGCAGGAAGTATGTACAAGCACACAGATCAAGGGATCTTGGCTTGTTGTGTGGAAGAGGATGAGTATGCTAAATGGTTGCAATTAGCACATGTAGGTGCATTAGAGCAACACTACTCAAAACAATGAACCCTAGAGACACTAAGGAGGTGGAGTGCACTGGCCTACTATGGAGGCTGATGTCCAAAAGTTGTGCAAGGAATGCCCAATCTGTTGCACTAACCCACCTGTGGAACATGCCACTCTTTATCAAGTGTCCATAGTGCCAGATTGGAGTGAACCACTAGTATCCTTCTTGAGGATGAAAACATTCCCTCAAGACATGACCCTGACGAGACTAAGAAGGTTAGAACAAGAAGCCCTAGAGTACTCACTCATTGGTGATAATCTCTACAAGCGTGGTAAGGATGGTTACCTGAGACTATGTGTCCATGAGAGTGAATATCTCAAGATCTTGGAAACTGCTCACCAAGGTGTAGCAGGAGGACACTTTGGACCAGATTGGGTGATCAAGGCAATACTATTTGCCGGCTTTTGGTGGCCGACCCTTCACATGGATGCACATACCTATGTGACACGGTGTGATGTTTGTCAGAGAACTCAGTATCCTATACGCAAAGATGAGATGCCACTGAAACCTATGATGGGTGGACGTGCATTCTCTAAGTGGGGAATAGACTTCGTAGGTCCTATTAATCCCCCAGCTAAGGGTTCCCATGCAAAATACATCATTGTTGCGACAGACTATCTAAACAAGTGGGTAGAGATAAAAGCCACAACGAAGAACGATGCTCAAACAACAGCTAAGTTTTTATTTGAAAATGTGTTCACCAGATACGGGTTACCTATAGAAATCCAAATTGTTTTGGTAGCAGTCACCTCCGTTCTTGGAAACTACTAATCGGTTATAGGATTTGAAAAACCTAAAGAAATCTTGCAGATACCTATCCCCACGAACCACTCGAATCTTTTCAGTTTCATCTTTGAAACTATCCCTGCCAAATACCCTCGTTCTGGACGCGTTCCATATATCCGACGAAATCAAGGAAGTCGTGATATCATGACAAATTTTGTTTTTGTTCTTTTTTGTAGAAACTGAAATATTTTTTTCTTTGTTTGAATCTAAGTGGTAGGAAGCCCGTACTTTTCTGTTCCTATTTTTTTTGAGAGATAAAGATCTTAGTCAGTGACAGATGCACTCACTTCTTGAATGAAGTTATTGAAAATCTGCTCCAAGAATTCTTGGTAGTACATAAGAAGTCTTCCCCCTATCACGCTCAAGCTAATGGCCAGGCTGAGAGCACCAATAAGATCCTATGCAATGTACTAACGAAATTAGTGAACAATAAACGCTCTGATTGGGACAAACAGCTACACCATGCTGTTTGGGCATACCGAGTCGCCTACAAAACGGTACTCCAAGCCACCCCCTTTCAGATGGTATTCGGCCAAAATGCAGTTCTACCGTTGGACTTCTTAATACCTACATTGAAAGTAGCACAAGAGCATGAATGGACGGGTCATGAACTCTCCTCTAGACTGTTTGACCTTGAACGATTAGGAGAAACAAGACTGAGAGCAACTGCAGGGATATATGCAGCTAAGAAACGATAGAAGGCATACTTTGATGCCCATGTTAAGGATAAAGGTTTGAAGACAGGCGACCTAGTACTAGTCTACACTTTGAAACAACATGCGAGGAAATTAGAGAAAGAGGCTACGGACCCATGATCATTAATAGAATCTCAACAAGTGGACCAGTGCAACTAGCCACATTAGAAGGCAATATTCTCCCAAGCTACATAAGCGGATGCAGAGTCAAGTTATATCAGGAACCTCTGACGGAAGAGATGCTAAGTCGACTCAACACTGCTAAGAAACGCAAAGAAGAAGAAAGACGAATTCGAGAAGAAGCTCAAGCAGAAGCATTGGAACGTATTCGAAGAATGAAGTTGAGAAGACAGGGTAGAGAGCAACCTAGGACAGATGCATACACAAATCAAGGATATCATGTGGCTATGCGTGAAGTTTCAGGTATCAGCTCTCATAGGATAATTGATCGACGTCCTTTTATAACCTTAGATATAGGACAAGGAAAGGGTGCAAGGACTGTAAGAGCCTTGATTGACTCAGGTGCAGCCACTAGTGCTGTTAAATTGTCTTACTGTCAAGAGTTGAAATTAACTGTCAATCCTATAGAAGCATATCTCATAGGATTGGGAGGTGTGGAAACCCCTTGCATGGGTGAGATGGAACTTCCCATCTACATTCAAGACAAAGTAATGACAGTCAAAGTACTAGTGTGTCAAGATGAGGACCTCACTGAGCCTCTTGTCTTGGGTCAGGACTGGATCTATGATCATGCAGTCAACCTAAACCTAAGAAGTGGACTTCTTCAGGTATGGGTAAATCATAGTCGAATTACAGTTGAATTGGAAGAGGAGGCACTCAAGGAATTAGGTAAGGCACGAACTCCTGGTCCTTCCAGGGGCGCACATGAAGTTGACAATGCTATTCTTGTCCAAAACTGTATGATGCAGAAAGAGGATTGTCTCAACAACAGAGTCAAGGATAAGACGGCACTCCCTTTTGTTCCAAAGGCTAGAGGGATGCAGCAACCAAAGGCACATCAAATACAGAAGAAGAAGAGCACTACCTAAACAGGAGGCCAAAAAAAGGAGCAAAGCAGATTGTTTCAGTCGTTGAAACAAGTATGGAGGCAGAAAGGCAAACATCCTGTTGCGACCAGGCCAACCCCACGGCCAAAACCTCTTATTAGTAATCAATAACACCACACTAATAAGAAGTCTTTCATAGATTCTTTTGCGAAAGTGAAGGCTATTTGGGTACCCAAGAAGTCGATGAAGGCCAGCCCACAATCACGACAAATCTGGGTGCCTAAGGCTTGCTTGCGGGCTCAAATAGCTACACCAATGCCACACCCTCTACAATACGTTTCACTCGCTCGAACATCCGATGCTCATTCTTACACATCACGCATGAACACACATTGTTCCATTAGCACAAGTAGAATCACTTGTAAATGGGTCCCTAAAGAGCCTCATTTTCAAGTAGATACCCCTATCAAACTCTTCAGAGTCTCCATAAAATCAAGATCAAAGCCCATCCACTGCATTTGGCAACCTAAAACTTGTAATAAACCCCCAAACCCCAGTAGTAAATCCATGCCCACCTACTAACTACATCACTCTCTCACTACATCATTCCACTTAGCTTCTAGATCTACCCAATTCCTAACTACACGCACAAGCACCGAGCACTTAATAGCCTACTAATCTCTCCCGAACCTCATGTTAATGTTGTAATGGGGACACAAATGGTTCTATCTTGTCCTTTACCATATTAACACATGTTTCTATATTCTCACAGAATCACGAGACAAGAAGTAACATGGCAGATACGGCAGGAACTAGTTCCCAAGCAGGCACCAGCCCCCAAGTCGTGGACATTGAAAGTCTTCCCGTTGAGGAGGAATTGAAGGAACGACCAGTAGCATTGAGGGCATTACACGCCATACCGATTCAGAGTCCTCCACAGGGGCACACAATGCCGGTCAACAAAAACTCACATCGGTTTAGTGATGTGGCAGGACCCCTGGATGAAGGCACTTACATGTGGGAGGCCGAGATAGAATTCAATGGGCGTTGGGGCAGATATCACTTTTTCACCAGGGAATTTGAGAGACTGCATAATAATGAAGGACTGAAACCTATATGGAAGAAGACGGGACTCTACGATTACTTCAAATTCCAATTGCCAAAGCCTGATTTTCTAAGGTGCTCTTATTTGATTAGCACCCTCACTCCGAGCAAAGACAAGAAGGGATACAGGTCCTTTGTCCTCCTATCTCTCACAAGGGTCAATGAACTGAAGCATTTCAGGTTGACTATCAATTTGGTAAGGGAAGCTCTAGACATGAAAGGTATGCACATTCCTACAGAGAAAGAGACTATGGTCCCCGACAATATGAAGAACAGGAATCTGACGAAATTAAAGGACATGGTGGCAATGACGCCTACAATTGCCATTCACTTGCGAATGGTCATGCAACATTTTGCATTTCCCGCTCAAGAGAGGTTCACAATGCCACCTAAGAAGATATGGTTTAGTCTATACTTGGCTGATGCCCTTGATTTGACAATCAACATGCCCCACTGGATTATCGACCAAATCCACTTGGCTCATCAAAGGTGGTATAAGAAACAAAAATCTGTACTGTATGGATGCTGTGCCCTCACCAGGATTGTGTATAGATGTTTGGCTTATGATGTGCCAGTGTAGAGGGCATTAAATTGGATCAGGGTACAAGAATTCCAACGTAGACTATCAACCACAGGACCACCATCTAAGAAAATGAGAGGCGCAGTTCAGATGCCCTGTGCACAACCTGGCGGAGCGACATTGATACCAGAGACAACTCCACGACTTCCAAGGCAGGTACAACCCTTCACTATCAGATTACCAAGACACAGCACTGATGGACCAAATCTAGTGTTTCCACCTGTACCAACCGACCTAGAGTTCCCTCATGGATTCACTTTAAATGACCTAACTGATGAGGAGGTAGCCAGAATCATCGAGGCTGTTAACGCAGAAGCTGAGGCAGAGCAAGCCAGTGGACAACAAACTACTACAGACCAACCTCATCCCAGACAACCAGATGTTGTCGATGTGGAGGGTGAAGAAGATGAAGAACAAGAGGAGGAACATGATGGACAATCCGAGGAAGAAGAGCAGGAATATGATCAGGAAGCTCTGCAGGTACTTGAAGGTGCTCCAGCTTAAACGAAGGCATTGAAAAAGCTCTATGATACCATGAACAGAGTTCAAGAGCAACATAGACTGTCCCTAGCAGTAGGCAAGGCCCTCATGAATCAAATTCTTGAGGAGGAAGGCATAGACGAGCAATACCGCGCCACTCTTGACATGATATCTGAGGCTTTAGGAGTACTTGAGACAGTTCATACCGCCTTGGCACAATCACGATGAACGGAGCGACGATACGGTAGACGCCCCGCTCGATCAGGAAAGCAAACGAATGTATTAGTATCAGAACCACAAGGCACATCCACAACCACGGGCACCGCACACACTGTCCACGATACTGAGGAAACCCATGTATCAAGTGCACCTCCGTCACCCCCTTTGCCACCCCTGCCTCCAACTCCACCACATTCACCTCCCACTACCAATGTAACCACTACTGTCACCGCCTCCGAACCCACTACCCATACCGAAGCAGAGACCGTCAGTCAACCCACACAACCCACACACCCTATCTCCACCTCTTTTGTCTATACGGCCACTGAAGCAATAATTCTAACCGCAGCCATAGAAAATCTCATTCCCCCAATCACACTTTCGGGCAGTTCGTATTCACAATTGCACACACCACTGTACACTTTCACCACTATCACTACACCCACAATTCCAATATTCACAATCACTCTCACTATTGCATCCACCGTTGATCTTATGGACATATCACCCACCTCCGCACCTCTCCCTCCCCCCATACACCCACCATCTCCCATTCCCCCACCTCCCACTTCCCCATTTTCCAGCACCGCATCCACACTTCCATTCCCCTTCCCCTTTCCCTTCCCTTCTGCATTCAACACCCTTCCCGCATCCACCCCTATAAATAATGTATTTAATAATATGTATCAGTGTATATCGCAACTACAATAGCACTACGAGCATCTCGATAACCAACATACGCGACTTTCTCGAAGCCCTGAAGAACTTCAACTACGATTCATTGATCTCAAAAGGGAAAAGCGGCTACTACAACAACAGTATGCCACTTTACAAGAACAACATGAACAATTAGTAGCCAATCCACCCCAGTCCAATGCAGAAGAAAGGCAACATATGGATGAATTGCTACACTCCTAGATAACGGAGAATCTCAAGCTTAGATGCAACCTAGCCCTCCTACGAAAACACATGTCTACAGCACTTGAAGAAAATAAATGGCTGCAGAAACAGAATGAAGAAAACTTGGAAGTAGCCATGGAGGGTTCCCCGCAGGAAATCGACCCAGAGAAATTCAAGGCCATTCCCGTAGAGAATATGCAACTCGTGTCAGAAACCCATGCCGACCTAGTGGAGGCCCATGCAGCATTGGAACGAGAAAGAGATGACCTACTCAAGCAACTGGCAACCCAGCAGGAATCACCAAGCAAAGTCTCCACCGTAGTTGACACGTCTGAAGAAGTAAAAAAACTCAGAGCAGAACTAGAAGAATTACGAAGTAAAGTCATGCAATACGAGCGTCAACCCTCTCCACTTGTAGAATCGGAACCTGAAGACTTAGTGCCAATTGAAGTAGAGGAAACCTTCGAAGACCCATACGTTCCCATGCCGACACCAGGGGGCAAGCAAACAGAAGAGGGCATGGACATCATCGAGATAGAGGCTCCTGAATGGATGCACACGTTAGAGAAAGTGGCCACAACCCATGATGATAGGGTGGCAGTTCAGATAGCGTCAATGTCACGATTGAAAGAGGTAGTTATAAAATCGGACTACTTTCAAAACCTCTCCCATCATAGGTGGATTGGCACATCCGACGATTTGTATGTTCCTTTCTGTGTCCTAATGGCGGACTACAATGCCAAAATCAAGCACCACACCTCAAAAGAACCAACATCGGCTACACAGTTTGCACCGGACGACATCCCAGCAAGTGCCAAGTAGGGTAATATACATCAACCAACGTGGAGGATTCGTCTACTGGAAACCTACCCAGAGATGGTAAGAACATGGAATAACATGACTTTGTACATCAAATACAACCCATGCTACTGCCCTGTATTTCGAAGAAGGTCATGGCCGGAATACACAAAAACTGTGCTGACAACCAAAGGATGCGAGAAATGGCTCAATTATGTCTACTTAGCACCACCTAAAGGCCAACCTACCATAGGATATATGATCTCGACGATTCGGCATTGGGGGGTCCGGTTTAAAAATGTACAAGATGTCATGGCCCAAATGTGCCTTAAAATTTTTGAACTCATTTTGGTCATCTTCAGGACTTTCAAAAATGTCAAGGAACCTCATCTGTCAGCTCTTGGATTCAATGAAGGTAATCAGGACCTGGTCTAGGACATGAGCGCAACACCATCTATTAATGTTGTATATGCATGGCACGCACGTATCAAGTATCTACTACCCTGCTTCAAACAGACGTTTGAAGAATTTTTTGTCACGGGATTCTGGGAATATCATTCAGAGATATTCATTCCCAGACCATCACATTTATTGCAGTTGTTTGCAGTGGAACAAGCTCTCCATTCAGAATAGTTACGTATACCACATCCAGAGGTTCTCGAGCCGGTAGATTGGGATGCTCTACTCACGGACTTCGCCAAAGGGTTGCGGATTGCAGAACATCACTTAGCACAAGACGTTGTTGAGTACTACATCCAACGACCCACCCAACAAGGGTCTGTCAGCGACGGCAGACGCGAGAGAGGGGGGGGGTGTTGGAACTGAAGGACTCAGAAGGCAAGGAAGCTTACGAAGGGAGTCAGAGAGAAGAGAAAGTACAAGCAGACAGAGCAGTCAACGACGATCTGGCAAGTAGGCCAATATTTTTTCAGGACACTAAAGCATATCGAAGAGGTGGACACACAAGGAGAAGGAGCAAGTAGGGAGCTCGAAGATATGTATGTCAAATCATTAGATGAAATCCCTACAACAATAGTGATTTTCATCACTAAGAACCATTGTAAATACCATTTCATATTTTTGTAGCTCCATTTTGTGCAAGCCAAGGAGTCCTTGAGCTTGAGGAGCTTTAGAAGTACCTACCTGTCAAGTTTCACATTTTTTAGACTTCGTTTGAGCCTTCAAATAGGCCCAGAACCTAATTTTTAACTAGGCCGGACACTAGGTCTGGACACGGCCAAAACCTAGTCAAAAACTATAAATAGGGCTAGAGAGCTCATTTTTGAGGTTAGCTTGTAACTGAATTGAACTTGTATGAGCTTCTTGAAAGTAATCTAAGAACTCCATTGCTTCTCACTCTTTGTCTTACCGTGTGTGCGCGTGTGTGTATGTGTGTGCATGTTAGTGTGCTTCTCACTCACGCACTTGCCTTCACTTGCTCGAGGTCTTCATACCATTCTCACGTCTTCCCAGATTGACATTAAAGGAGGTGCTACTCATCACTGAGCTACAACCCCCATCACCACCTTTACCACCCTCCCCTCCAACTCCACCCCCCTCTCCTCTTACCACCACTATCACCATGACTGTCACGGCCACCGTCTCCACTTTCCTTAGTGAAGCACACATTGTAAGTCAACCTTCACAGTCCTCACAACCTGACACCACCACTATTGTAACTGCCACCACGGACAATGTAAGGATAACTGTAGTCATCGAGAATCCCATTCCTCCTGTCACACTTCTCGGCAGCTCACATCCACAACTGCACACACCATTATACACCTTCACAACCATCATCACACCTACCATTCTCATGTACACAATAACTCCCAGGACCACATCCACACAGGACCCATGGACATATCACCCACTTTTGCACCTCTCCCTCCCCCCATATTCCCACAATCTCCCATTCCTCCACCACCCACTTCACCATTCTCAAGCACAACATACACACTCCCTTTCCCTTTTCTCTACCCTCCTGCATTCCCCACCTTTCGAGCATCCACACTTGTAAATAATGTATTCAATACTTTGTATCAATGTGTGTCTCAATTACAACATCATTACCAGCATTTAGACGCTCAACATATGAGCCTGTTCAGAACCCATGTAATGCTACAAGAACGATTGGTGGCCAATCCCCCCAAGCCAGATTTAGAGGCACAACAACACCTTGAAGAACTGCTACATGCCCAACAAGCAGGAAACCTCAAAACCCATTGCAACCTTGCATTATTAAGGAAACACATGTCAACGACGCTAGAAGAAAATAAGATACTAGAGAGACAGAATGAAGAGAACCTAGAAGCAACGATAGAAGGATCCCCAACAAAGATCAACCCAAACCGCTTCAAAGCCATACCATCTGACGACATGCATATCATATTCAACACACATGTTGACCTACCAGAGGCATATGCTGCCTTAGAAATAGAGCGTGATGATTTACAGCAGCAATTGACCAATCAACGAGAGCAACCAAAAGAGATAGCAGCCATAATTGACACATCCGAGGAGGTAATAGAAGTGAGGTCACAACTAACAAAACTGCTCCAAAATATGAATGTCAAACTTCTCCCCTAGTGGAGCCAGAGCCGAAGGAACTAGTTCAAATTGAAGTAGAGGAGAAATTTGAGGACCCTTATGTACCCATGCCTATACCAGGAGGTAAACAAACAGAGGAAGGAATGGATAGATTTGAGATTGAAGCTCTAGAATGGATGCAAAGATTAGAAAGGTGGGTGCAAGCCATGATGAGAGAGTAGTAGTGCAGATACAATCCATGTCCCGACTGGAAGAAGTGGTCATCAAATCAGATTACTTCAAAAACCTATCCTATCATCCATGGATTGGCACTTCAGATGATTTGTATGTTCCGTTTTGTGTATTATTGGTAGATTATAATGCTGAGATAAAACATCACACCACGAAAGAGCCAACCTCTGCAACACAATTTGCCCTAGACGACATTCCTGAAAGTGCAACGCACGAAAACATATTTCAACCTACATGGAGAATACGCCTACTCAAAACATACTCGAAAATGGTGCGCATATGGAATAATATACCCTTACACATTAAGTATAACCATTGCTACTACCCTCTGTTTCAACGAAGATCATGGCCCGAGTACACCAAACCAGTGAAGACCGTCAAAGGATGTGAAAAATGGCTAAACTATGTATATTTGGCACCACCTCATGGCCCCCCCATGGTAGCATACATGATTTCAACCATTCAACATTGGGGAATCAGATTTAAGAATGTACCAAACATCATGGCATAGATGTGCCTCACAGTATTCGAGCTACTGCTCGTCACATTTCTGACCTTAAAAAATGCCGAAGAACCTCACCTTTTGGCTCTAGGTTTCAATGAAGGCAGCCAAGACTTAGTTTATGATATGAGAACCACCCGTTCCATCAACGTTGTATATGCGTGGCACGCTCGTATTAAATATCTCCCAGCATGCTTCAAACAAACGTTTGAAGAAATGTTTATCACTGGATTCTGGGAGTATCACTCAAAGATATTCATACCCAGACCATCTTATATGCTACATTTATTTGTTGTGGAACAGGCTCTAAACTCAGAGAAGCTATGTATGCCATATCCAGAGGTACCTGGACCACTCGACTGGGATACCCTACTCATAGATTTGGCCAAAGGACTCAGGTTAGCACAACATCATTTGGCCACAGATGTCGTGGAATACTACATCCAACGGTCCGCTCAACAAGGATCTGTCAGAGACGACAGTCGCAAGAAAGAGGGTAGTGTTGGTAGCAGTCAAGGCATTTCAAGACAAGGGACCAACTTGGCAAAGCACTCAACAGAGATCCGGCAAATAGGCCTATCATTTTTCATGACATAATAATTCCCAAATAGTGATTTTAGTCACTTCATACCCTTGTAAATATCATTTTTTATTATTCCTACTCCATTTTGTACAAGCCGAGGAGTCCTCGAGC
Source organism: Ceratopteris richardii (assembly GCA_020310875.1). NCBI lineage: Eukaryota > Viridiplantae > Streptophyta > Polypodiopsida > Polypodiales > Pteridaceae > Ceratopteris > Ceratopteris richardii. The sequence continues at coordinate 30,413,898 of CM035429.1, forward strand.
TTGAGGAGTATTAGCAATATTGATGCACCAATTTTCATAATTTTCAGAGCTCGTTTGAGCCTCCAAAATAGTCTTAGAACCTAATTTTTAACTATGCCAGACACTAGGTCTGGACAAGACCAAAGCTAGTAAAAAATTATAAAAAGAGCTAGAGAGCTCATTTTTTAGGGTAGTTTGTTGTAGATTTGAACTTGTATGAGACTTTTTGAATAATCTAAAGAACTCCATTGTTGCTCTCTTTGTCTTGCCTTGTGTGCACGTGTGTGTGTATGTGTGTGCATGTTAGTGTGCTTCTCACTCACACACTTGTGCCATCACTTATTCGAGGTCTTCATACCATCCTCATGTCTTTCCGGATTGACATTAAAGGAGGTGCTACTCATCACTGAGGTACACCAAGTTTTGGCACCTCCTTTAATGTCAATGTGGGAAGACATGAGGATGGTATGAAGACCTCGAACAAGTGATGGCACAAGTGTGTGAGTGAGAAGCACACTAACATGCACACACATACACACACACGTGCACACAAGGCAAGAAAAAGAGAGCCACAATGGAGTTCTTTAGATTACTCAAAAAGTCTCATACAAGTTCAAATCTACAACAAGCTACCCCCAAAAATGAGTTCTCTACTCTTTTTATAGTTTTTTACTAGCTTTGGTCCTCTCCAGACCTAGTGTCTGGCCTAGTAAAAAATTAGGTTCTAAGGCTATTTTGAAGGCTCAAACGAGCTCAGAAAATTATGAAAATTGGTGCATAAAAACTACTGATACTCTTCAAGCTTGAGGACTCCTCGGCTTGTACGAAATGGAGTAGAAATATTAAAAAATGGTATTTAAAATGGTGTGAAGTGACTAAGATCACTACTTGGGAAATATTAATTCATGAAAAATGGTAGGCCTATTTGCCGGATCTCCGTTGACTGCTTTACCTACTTGGCTCTTCTCTTTGCTCTGATTCTCTTCATTGGCTTCCTTGTCTCATAAGTCCTTGAGTGCTCTGACCACTGCCAACACTCCCCCCTCTCTCGCGTCTGTCATTTCTGACAGACCCTTGTTGAGTGGACCATTAGATGTAGTATTCCACGACATCTGTGGCCAAATAATGCTATGCTAACCTCAGTCCTTTAGCCAAATCTGTGAGTAAGGCATTCTAGTTGATTGGCCCAGGTACCTCCGGATATGGCATGCGTAGCTTCTCTGAGTGTAGAGCCTGTTCCATAGCAAATAGATGTAATCGATGAGAGGGTCTGGGTATGAATACCTTTGAATGATACTCTCAAAACCCTGTGATAAACATTTCTTCAAAAGTTTGTTTGAAGCAAGGTGGGAGATATTTGATATGAGCATCCTACGTATATACAACATTGATGGATGGTGTGGTGCTCATATCATAGACGAGGTCTTGGTTGCCTTCATTGAAACCTAGGGCCGAAAGGTGAGGTTCTTTGACATTTTTAAAGGTCCGAAATATGATCAACATTAGCTCAAATATTTTGAGGCACATCTATGCCATGATGTCTGGTACTTTTTTGAATCTGATTCCCCAATGTCGAATGGTTGAAATCATGTATGCGACCATGGGTGGGCCATGAGGTGGTGCCAAGTATACATAGTTTAGCCATTTGTCACATCCTTTGACGGTCATCATTGTTTTGGTGTACTCGGGCTATGATCTTCGTCAAAACAGAGGGCAGTAGCAGGGGTTATACTTAATGTATAAGGGCATATTATTCCATGTGCGCACCATTTCAGGGTATGTTTCGAGTAGGCGTATTCTCCATGTAGGTTGAAATATATTGCTGTGCATTGCACTTTCAAGAATGTTGTCTGGAGAAAATTATGTTGCAGAGGTTGGCTCTTTCATGGTGCGTTGTTTTATCTCAGCATTATAATCTACCAATAATACACAAAACGGGACATACAAATCATCTGAAGTGCCAGTCCATCGATGATGGGATAGGTTTTTGAAGTAATCTGATTTGATGATAACCTCTTCCAGTTGGGACATGGACTGTATTTGCACTGCTACTCTATCCTCATGTGTTGAACCTACCTTTTCTAATCTTTGCATCCATTCTGGAGCTTCAATCTCAAATGTATCCATTCCTTCCTTTGTTTATTTACCTCCTGGTATAAGCATGGGTACATAAGGGTCCTCAAAAGTCTCCTCTACTTCAATTTGAACTAGTTCCTCCGGCTCCGTCTCCACGAGGGGAGAAGGTTGATGCTCATATTGGAGAAGTTTATTTTGCAGCTCTGTTAGTTGTGCCCTCAATTCTACTACCTCTTCCGATGTGTGAGTTGTGGCTACTACCTCTAGCGGTGGCTCTTGCTGAGTGGCCTATTGCTTCCGTAACTCATCACACTCCGTTTCTAAGGTAGCATATGCCTCCAGCAGGTCGACATGTGTGTCCAATATGATCTGCATGTTGTTAGATGGTATGGCTTTGAAGTGGTTTGGGTCGATCTCTGTTGGGGATCCTTCCATCGTTGCCTCTAGGTTCTCTTCATTCTATCTTCATAGTCTTTTATTTTCTTCTAGTGCCGTTGACATGTGTTTCCTTAATAATGCAAGGTTACGGCGGGTTTTGAGATTTTCTGCTTGGTGGGTACATAGCAGTTATTCTTCAAGGTGTTGTTGTGCCTATGAACCTAGTTGGGGGGAATTGGCCACCAAATGATCATGTTGTGCCTGCAAGGTATCATATTGCTATTCTAGTAGCCTCTTGTCCTTCTCCAAGTTTGTGAATCGTTCTTGTAGCATTTCATGGGTTCTGAACAGGCTCGTATCTTGAGCATCTAAATGCTGGTAATGATGTTGTAATTGAGACAAACATTGATACAAAGTATTGAATACATTATTTACAGGTGTGGATGCTGGGAAGGTGGGGAATGCAAGAGGGTAGGGAAAACAGAAAGGGAGTGTGTATGTTGTGCTTGAGAATGGTGAAGTGGGTGGTAGGGGAATGGGAGATTGTGGGAATGGGGGGAGGGGGAGGTGCAAAAGTGGGTGATATGTCCATGAGGTCCTGTGTGGATGTGGTCCTCGGAGTTATTGTGTACATGGGAATGGTAGGTGTGGTGATGGTCGTGAAGGTGTATAATGGTGTGTGCAGTTGTGCATGTGAGCTGCTGAGAAGCGTGACAGGAGGAATGGGATTTTCGGTGACTATAGTTAGCCTTACATTGTCTGTGGTGGTAGTTACAATAGTGGTGGTGTCAGGTTATGAGGATTGTGAAGGTTGACTCATAGTGTGTGCTTCACTAAGGGAAGTCGAGATTATGGCTGTGATAGTCGTGGTGATAGTGGTGGTAGGAGGAGAGGGGGTGGAGTTGGAGGGGAGGGTGGTAAAGGTGGTGACAAGGGTGCACTTGAGGTGTGGGCTTCGTCAGTGTGTTGAATGGAGTGTGCTGTGCCAGTGGTTGTGGAGATGGTGCTATGTGGTTCTGATACCAAAATATTTATCTTCTTCTCTAGTCTTGGGGGACCATGTCATTGTGCAAATTTTTGTGAGTGTGCAAGAGTGGTGTGCACGGTCTTCGGTACTCCTAGTGCATCAGCGAGCATGTCGAGTGTAGCCCTGTATTGATCATCCACTACTTCTTCTTCAAGTACCTGGTTCATTAAGGCCTTTCCTACTGCTATTGATAGTATGTGTTGTTCTTGAACCAGGTTTATAGTATCATACAGTCTTTTTAGTTGCTTCGTATAGGTTGGGGCTCGTGCAAGTTCTGGTATGATGTGTTGCTCATATTCCTACTCCCCTTCGTTGGATGGTCCTTCTTGCTCGTCATCTTGTTCCTCTTCTATAGTCTCCTCTTCATCTTCATCTACTTCAATGACCATTGGTTGAGTTGGATGAGGTTGGTCCGTGATAGTTTGTTGCCCACTTAATTGCTCTACTTTGAATTCCAAATTAGTTGCATTATATATCCTTGCTACCTCCTAAACTATCTAGAACCGTAGTGGCATTAACTTCTTTAAGGTTAATACACACATGCAACTTTCCGTTCTTCTTGGGCACCACTACAACGGGGGACACCCATTTAGTATGTTCAATCTCATAGATGAATCTAGCTTCAATCAATGTGTCGATTTCCTCTTTTATTTTAGCTGCATAGGTGTCATTATATGTGTAGGGCTTCTGTTTGGTGGGCTTGGCATCTACTATCATGGGGATTGTATGAGAACAAACCTTCGGATCTACTCCCTTCAAGCCTCTATAGTGCCACGCAAACACGTCCCTATATTCCCTTAACAAAGCTACCAACTTCGCTTCCTCTTCTTTACTTAGATCATCTCCTATGTACCTACATCTCTCTTCGTTCTCTTCAACGATGACTACGATTTTTTTGGTCTTTTCTTTGTTATCATATGCTTCTCCTATGGTGGCCTCTCTCTTAGGCATTCGTACCCAAATTTTTCGGTCCTCAACTTCATATTTCTTGAAATTTTCTGGTACTTCGAACAATGATTCCTCCTCTTCTTGTTTCATAGCTTTTCTCTTTTTTTTTCTTTGTCCTCCTTCACTTCCATCCTTTGAGTTGAGAGTTATAATGCTTGTGAGAGGTTCTTCTTTCTTTTAGGTAAGTACTCCTATATCTTCTAGATAGTGCTTCTCTGAGTCAAAGCAACTATCCATTACAATGGACTCTAGATTGTTTTCATTCTCGTCTTCTTCTATGAAGTCACTAGGGTCACATTCTTCTAGCAAGGGCTAACACAGGAACACTGAAATATCATAACTGTCACCATCACAATGAGGTGTCCATTGTTCTTCATTAACTGCAATGTCCATAGTAGCTAAGATTTTTGCCCAACCATGAGGCTCAAATTCCTCATTTGGAAAGATCATCGGTGTATAAGCTGGGTCTTTAAGTGATCTATCTCCTGGAGAAGTTCCTTTTTCTCTAGCCTTTAAGCGTTTTTCCTCTTCCTTTGCGACCTTGCACCTCCATAAATGAGTATCTTCATGCATCCAGGATGTATCAGATGAACTTTTAGAATGCACAGAGATTGAATCTTCTTGCTCCTTGTGGATAGAATTCCACTGTAGGGGTGGTACATCTCTGAAGGTGTAATCCTTCAAATTGACCTTAGTGTTGACCCCTAAGCGTTGCAAGTACAAGGAATTGGTTCCCCAATCCTGTACAACTTGCTGTTGTCGTAGGAAGGGTCTTCATAGGATCATTTCGTAGGTACTAGTTTTACCAAAGTCAAATATAGCAAAGGTGTGCTCAAACTCTACACCACAAGTGGTTAGAGTTATCCCTTCTAGAAATCCTAGAGGTCTTTCCACATGGCCGTTAGCCATGTGAAGCTTTATTCTAGTTGGTATTAATGCAGGTTTACCCCATTGCTTCCACAGGGAAGTGGTGGCAATAGCAACACCGGCACCAGATCTATGATCGCTTTGGTTGTGTAACCTTCGTAGATGATCGGAAGATAAGTATTACCTTCTTCACCTTTGCTCATGTCCCCTATCTTGTCTAGAGGTATCTCTAGAACTTTCTGCTTAGAGCCTACTTTGGGCATATTGGAATCAAGTTCTGGAACCTAATCTTTCACATGATTCCATAGCTCAGGTTTTGCTTTGAGCAGCTCTTCTATAGTGAGATGACACTGAACCTTAGTGTTCTTCACGACATCACTGTTTCTAGGAACCACTGAGTCTTCATTTCTGATCAATATTGTGGGAGCTTTGATCTGGAGAGATTCAAGTTCCCATGGGCCTGTGAATTGTGGCAACTCTTGTAAAGAATTGGATTCAAATCCTGAAATTTATTTTTCTTGTTGCTCTACTTGGTCTCCATAAATAGATGGAATATCTTGTGGGAATTGATGGCGACGGTCATCAATTTCAAGAATAGGAGGGGAAACATCCTTCTCCTTGGCCCATTTCTCTTCTTGTATTTCTCGCAAGAAATTTTGAGAGTGTTGTTGAATTGAAAGAGGTTCTCCCTTGTTTGTTATTGATCTTTGGAGTTGTCCTCTCCAATCATTTAGCATAAAGAATCAACAAGACATCTTTATTTTGTCAATCCTGGAAGTATTCTTGAGACCATAGCCCCTTCAAGATGATAGAATCCAAGCAATAAGAGAATAATGGCTGGATTGATGAGAATAATGAAGATGAAGAGGAATTTCTAGGGTTTGGATTATCTTGAGCAAATCTCCACCATTTTCTACAATCTTGGTGTCTATTGCATGCTATTTTATCAGCAGAACACAATTATGAAGTCAAAATAAAAAAATATCACCTGCATCATACAGACGAGACAATCGCGATTCTGTGAAATCAGACGATTTTCAGCTCCAGCACCATTCTTCATCAACTCATCACTCAATACATCAGTATTCAGCTCTCTTCATACACATTAAACAGATTTACACAATAGAAGCTCACAAATCTCCATGGATACACATGAATAAAACTCACAAATCTAAGAAACCACACAAAAGAGGAGAAACACGATTTTCAGCAGAAAACTCCTTCTCTATTCACTTGGATAGCATGTAAACAAATGATTAACCAACCCCCTCATAATAGAGGAAATTAGCTTATATACATTTTCAAGTGTCCCTTTTCACACTTGAATTTTGGTCCTTTCCTCTATTATTTTAAAAATATGCTATCTAGGAGTTTCCAAAAATTCTAGAAAAAATACATAAGATTCTATCCTATATAAGGAAGACTCTTCCTTATTTTTACAATAGTTGCATAAATATTTTTAGAAATTTCTATCATTTTACAATTATTTTCCTTCAAAAAGACTTCCAAAAATGCATCTTCCAACATCCTTCCCCTCGTAAGCCTTTCGACTCATGACGAAAGATTTTCCTGCTCTTCTGCACTAATCACTTTTCTTCATTTCTTCTTTCTTTGATATACTTGTGACAGAAAATCATGACTTTTTCTTTCTGTAATATTTAGATTATTGACCATCTCAAATAATGCCTTTCTCCATTGTACTGCAGCTTCTGGTTTATCTATGACATCCTTTTTCAAGTACTCTGTATAAGCAGCTTAATATGCTGTAAGTCTGGACTTTGTAACAACTGATAGATTTCCAAAAATCTCTGACTCCCTCTCAAAAAACCCGTAATCAAAGGCATCTTCAAAAATCTGTAAGTAATGACTGCTGTAGCTCAGTGATGAGTAGCACCTCCTTTAATGTCAATCCGGGAAGACATGAGGATGGTATGAAGACCTCAAGCAAGTGGAGGCACAAGTGCGTGAGTGAGAAGCACACAAGCATGCACACACATACACACACACACACACGGCAAGACAAAGAGTGAGAAGCAATGGAGTTCTTGGATTACTTTCAAAAAGCTCTTACAAGTTCATTTCAATTACAATCTAACCTAAAAAATGAGCTCTCTAGCTCTATTTATAGTTTTTGACTAGGTTTTGGCCTTGTCCAGACCTAGTGTCCGGCCTAGTTAAAAATTAGGTTCTCTACCCTATTTGGAGATTCAAATGAAGTCTAAAAAATGTGAAAACTGACAGGTAGATACTTCTAAAGCTCCTCAAGCTCAAGGAATCCTTGGATTGCACAAAATGGAGCTACAAAAATGTGAAATGGTATTTACAAGGGTTTTTAGTGATGAAAATCACTATTGTTGTAGGGATTTCTTCTAACATTTTGATATACATTTCCTGGAGCTCCCTACTTGCTCCTTCTCCTTGTGTCCACCTCTCTTATGTGCATAAATGTCTTGAAAAAATATTGGCCTACTTGCCAGATCGTCGTTGACTGCTCTGTCTGCTTGTACTTTCTCTTCTCTCTGACTCCCTTCTTAAGCTTCCTTGCCTAGTGAGTCCTTCAGTTCCAACACCCCCCCCTCTCTCGCGTCTGTCGTCCCTGACAGACCCTTGTTGGGTGGGTCGTTGGATGTAGTACTCAACAACGTCTTGTGCTAAGTGATGTTCTGCAATCCGCAACCCTTTGGCCAAGTCCGTGAGTAAAGCATCCCAATCTACCGGCCCGGGAACCTCTGGATGTGGTATACGTAACTTTTCTGAATGGAGAGCTTGTTCCACTGCAAACAACTGCAATAAATGTGATGGTCTGGGAATGAATATCTCTGAGTGATATTCCCAGAATCCCGTGACGAACATTTCTTCAAACGTCTGTTTGAAGCAGGCTGGTAGATACTTGATGCGCGCGTGCCATGCATATACAACATTAATAGATGGTGTTGCACTCATGTCGTAGACGAGGTCCTGATTACATTCATTAAATCCAAGAGCTAACAGATGGGGCTCCTTGACATTTTTGAAAGTCCTGAAGGTAACCAACATGAGTTCAAAAATTTTAAGGCACATTTGGGCCATGACATCTGGTACATTTTTAAACCTGACCCCCCAATGCCGAATCGTCGAGATCATGTATCGTATGGTAGTTTGGCATTTGGGTGGTGCTAAGTAAACATAATTGAGCCATTTCTCACATCCTTTGTTTGTCAGCACCATTTTTGTGTATTCTGGCCATGACCTTCTTCGAAACACAGGACAGTAGCATGGCTTGTATTTGATGTACAAAGGCATGTTATTCCATGTTCTTACCATCTCTGGGTAGGTTTCTAGTAGACGAATCCTCCACATCGGTTGATGAATATTGCCCTGCTTGGCACTTGCTGGGATGTCGTCCGGTGCGAACTGTGTAGCCGAGGTTGGTTCTTTTGATGTGTGACTCTTGATTTCCGCATTGTAATCCGCCATTAGGATGTGCCGATCCACCTATGATGGGAGAGATTCCTAAAGTAATCCGATTTTATGACTACTTCTTCCAAGTGTGACAGAGATGCTATCTGAACTGCCACTCTATCATCATGGGTTGTGGCCACTTTCTCTAACCTCTGCATCCATTCAGGAGCCTCTATCTCTATGGTGTCCATGCCCTCTTCTGTTTGCTTGCCCCCTGGTGCAGGCATGGGAACATACGGGTCTTCGAAAGTTTCCTCTATCTCGATTGGCACTAGATCTTCAGGCTCGGGCTCGATAAGGGGAGAGGGTTGACGTTCGTATTGCATGACTTTGCTGCGTAATTCTTCGAGTTCTGCCCTAAGTTTTGTGACCTCTTCGGATGTGTCGTCTGTGGCTGTGGCTTTGCTTGGTGACTCCTGCTGAGTCGCCAGTTGCTTAAGTAGATCATCCCTTTCTCGTTCTAATGCTGCATGGACCTCCAGGAAGTCGGCATGGGTTTCGAACACAGTTTTCATATTTTCTGAGGGAATGGCCTTGAATTTTTCTGGGTCGATTTCCTGCGGGGAACCTTCCATGGCTGCTTCCAAGTTCTCTTCATTCTGTTTCTGCAGCCGTTTATTCTCTTCGAGAGCTGTAGACATGTGTTTTCGTAGGAGGGCTAGGTTGCGTCTAAGTTTGAGATTCTCTGTTATCTGGGAGTGTAGCAATTCATCCATATGTTGTCTTTCCTCTGCATCTGACTGGGGTGGGTTGGCTACTGGGTTGTATTTGATGTACAAAGGCATGTTATTCCATGTTCTTACCATCTCTGGGTAGGTTTCTAGTAGACGAATCCTCCACATCGGTTGATGAATATTGCCCTGCTTGGCACTTGCTGGGATGTCGTCCGGTGCGAACTGTGTAGCCGAGGTTGGTTCTTTTGATGTGTGACTCTTGATTTCCGCATTGTAATCCGCCATTAGGATGTGCTGATCCACCTATGATGGGAGAGATTCCTAAAGTAATCCGATTTTATGACTACTTCTTCCAAGTGTGACAGAGATGCTATCTGAACTGCCACTCTATCATCATGGGTTGTGGCCACTTTCTCTAACCTCTGCATCCATTCAGGAGCCTCTATCTCTATGGTGTCCATGCCCTCTTCTGTTTGCTTGCCCCCTGGTGCAGGCATGGGAACATACGGGTCTTCGAAAGTTTCCTCTATCTCGATTGGCACTAGATCTTCAGGCTCGGGCTCGATAAGGGGAGAGGGTTGACGTTCGTATTGCATGACTTTGCTGCGTAATTCTTCGAGTTCTGCCCTGAGTTTTGTGACCTCTTCGGATGTGTCGTCTGTGGCTGTGGCTTTGCTTGGTGACTCCTGCTGAGTCGCCAGTTGCTTAAGTAGATCATCCCTTTCTCGTTCTAACGCTGCATGGACCTCCAGGAGGTCGGCATGGGTTTCGAACACAGTTTTCATATTTTCTGAGGGAATGGCCTTGAATTTTTCTGGGTCGATTTCCTGCGGGGAACCTTCCATGGCTGCTTCCAAGTTCTCTTCATTCTGTTTCTGCAGCCGTTTATTCTCTTCGAGAGCTGTAGACATGTGTTTTCGTAGGAGGGCTAGGTTGCGTCTAAGTTTGAGATTCTCTGTTATCTGGGAGTGTAGCAATTCATCCATATGTTGTCTTTCCTCTACATCTGACTGGGGTGGGTTGGCTACTAACTATTCGTGTTGTTCCTGTAAGGTGGTATGCTGTTGTTGTAGTAGCCGCTTTTCCCTTTCGAGATCCATGAAGCGTAGTTGAAGTTCCTCATGACTTCGAAAGAGTCGCGTATGTTGGTTATCAAGATGCTGGTAGTGCTGTTGTAGTTGCGACATATACTGATACATATTATTAAATACATTATTAATAGGGATGGATGCGGGAAGGGGGTTGGATGCAGAAGGGAAGGGAAAGGGGAAGGGAAATGGAAGTGTGGATGTGGTGCTGGAAAATGGTGAAGTGGGAGGTGGGGGAATGGGAGATGGTGGATGCATGGGGGGAGGGAGAGGTGCGGAGGTGGGGGAGATGTCCATAAGATCAATAGTGGATGCAGTAGTGGGAGTGATTGTGAATAGTGGAATTGTGGGTGTGGTGATAGTGGTGAAAGTGTACAGTGGTATGTGCAATTGTGAATACGAACTGCCCGAAAGTGTGATCGGGGGGTTGAGATTTTCTGTGGCCGCGGTTGGAACTACTGTTTCAGTGGCCGTATAGACAAAAGAAGTGGAGATAGGGTGTGTGGGTTGTGTGATGGTCTGTGCTTCGGTATGGGTAGTGGACTCTGAGGCGGTGACGGTCGTGGTTACACTGGTTGTGGGAGGTGAATGTGGTGGAGTTGGAGGCAGGGGTGGCAACGGGGGTGACGGAGGTGCACTTGATACATGGGTTTCCTCAGTATCATGGACAGTGTGTGCAGTGCCCGTGGTTGTGGATGTGCCTTGTGGTTCTGATACTAGTACATTCATCTACTTTCTTGCTCGAGGGGGGCGTCTGCCATATCTTTGTTCCGTTCTTCGTGCTTCTGCAAGGGCGGTATGCGCCGTTTCAGGTACTCCCAAAGCCTCAGATATCATGTCAAGCGTGGCGCGGTATTGCTCGTCTACGCCTTCCTCCTCAAGGATTTGATTCATGAGGGCCTTGCCTGCTGCTAGGGACAGACTATGTTGCTCTTGCACTCTGTTCATGGTATCATAGAGCTTCTTCAATGCCTTCGTGTAAGCGGGGGCACCTTCAAGTACGTGCAGGGCTTCCTGATCATATTCCTGCTCTTCTTCCTCGGATTGTCCATCATGTTCGTCCTCTTGTCCTTCTTCTTCTTCACCCTCCACATCGACGATTTCTGGTTGTCTGGGATGGGGTTGGTCTGTAGCAGTTTGTTGTCCACTAGCTTGTTCTGCCTCGACTTCTGCGTTAACAGCCTCAATGATTCTGGCTACCTCCTCATCAGTTAAGTCTTCTAAAGTGAATCAGTGAGGAAACTCTAGGTCGGTTGGTACGGGTGGGAACACCAGATTAGGTCCGTCAGTGCTGTGCCTTGGTAATCTGATAGTGAAGGGTTGCACCTGCCTTGGAAGTCGTGGAGTGGTCTCTGGAGTCAATGTTGCACCGCGGGGTTGTGCGCAGGGCATCTGAACGGCGCCTCTCATTTTCTTGGATGGTGGTCCTGCGAAGGATAATCGGTGCTGAAACTCTTGTATCCTGGTCCAAATGAGTGCCCTTTGCACTGGTACATCATATGCAAGACATCTGTACACAATCGTGGTCAGAGCATAGCATCCGTATAGTACAGACTTTTGTTTTTTATACCACCTTTGATGAGCCAAGTGGATTTGGTCGATAATCCAGTGGGGCATGTTGATTGTCAAATCAAAGGCATCAGCCAAGTATAAACTAAACCATATCTTTTTAGGTGGCATTGTGAACCTCTCCTGGGCGGGAAATGCAAAGTGCTGCATGACCATTCGCAAATGAATAGAGATTGTAGGCGTCATTGCCACCATGTCTTTTAACTTTGTCAGATTCCTGTTCTTCATATTGTCGGGGACCATAGTCTCTTTCTTCGTAGGAATATGCATACCTTTCATGTCTAGAGCTTCCCTTACCAAGTTGATAGTTAATCTAAAACGCTTGAGCTCATTGCCCCTTGTGAGAGATGGGAGGACAAAGGAGTTGTATCCCTTTTTGTCTTTGCTCGGAGTAAGGGTGCTAATCAAATAAGAGCATCTTAGAAAATCCGGCTTTGGCAACTGGAATTTGAAGTACTCGTAGAGTCCTGCCTTCTTCCATATAGGTTTCAGTCCTTCATTATTCTACAGTCTCTCAAATTCCCTAGTGAAAAAGTGATACCTCCCCCAGCGCCCATTGAATTCTATCTCGGCCTCCCACATATAAGTGCCTTCACCTAGGGGTCCTGCCACATCACTGAACCAATGAGAGTTTTTAGTGACTGGCATAGTGTGCCCTTGTGGAGGGTTCTGAACCGGTATGGCGTGTAATGCTCTCAATGATACAGGGCGTTCCTTCAATTCCTCCTCAACGGGGAGACTTTCAATATCCACGACTTGGGGGCTGGTGCCTATCTGGGAGCTAGTTCCTGCCGTATCTGCCATGTTACTTCTTGCCTCCTGATTCTGTGAGAATATAGAAACATGTGTTAACATTGTAAAGGACAAGATAGAACCGTTTTTGTCTCCATTACATCATTAACATGAGGTTCGGGAGAGATTAGTGGGTTAGTAAATGCTCGGTGCTTGTGTGTGTAGTTAGGGATTGGTTAGACCTAGGAGCTAAGTGGAATGATGTGGTGTGAGAGTGACGTAGTTAGTAGGTGGGCATGGATTTACAACTGGGGTCTGGGGGTTTATTAGAAGTTTTAGGTTGCCAAATGCAGTGGATAGGTTTTGATTTTGACTTTGTGGAGGCTCTCGGGAGTGTGATAGGGTATTTACTTGAAAAATGGGGCTTTTTAGGAACCCATTTACAAGTGATTCCACTTGTGCTCATGGAAGAATACGTGTTAGTGCGTGATGTGTAAGACTGGGCCTCAGATGTTCGCGTGAGTGAAACATGTTGTACAGGGTTTGGCCTTGGTGTAGCTATTTGAGCCCGCAAGCAAGCCTTAGGCACCCAGATTTGTCGTGATTGTGGGCTGGCCTTCATTGACTTCTTGGGTACCCAAATAGACTTCACTTTCGCAGAAGAACTTATGAAAGGCTTCTTATTAGTATCGTGTTGTTGATTACTAATAAGAGGTTTTGGTCGTGGTGTTGGCCTGGTCGGAACAGGGTGTTCGCCTTTTCGCCTCCATACTTGTTTCATCGGCTGAAACAATCTGGTTTGCTCCTTTTTTTGGCCTCCAGTACAGGTAGTGTTCTGCTTCTTCTGTATTTGATCTGCAGTTGGCTGCTGCATCCTTCTGACCTTTGGAAAAGAAGGGAGTACCGTCTTATCCTTGACTCCGTTGTTGAGACAATCCTCTTTCTGCATCATACATTTTTGGACAAGAATAGCATTGTCAACTTCATGTGCACCCCTGGAAGGACCACGAGTTTGTGTTTTACCTAGTTCCTTGAGTGCCTCCTTTTCCAGTTCAACTGTAATTCGGCTATGATTTACCCATACCTGAAGAAGTCCGCTTCTTAGGTTTAGGTTGACTGCATGATCATAGATCCAGTCCTGACCCAAGACAAGAGGCTCAGTGAGGTCCTCATCTTGACACACTAATACTTTGACTATCATCACTTCGTCTTGAATGGAGATGGGAAGATCCACCTCGCCCATGCAAGGTGTTTCCACACCTCCCAATCCTATGAGATATGCTTCTATAGGATTGACAGTTAATCTCAATTCTTGACAGTAAGACAATTTAACCACACTAGTGGCTGCACCTGAGTCAATCAAGGCTCTTACAGTCCTTGCACCCTTTCTTTGTCCTATCTCTAAGGTTATAAAAGGATGTCGGTCAATTATCCTTTGAGCGCTGATACCTGAAACTTCACACATAGCCACATAATATCCTTGATCTGCATAGGCATTCGTCCTAGGTTGCTCCCTATTCCGTCTTCTCAACTTCATTCTCCGGATGCGTTCCAATGCTTCTGCTTGGGCTTCTTCTCAAATTCGCTTTTCTTCTTCTTTGCGTTTCTTAGCAGTATTGAGTCGACTTAGCATTTCCTCTGTGAGAGGTTCCTGATACAACTTGACCCTGCATCCGCTAATGTAGCTCGGGAGAACGTCGCCTTCTAATGTGGCTAGTTGCACTGCTCCACTTGTTGAGATTTTGTTTATAATCATGGGTCCATAGCCTCTCTTCTCCAGTTTTCTCGCATGTTGCTTCAATGTGTAGACTAAAACTAAGTCGCCTGCCTTCAAACCTTTATCCTTAACGTGGGCATCAAAGTATGCCTTTTGTCGTTTCTTAGCTGCATATATCCCTGCAGCCGCCCTCAGTCTTGTTTCTCCTAATCGTTCAAGGTCGAAAAGTCTAGAGGAGAGTTCATGACCCGTCCATTCATGCTCTTGTGCTACTTTCAGTGTAGGTATTAGGAAGTCCAACGGTAGCACTGCATTTTGGCCAAATACCATCTGCAAGGGGGTGGCTTGGAGTACCGTTTTGTAGGCGACTCGGTATGCCTAAACAGCATGGTTTAGCTGTTTGTCCCAATCAGAGCATTTATTGTTCACTAATTTCATCAGTACATTGCATAAGATCTTATTGGTGCTCTCAGCCTGGCCATTAGCTTGAGGGTGATAGGGGGCAGACTTCTTATGTACTACCAAAAATTCTTGGAGCAGATTTTCAATAACTTCATTCAAGAAGTGAGTGCCTCTATCGCTAACTAGCTCTATGGGTAGCCCGTATCTAGTGAATACATTCTCAAATAAGAACTTAGCAGTAGTCTGAGCATCGTTCTTTGTCGTAGCTTTTACCTCTACCCACTTGGTGAGATAATCCGTGGCCACAATGATATATTCAGCATGTGAACCCTTGGCTGGTGGATTAATAGGGCCTACAAAGTCTATTCCCCACTTAGAGAATGCACGTCCACCCATCATAGGTTTCAGTGGCATCTCATCTTTGCGTATAGGATACTGAGTTCTCTGACAAACATCACACCGTTTCACATAGGTATGTGCATCCATGTGAAGGGTCGGCCACCAGAAGCCCGCAAATAGTATTGCCTTGATCACCCGATCTGGTCCAAAGTGTCCTCCTGCTACACCTTGGTGAGCAGTTTCCAAGACCTTGAGATATTCACTTTCATGGACACATAGTCTCAGGTACCCATCCTTACCACGCTTGTAGAGATTATCACCAATGAGTGAGTACTCTAGGGCTTCTTGTTCTAGACTTCTTTTCCTAACCAGAGTCATGTCTGGAGGGAATGTTTTCGTCCTCAGGAAGGATACTAGTGGTTCACTCCAATCTGGCACTATGGACACTTGATAATGAGTGGCATGTTCCACAGGTGGTTTAGTGCAACAGATTGGGCATTCCTTGCACAACTTTTCGACATCAGCTTCCATAGTTGGCCAATGCACTCCTAGTCTCCTCAGGGTCTGTAGGGTTCGTTGTTTTGAGTAGTGTTGCTCTAATGCACCTACATGTGCCAATTGCAACCACTTAGCGTACTCATCCTCTTCCACACAACAGGCCAAGATCCCTTGATCTGTGTGCTTGTACATACTTCCTGCCATGATGTGGTACTTTTGGGCTTTTACTACCTCTCTATCCTGTGTGGCTATTACTGAGTGGTTAGGCTTGTACGTCAATACTGGCACTAATGGCTTAGCCCACTGCGGCACCACTTCCAAATTAAACAAGTAAGCATTAGGAAGGTCATCTGACACTCCTTGTGGGGCTTCTCCCGATGTGAGCCTAGAAAGGTGATCTGCTCTCAAATGAGTCTTCCCTTTCCTTACCACAACCTCAAAATCATATTCCATTAGCAAGAGAAACCATCTTACTAATATTCCTGTATTGCATGGCTTGTTTACGAGATATAACAATGCTTGGTGGTCAGTAAAAAATTTAAACTTGTTTGCAAGCAAATAGTGTCTAAATTTCTTAATTGCATATACCATGCCTAAGCCTTCTCTCTCAGTAGTGGTGTAATTTCGTTCAGCTGCATTCAATTGTCTACTGGCATAGGCAATTGGAAGATCCATATTACCTTCACCAGTAGGTTGAGCAAGCACACACCCAATAGCATAATTGGATGCATCCACGTGAACATGGAATAGCTTATTCCAGTCTGGAGTGGTTAAGATTGGTGCTGAACATAATCTTCGTTTAAGCTCCTGGAAGGAATTCTCGCATTCATCAGTCCACTCAAAGTTAGTCAGAAGTCCATACATGGGCTTTGCAATGACAGCATACATGTGAATGAACCGGCGGTAGTAACCACAATGCCCCATGAAGGCCTGTACTTCCTTGACGTTCTTTGGCCTAGGTAACTCGACTATGGCTCTTACTTTCTCTTCATCGGTGGATATGCCATTCTTTGACACTATGTGTCCTAAAATCTTACCTTGCCTGACCATGAAAACGCACTTTTCTGGGTTTAGGGAGACTTGATATTCTCTACATTTGTCAAAGATTTGTCTCAGTTCAGGAATATGGGTTTGTCTGATGTTGGAATGAGCACAAAGATCATCAACATAGACTTCTAACTTCTTCCTCAGGAACTCCTTAAATACATGGCACATCAGCCTCTGGAAGGTTGTTGGTGCATTGGTAAGCCCAAATGGCATTACCCAAAAGGCGAATATGCCCCATTCTGTGGCAAAAGCTGTTTTATGCTGATCCTCTGGAGCTATGGCTACTTGATTGTAGCCCGAAAATCCATGGAGGAAGCTGTACACTTCCTTGCCTGCTACTCTTTCTAAGAGATGCTCTGTGATAGGAAGCGGATAGTTATCTCGAATTGTGGCTGCATTAACCTTCTTTAAGTTAATGCACACACGCAGCTTTCCATTTTTCTTGGGCACCACTACGATGGGGGATACCCACTCAGTGTGCTCAATTTCATAGATGAATCCCGCTTCGACCAGTCTATCTATCTCCTCTTTGATCTTAGCAGCATAATTATCATTATATGTGTATGGCTTTTTCTTAGAAGGTTTGGCATCCGAGGTCATGGGGATAGTGTGTGAGCATATGTCAGGATCAACACCCTTCAAATCCTTGTAACTCCAAGCGAACACGTCTCTATATTCTCTTAGCAAGGCTATTAGCTCTTGTTTTTCCTCTTCTATCAGGTCATGGCCTATGTACGTGCATCTCTCTTCTCCTTCTTCCATGGCTACCACAATTTTCTTTGTGGTTTCTTTGTTATCATAGGCCTCTCCTGATTGCGCCTCTCGTTTAGGCATTCTGATCATGACTCTCCTGTCATCTATCTCATACTCCTTAAAATTTTCCGGGACCTCAAACAAAGATTCTTCCTCTTCTGGTGTGACTTCTCTCTTCTTTCTTTTCTTTTCTTCCTCCTTCGGGGTCACATGTGTGGCTAGTCTTACATCATTTGTACGCTCTCCATACCTCTGGGGTTGAAATTCTACTTCATAGAAATATTCTTCATCTGATGCAAAAGGTGGATCCATAATGATTGACTCTAGATCAGAGTCATTTGCATCCTCAAATGCATCAGGGTTAGGTTCACACTCTTCTAACACTGCCTCTCCCATGATTGGCTCTATGGAGAAGACTGAAATGTCATAGCCATCTTCATCACAGTGAGGTGTCCATTGTTCTTCATTGATGGCTACATCCATTGTTGCTAGGATTTCTGCCCAGCCGTGGGGTTCAAATTCCTCTTCAGGAAAGACTACCGGTGCATAGGCTGGGTCTTGAATTGATCCATGTGTTTCTTTTGCACCTACCTCTCTGGCTTTTTCTCTCTTCTCTTCTTCTACTGCTACTTTGCACATCCATAAGTGGGTGTCTTCATGCATCCATGAGGATCCTGACCCTATGGAATGCACCAACTCTGTATCATCTTTGGCTCTATGGATGGGATTCCATTGGATGGGAGGGACATCTCTATGAGAGTAATCTTTGAGATTCACTTTGGTCGTAACACCTAAGTGTTGTAGGTACAAGGAGTTGGTTCCCCAGTCATGTACCACTTGCAACTGTCGCATAAATGGTCTTCCCAAAATCATCTCATAGGCATGGTTCTTGCTAAAATCACATATAGCAAATGTGTGTTTGAACTCAACACCACATGTGGTGAGAGTTATTCCTTCTAACAGCCCTAAGGGTCGCTCTATGTGACCATCGGCCATTTGCAATTTCATCCTCGTCGGCGTGAGTGCTGGCTTGCCCCAACGCTTCCATAGGGAAGTGGTAGCAATTGCAACACTTGCGCCTGAGTCTAGAATGGCCTTGGTGGTGTATCCTTGATGGGTGATAGGAAGATATGTGTTTCCCTCTTCGCCCTCACTCATGTCTCCTATCTTGTCCAATTGTATTTCTGGCACTGTTCTCTGGGATCCTACCTGGGAACGAGGTTTTGTTATCTCTGGTACTTGTTTGGCTACATGTTTCCATAGCTCTGGCCTTACTTTGAGTAGCTCTTCTAAGGTGAGGTTGCATTGTACTTTAGTGTTTTTCACTACCTCTGTGCTCCTAGGTATGATCGAGTCTTCGTTTCTTACCATGACCGTGGGTGCTCTCATACAAGTAGACTTAGCTTCCCATGGGCCTGTGAAGTGGGGTAATTCTTGCAAAGAATTAGACTCAAAGTCTAGTCTTTCCTGAGAGTGGGTGCTCTCTTGCTCCTCATAAATGGATGGGATGTCTTGTGGGAATTGGTCATGTGCGTCATCCACAAGTTCAATGGGAGGAGGGACTTCACTTTCTGCGCATTTGTCTTCTTGAATCTCTCGTAGGAATTGTGGTGTGAATCGATTCATAGAAGATGATGTGTCTGGCTCCGTAGAGTTAGGCACATAGGCTTCAGGCACATAGGCTTCCTGGGCAGGAATGCTTACTCTTTCACTTGCCCTGTCCTTCTGTTGAGAGACGGGTTCCTTTTTTGATTGTGCAATCAGCTTCTCTATTCTTTCTAACAGTCCATCAAAGTGCAACTGTGTCTTCGCCGAACTAGAGATGTTAAATAGACGACTGGCTTTAAACATGGTTTGAGCCAATTCCACCATCTTAGCACAAATTTTGGTTCGTTCTAGCTCTAGTTCTGCTCTAGGGTAACACTTTTCATGATCAGTTACGTTTGGCCCTTCTTGGATTCTGGCCTGATATGCTTTAAGCATCATATTAAGGTCCTCGGGAGTGGGATTTGCTAAGACTGATCCTACTCTTGGGGGTGGTGGGTTTAGGTGAGGCGGGTTGGAAGGTGGCGGTTTGGATGGAGTTGGGAATGGTGGAGGTGATGGAGGTGGGGCAGTGTGAGAGGGAGTTTGAGCTGTGAGTTCAGTTATCCTGGCCTTTGTTTCTCTCAGGCTTTCCTCGAGTTCACTCATCTTTTTTGCCCATTGTCTTTTCATTCTTTCACGACTATCTCTCCAAGCTCTAGTCCTCTGCTTTGTCATGCTCTCCGTTTCACTAACATCTGGGCTCTTTTCCTGGCCTACGCTTTGGTTCTGTTGCAAGGCTTGGGCTCTAGTGATTACTTGTACTGGTGCAGTGGAAGTCACACTCCCTGTGGAGTATACAACTAACCCAATAACGTTGATAGGAGTGATTTTTGGCATATTATTGGGGTTCTTTGGGCAATCTCGTAAGAGATGCTCCTTTCCACACTCCTGGCAATAGCCGTGGATCGTCACTGATTGGGTTTGGGTAGGTGCAGGCATGGGGCAATCACGAATGAGGTGATCCCCCTGACATCTGTAGCATGGTCCTCTAGGGAATGGGGGTCTTACTTGTCTGGGTTGAGGTCTAGGGTAGGGGTTTGCATACATGACGTTTGTGTAATCTGACTCCCAACTAGGTTCATTTGGCTCGTCACTATAATAGGGCTCCCCATGTTCAAGAGACTGCATGTAGTAGGCCTGGGGGCTATCAACATGTGTAGAATCGAAACTATGGTCACTCGGGTCACTTTCAGAAAGCAATTGGGTTACCGGGACTATAGCTCTATTCAAATTTTCCTCTGCCACTGCATACTTTACCGGAATTACATTAGCTGGGGCAGGGGTTTGTTGTGCTAACACGGGCTGAGGCCTTTGTTGGGCTTGATATTGTGGTTGATAATTTTGTTGAGGCCTAGTATACTGTTGTGGTGGGTATTGACTCTGGTATCTGCCTTGTTGAGGGTATGGCTGAGGGTAGGGTTGCCTAACCGCTTGCTTATTGTATGGGCAGTCTTGCGCGGTGTGATTGGTGTACCTTCGTTCTATGGTGCAGTGCTGGCTACTAGGATTAACTTGGGGTTGAGCCATAATGGGACAGACATTCGCCATATGGTCGCCTCCACAAGTATAACATCTTTTCACAGGGGCAAACCTTGGGATTTGTTTGCTAGAGACACCTAGTTTCTAAGCTACTTTCTTTGCTAATTCCTCAATTGATGTGGATTGCGAGGAAGAGAGGCTAGAGGCACTATCTGAGTCCTTGTAGTTTTGGGAAAGCTCTAGTTCCTCCCCTAGGTTATCCTCGATGTCAATGCACATGCGTACACACTCTTCTATAGTCCTAGGGTCCTTCAGATACATATATGACCTCAATTTGGTACTTAGCAATCCATCCAAGAATAAAGCCACTGGCTTAGCTGGTGCGGGTAGCTCAGGGACAAGGCATCTCTCCAAGTATTGCCTAAATCTTCTTCCAGCAAGTCTCACAGTCTCTTGAGGGGTTTGCTTGAAGCTGTGAATCAGCGAGGAAGTGTTATGTCGTATGCCACTTTTAGAGAATTCGATAATGAATGCCCCGAGAAGTTGGTCTATGCTCCTGAACTGCCTCTCGTTTAGTGGCTGAAACCATGTCAGGGCAGTGTTCCTAAGGGTTGGACCAAAGGCATTGTACTGCGTGAATAGATCCTCCACTTGTTCAGCTCTCAAGGCTTGCCTAAACTCAGCCACATGATCGTATGGATCTCTAGTGCCATCGAAGTAGTTCTTCATGGACTTAACTAGCTGAGTCGGTCTCAAAGTCCTTGTGTGCTCTCTAGGTCGTGGTAGAGGGAACTGATCCGCATTTCTTTGATTCCTGTGAGCTCTAAGTATCTCAGGTTCCACCCTATTTTTCTCCACTCTCGTTCTTTCTCTGCCCCCTAGGTTGGCAAAGCTTACTTCTGGCCTATCTCTACTTCTGTCTCTTTGAATTCCATGAGCTTGGGATGTTCCAGCTCCAGGGTGACCATAGGACACATTCGATCTTGGTTGGGGGAAAACGAATTCACCCTTCCAAGTGTAAGCATGTCTATCATGTTCTGTAACCACAGAGATCCTCTCTGAAGCGTGATCTAAGTAGGTCACGCTGCCTGGGCTATCAGGATCCTTAAACTCATAGATCATGATTGTTCCTATATCAGTTGGCTGATCAGATTTATACCTCCAAAAGGCTTCGTCAGTTTCTCGGTTCAGAAGCAGATCTATGCTCTTATTATCTTGGGGAATCCACTCTGGTGTGATAATCCTAGTGAGAACAGATTTGCCTCGAGGGGTCCTCGGTTCTTCACCCCTGTTTCCTTGCTCTAGGTCACCTAAGTCCGTTCCTGGGATCTCATTCCCAAATTCATCAGTCCTATCTGGGTGATTGGTGACTACATATATTGTCCCTTCCTTGTCTAAGTAGGCTCCATTTTCGAACTTGACAGCTGGGCGCTCTAGTCCAATGGATTGATCAGGATTCTTAATCTGTACCACAGATCTTCATAGGCCGTCCTCATAGATGCTAGCACCTAATCGGTTGGCCCTAAGGTATTCCAACTGCGTTTTGTAAGGGCCTTCTACCCTGTGCAAGTATGGCACTCCTGAACTTCCCGTAGGTCTGTCCATGCCTTGAGACATCTCTGATTCACTAGTCTCAGAGCTAGGGTAGTATGAGTGGTGGCTCAATTGCTGGGCCCAAGACCTAGCAGTATGATTGACACTAGCCTCTGAAGACCTAAGGCTTTGTCTATCTCTCCCTAGATGTCACCCTGATCTAAGGTTCATAAGCCTAAATGAATAGCCCAAATTTGCCCAAGTACAACCTCGTTGCTGAGTTCTTTTGTATCAATTACTTGATTCTTTTTTAGTGGATTACAGCGTTTATAGTCTCGTCTGATATCACGTCGTCAAGTATACTTGAGTGTATTTCCGCACTGTAAGTTGATCGTTCCTCGTTAGATTCTTTCCTTTAAGGTTATCGCATCACGAAGAGATTATGTTTAATCTTGAACTTGAGTGCATAGGTAGTCTTCAACTTGATTGATGCCTATCGTTGCCCTGACTTACTCCCAGTACTAGTCGTTCTTAGCCTAAGCTAGGAATTGATAGAGGGTGTTGAGGATTTTCCAACCTTGAGTTTCTTTCTTTGTATTGTTGCCTTGGTGTGCCCAGGACGCGTGTTCCCAAGCTTGCACTTACTCTTGCTTAGAATGCCCTCAAGTGCTCTTGCTGGACCTGTAAAAGTCCCACAATTAGCTCAAGACTTAGATTCAAATGACACAATAGACCACTTTCATGCATGTAACTCATAGAACAAATTATCCTTTGCCTTTATGGAAAATAACCCCAGGGATCCCTCAGTTTTCCTACCTCGAGGTATGGTGAACTTCACAATACCCTATCTAATAATCCTGATATAAATTTTCACATAACCAGTGGAAGTTTTGGTTGTACTTCCCACGAGCATTCCAACAAAACAAGAATCACAGCAATTGGATTTCGTATGAGAAAGTTATGTTAGTTCAGGGTTCTGGTGCTAAAAGAGGGTTCAAACAGGCTAATAGGTCACAGGATTTTTCTCAAAAATACATGTGTAGGGACCTCACAAATCACTAATTGCTAGACCAATGTGCCCAAAAACTATCCCCAAAGCTCAGAATAAAAACCCTAATTTTTTTTGGCCGAAAAGCCTGTCAATCGCGATCGACAGGTCTATCAATCGCGATTGACAGAGGTGTCCGTCGGGGCCTATCGGTCGCAATCGACACGTCAGTTGCGATTGACAGTGTCAATCGCGATCGACAGAGTCGGTCGTGAGTTCTGTCAATCACGATTGATGGTGTCAATCGCGATCGACACTTTTTCCGGGTTTTTCGCCGTGATTTCAGTCAATCGGGGATGTGTCCGTCGCGATGGACACGTGGCTACGCGTAAAAGTCAATCAATCGTGGAAATTCTATCGGTCATGATCGACGGTGTCAATCGCGATTGACAGGGTCTGTCGGTCGCGATTGACAGGGTCCTACGTGGCAGTTAGTCGGTCGTGGGGTCTGTCGGTCGCGATCGACAGGTCCGTCGGTCGCGATTGACAGGGTCTGTCGGTTGTGGCTGTCAATCGTGATCGATGGTGTCGGTCGCGATTGACAGAGAAACACGGAATTTTCCAATTGTTTTTAGTGATTTAGAATGTGCTCATCATGCTTGTGCTAGTGGTGAACTTTGTTTTACCAAATGATCGAATTTTCTGTCGATCGCGATCGAAAGAGGTCGGCGACACAGAGATAGGACCGTACGTTTCCGTACCTGCGCAGAGTGCTGGGGATGATGATACACAAGAACCTACAAAAATGCTCTAGAACATGCAAAAACAACACACGCAATATAGCTCTCTCGCTCTCTCTCACAAGTGGAATGAGGGAAATGAGGTGGGAAAGGTGATATGATCAAAAACTGAAAATTTCTGCGATGATGGAGATGGAGGTGGGAGATGGTGATGACGATGATGGTGATGAGGTAAGAAGGAGAAAAATAAGAAAAGTGAAGAATTTACCTGCACGCCAACGTCTCACATCTACGTCTTACCATCACACGCTCGTCCTCAAAGCTCGATCCCCGGCAACGGCGCCAAAATTTGGTGTAGCTCAGTGATGAGTAGCACCTCCTTTAATGTCAATCCGGGAAGACATGCGGATGGTATGAAGACCTCAAGCAAGTGGAGGCACAAGTGCGTGAGTGAGAAGCACACAAGCATGCACACACATACACACACGCGCACACACGGCAAGACAAAGAGTGAGAAGCAATGGAGTTCTTGGATTACTTTCAAAAAGCTCTTACAAGTTCATTTCAATTACAATCTAACCTCAAAAATGAGCTCTCTAGCTCTATTTATAGTTTTTGACTAGGTTTTGGCCTTGTCGAGACCTAGTGTCCGGCCTAGTTAAAAATTAGGTTCTCTACCCTATTTGGAGGTTCAAACGAAGTCTAAAAAATGTGAAAACTGACAGGTACATACTTCTAAAGCTCCTCAAGCTCAAGGAATCCTTGGCTTGCACAAAATGGAGCTACAAAAATGTGAAATGGTATTTACAAGGATTTTTAGTGATGAAAATCACTATTGTTGTAGGGATTTCTTCTAACATTTTGATATACATTTCCTGGAGCTCCCTACTTGCTCCTTCTCCTTGTGTCCACCTCTCTTATGTGCATAAATGTCTTGAAAAAATATTGGCCTACTTGCCAGATCGTCGTTGACTGCTCTGTCTGCTTGTACTTTCTCTTCTCTCTGACTCCCTTCTTAAGCTTCCTTGCCTAGTGAGTCCTTCAGTTCCAACAACTGCCCAAAAATATTACTCTACTATAATAGGCCATTAAGCAGATTCTGTCAGGTGTTTCGCTCAAATCAAATAATAATGCGTCTGTTGGAGAATTAAAGCCGATATAATTTAGAGTTCTGATATCTGTATCGGTATAAGTTTCTATACAAGCCAAAATTAATCTCATTATTCTGATAAGTAGAATGCAAGCAGGGTCATTGACATCTTTGTATGTAGTTATCACAGACTCGGCAGTATTCACCATGTAACTCTTGGTAGGCCATGTGCCTGCCTTTGGACCTGCTACTTTCAGGAAATTTAACCACTTAGGTGGAATCTGACCTTCTCTTCTTCTCTCCCAAAAAGTTGCCCATTCCCTCCTTCGTGCCACTGGACAATAAGCTGGATTGATCTTTAAATGAAGAGGTGCCTCTTTCCAAATTTTTCTACATTCTTTGTTGGCATCTAACCATTTATTTCTCGACTTTGGATTGGCTCTTTCAAATAGTTCTTTAGTCACATTGATGTCCTCTTCATACTCAAGGTATTTGTTTGGAGGTAGCCCAACTCTGGCCAACTGATAATTCTTTATACTTTCCATAATCATACATAACGGTATTCCCAATCCATCTGTGGCCTAGTGATGCTGATCTGGATTGATTCCCTTATTTAATGCAAATGTGACAATTTGTTCTTCATACTCATCATGCATCTTCCTGATGAACTCCATTCTGGAATCCCTACTTGTCAGCAATTTTTCCACAAAATCTTCTGAATATTCTCCTTCTGATCTTTTGTCTACCAGTTCACCATCTTGTTGTATTCCCTCATTATTATCTACCCCATATTCTTCTGCATATGTGGTTTCCACGTGTTTCTTCCTAGATTTGTGGTTTATCGAATTTCTTCTGCAATTCCTCTATGGTCATCATCAGACTCCCATTCTGTTGTGCCCATAGTTCTCTTTCTTTTTTCCATTCATTCTGTTCCTTTTCTCTCTTTGTCTGCCAATCACTTCTTTCCTTTTCCATATCCATGTATAGCTTATTATAACCTCTCATAGATGTAGCAGCATGTGTACTAGCCTGCTTTTCTAATTCTTTGGCTTCTTTCAATTCTCCTTGTAATCTCTGAATCTCTTTATGTAATCCTTCCTTCTCTTCCTCTGTCATTTGGGTTGTCTGACTTTCCTCCTTTAATTGCCCTTCTTCTAATAGCAGCTTATTGATTTCTTCATTAGCTTTAGTCAAAATTTGATAGGAAGTTTGCAGAGTTCTATATCTTCCCTCAATCTTTCTCAACTCTTTTTCCAATTTAGTGTTCTGCTCTGTTAGTTGTACACTCTTTTCTTCTAAGTATTGAATCTTATTTTGCTTCTGTACTTCCAGCTCTTCCAAAGCAATTATTTTATTGGAGAACTCCTCATTTTTCTCCTGCACCTTCCTTAGTTGCTCTGCCATTTGCTCCTTTTCCCTTTTATGCTCTTTGATAATCATACTGCCCTTCTCAAATTCTGACTCTACTACCATTCCTGAAATGATCATGTTCCGGCTAGAGGGTCTAAACTGTTCAATGTTATTCATAATGAGTTGACATGCTGATCTTATACTCTTTGGTATTCTTTCCAATCCTCCCTCCATTGTTATTTGTTTGGTTTCTAGCTGTTTGTCCTCTTTGCATTCACTCTCCTCTTCCTTTTCTCCTTCATATTCTATAATCTTGGCCTTGTTTTCTTCATGGCTTGGATAAGTGTCCAATGTTTCTAAATCTGCCATGTCTTCTTGAATACCTGAATTCCTTTGCTCTAATACATCTGAGATCAGCTTCATTTCCTGTACCTTTTCTTTCTCCAACACCTGTTGAGTTTCTTCAGAAAGATATCCTTCCTTTACTTGTATCTCCTTTTCCTGACTTAAAGTTTCTTGGAACAGGTTATATTCAGTTTTCCCAACAGAATTTTCCTGGCATTCACCTGTTTGTTCTTCTTGCCTTTCCTTTTCTTGGGCTAGAACTGATTCAATTATTTGAAAATCTTTCACCTGATCATTACTTCTTTCCTCTTTGTATTCTTCTTCCTGCTCACCAATGTTCATGAGGTCCATTGCTTCCTCTTGTTCTTGATCCTCATTGGATGTGAATTCCTCATTGCTCTTCAAATCATGCAGCACATCCTTTATACTCTGAATGATCTCCTTTTCCACTACTTTCCCTGAAACCTTTTGAACATTGCCTTCTTCAAATATTTCCTCTGCTTCCTGTAGTGGATCTTGATCTGTGCCTTTTTGTTCTATGACTGAGCTGCACACTTGTGCCTTCTTAGCTATTTCTTCTATGCTCTCATCCAGTTTAAAGTAGGTCTATGAGGGTTTTGTCCATATAGATTTCATCCCAATATGCACTATTCCACAACTAACTTCTTCCCTTATTTCACTTGCTTGTTCTATCATTACTGCTTTTCCCTTCATTATCCTTCTTTCATCTTCCAGACTGAGCTGTTTTTCTGCCTGTTCCTGAAGTGGCTTCTCTTGAGACTTTTTCTTCAATTCCTCAGGTGTCTTTTGTTTCTCAGAGGTCTGTATAATGACATTAGGAGTATTTGGTATTGATAAATTTAAACTTTTTAACAGAAAACTCTCAATATCACTATCAGAATCAGAAGAAAAGTGTGAAGGCCCTCCTATTTCTGGTTCTGTGGGTCTTGATGCTTCTTCCACAATGGATGGCTTCTGAGTTTCTTCCATGATTACTTCCTCCCTCTCTTTGGTGACAACAGTTTCAACTATGGATTTGCCCTTTCCCTTCTTGGACAATTTCTTCTTTTGTATTGGTTTCTTTGGAACCTTCTTTTTCACCACAACAGTGGTTCTGGTCTCTGGAGGTCCTTGCAATTCCTTGAAATAGGCCAGCAACTCCACTTCTTTCCTGACAAACACCTCCTCAGTTTAAGCTGTCATCATTTGATCATGGAGAGCTTCATAGTGCTCCACCTCCTCCTGAACCCAGTCTTTAGCTTTGCATGAGTAGTCGTCCAACATTTTCTGATATTGTGCCTCATACATAGCTCTTTTGTTGTTTCCTTGGGTTAAATAGGTATATAATTGCTCTTTACTTGTTTGGGGCGGATGAGGTTCACTAGAGGATTGAACCTGTTTCTGTGCCTCCTCATGTTCCTCTTTTGTGGCTTCCTCCATTTCTAGTTCCACCTTCCTTGGGTCCAACCTTCTTTTCTTTACAGGAATTACTTCCTCAGATATCATCTTCCTCTTCATACCTGTTCCCCTCATGCGGGTTTGTCCTTCTATTTCCCTTTCAGTCATTTTCCTTGGAGGACTCTTGATTCCAGCCATAAGATTTCTGAAATACTGTGCCTCTGGAGCCAATTTCAGTTGATCTTCCATCCCTAGAACATGATAAATGATTCTTGTTAAGAACTGGGCCCCATTCATGAACTTCTTCTGTTCCCAGTGTTTTGTTGCTTCTTTCAGCTGTTCATGGATGTATGGTGAGACATCCATTACTCCAAAAGGTTTGGTTCTATCCTTGTTGTTGAACATCAATAGTGTCACTGACTTATGTGGCATTGTATACCTTGGTAGTTTTGGGAAACAAAAGTACTATAAAAACATCCTTACAGCATATTCCTCATTCTCCCTTCCTTTGAATTCAGTAAATTTTGCATATCCTATATAAGTTTCCTTATTCCTTTTGACAAAACTCAGGTCAAGTTTGGTTCCCATTGTGTAGAATTGCAGTGCTGCTCTAATATGTTCTACCTTGATAGTGATACCTACTTCCTGATTATCTTTGTTTTTGACTTTGCATCTGAAATAGGCATCATTCCCTCTTCCTATTTCTGTCAAACCGTTCATTACTTGTGATACCCTCTCAAAATCAATGAAAAAGATAGGCTCCTCCAATATTCTGTGCAGTCCTACTGCCTTCCACCTTTTCATGTTGACTGCCACTCTTTGGAACCTGTAGAATTCCTGACACAACATTGTATACTTTTATCCTCCTACCCCCATTGTGAATATGTGCTGGCCAATTATGTTTAGGGTCTCCTTCAGTTCCTTCACCACCTTCTCAGCTTTTGGAATTTCTGATTCTTCTTCTGACTCCAGGTCCACCTGTTCCTCCACAGCTTCACTGTCCAGAAACCAATGGCCTCTTGACAGCACAACTGATTCTGCCTTGAAGTCATGAATTGGCAACTCCTTTGTATTCACCATTTTCTGAGGAAAATAGAATACACAAAGAAAAACTCTACCCACATAAGTTGCAAGAAATCAAAGAGTAATATGTAGGAATTTATTTTTAGATGTCATGACATAAGAATGAAAATAAAATCCAAAATAAATTCCATTTCTCCAGAAAAGACTCAAAAGTGATCATTACAGGTGCAGCAAGATGTCTAGTGCAGTCCCTTTCCCTAACCACTCTTCTTGGAAAAACAAATCATTTATCAATGATAGAAAAAAAAAACTAACAAAAAACTAAGCAAAAATAAAAAATAAAAATTAAATAGATCTCTACTATTCTTCTACCTAGATCTTGCTTTGTGACATATGATTTTTGTAAAAAACAACAGAAAGTAAACAATTTTTCACAATTTCTCATTCTCTTTTTTTTCCAACAATGATTTTTTTCTCTCTTTTTTTAGCAATTATTTTTTTCTTCTCTTTTTTTTCAACAATGATTTTTTTCTCTCTCTTTGTTTCAAATATTTTTTTTTCTATTTCTTTTCTTTTTTCATTTTCATTTTTTTTTCATAATAATTTTTTTCTTTCTTTTCTTCCCCTCCTAATTCTCTTCTTAGAAAAGAAAATCAGGTCTAATATGTATTTTTTCATAATTTTTATGATTTTCTAGATATAGATCAAATCTGGATGATTTTTCTTCCACTGGAACAATTCTGATTTTTTAACCCAATACTTCCTGACTCCACTTAATCTAGTTCCAGGCCAACCACCATTCCCTCCGGATAAGCATTTTGTAGGAGTTTTTGGTCTCCATATCCATTTTGTCCTTGATGCTTGTTTTAATGAGCAGACCGTCTATAGGCTTTGATTCCATGTGCTTCTTGTTCTGATGCTTTGATTCTTTGAACAATTCCATGATTGCCGTCTTCTTCCTATCTCTCCATCCTTCTTTGTTCTTCCAATCTTTTTCTGATTTTGATTATATGAAGCTTTGATCATCTAACATTTGTATTGGTAATGTTTGTGTATCCTCAAATGCAAAAGTGAATCCTTCCAAATGTATATCATGCACATCTGATTGAATTTCCTGTTTCTCATTACTCAATAAAAATATTAAAAAACTTTTGTCATTTATGTTCAATTTAAGCTTCATTTTTTCAAAATCCAAAATCACTTTACCTTGTTGAAGCCATGGTTGACCTAAAATCACTGTTTCAGTCATCAGATTATCTGGCCATTCTTCACAGTCTATTTTCATATATTCTTCATTAAACTTTACTTCAATAGTCAGTGAAGACATACTCTGTACTATTTGACCTTCCAATGTTTTGATTAGGGTTCTACTTTCTTTTCTTTTTTATGTTGAATTTACTTACCAGGGCTGAACTAATCAGATTTACTTGTGCTCCAGAATCTATCAAAACCCTAATGCTTTCATTTTGAAAATTCATTATCATCACAGGGACATGTTCCTTTGGTTTGAGAGGAGATTCACACAGACAGACTTCCCTAAGCTCATTGATTTTTCTTATCCTTTCCATAGCCTCCTGTTGAGCTTCTTTTCTAATGTCTTCCTCTTCTCTTTTCCTCTTTTGGGCTTGTTGTAACCTTCTCCATTCATCAACAGTTAATGGACAATCATACCTCTTAACTCTACATCCACTTATAAAGTTTGGCATGATTTCTCCGTCTATGTTAGCTAGTTGAATGGCTCCACTGTTGCTTATCTGATGTATAATATATGGTCCATGTCCTTTTTTCTGGAACTTTTTCTGATGTTCTCTGACTGTGTATGCCAGCACTAGATCTCCTACCTGTAGATCTTTCTCTTTTATGTGAACATCATGATAAGCTTTTTGCCTTTTCTTGTCCACATATAAACTCATAATGGCTTGGAGTCTAGATGATCCCAACTTTTCCAATTCCATTACTCTTTTTGCTAGTTCATGTCCAGTCCAACTATAGTGACTCCCTACTTTTAATGTTGGAATAAGGAATTCCATAGGTAAAACTGCATTTTGTCCATATACTAGATTGAATGGTGTGTTTCCTATTGCAGTTTTATAAGCCACTCTATAAGCCCATAGGACATGGTTAAGTTGTAGATCCCAATCATTTCTGTTTATGTTTATTAATTTTGATAGTACAGTACAAAGTACTTTATTAGTACTTTCTGCTAGCCCATTGGCTTGTGGGTGATATGGGGCTGACTTTCTATGACTCATCAAGAAATATTTAGTGATGTTTTCTATGATCTGGTTTACAAAATGAGTCCCCCTATCACTTACTAGTTCAATTGGAAGTCCAAATCTGGTGATAATGTTTTCATATAGGAATCTGGCAGTAGTATTAGCATCATTTCTCTTTGTGGCTTTGGCCTCAGCCCACTTTGTCAGGTAAACTGTAGCCACTATGACGTATTCAGCATGGGACTGTTTTGCTGGAGGATGTATAGGTCCAATGAAATCCAAACCCCATTTACTAAAGGCTCTGGCTGAAATTAATGGAACCAATGGCATATCATTTCTTCTATTTGGCTGACTTACCCTTTGACAGACAGCACACCTTTTTAGATACGTTAGTGCATCCAGAAATAGCGTTGGCCACCAAAAACCAGAATATAAAATGAGTTTAGCAGTTCCGTCACTTGAAAAGTGTCCTCCTGCCACTCCAGAGTGTGCCATTTCTAACATTTCCAGATATTTATTCTCAGGAACACAAATTCTTAGGTATCCATCCATTCCTCTCTTATACAATTGTTCTCCTATCAATTGATATTCTTCAGAGATTGCTTGTAAA
The DNA here is from genome assembly GCA_020310875.1 of Ceratopteris richardii. Taxonomy (NCBI): domain Eukaryota; kingdom Viridiplantae; phylum Streptophyta; class Polypodiopsida; order Polypodiales; family Pteridaceae; genus Ceratopteris; species Ceratopteris richardii. Next base: position 30,445,792 of record CM035429.1, read on the forward strand.
TTTTTTGAATTTGTACCAGCTATCACTTGTTTTCCTTTCTCCTTCCTTCTCAATTCTTCAATGATACTTCCACTCCAATCTGGATTTTTCTGGAACCAATATAGAGTTATGAATTCTGAATCTTGTAATATTTGACACTTCCTACAATTGGCAATGTATTTTGATACATCTTGAATTTTATTAGGCCAATGTACCCCCATCCTATTGAGATTACTTAGGGTGACTACCCTAGAAGCATGAGTGCAAGGGTTCCAATGATGAGCTCTCCTCAGATATTCTTGTTGCTCCTCCTCAGGAGTGGAATATTCTAATATGCCTGTGTGGTTGAGATGGTATAAATGCCCAGCTAGTAGCATGAAGTTCCTACTTTGCAATACTAGGTGTGCATTATTCCCAATTGTTCTACAAGGTCCCATGGTTAATAATGGTACTAAAGTCATGGCCCACTCAGGAACACTTTCAACTTTAAAGAGATAAGTGTCTGGCAGATTGTCATCTAAAGGTGAACTGGGTTCTTCAGACTGGATTCGAGATAAATGATCTGCTCTCAAGTGTGTCTTCCCTTGTCTGACCACTACTTCAAACTCAAATTCCATTAATAATAGAAACCACCCGACTATTCTTCCTGTGTGACAAGGTTTATTTACCAAATATAACAGAGCTTGATGGTCTACAAAGAACTTAAACTTGTTGGCCAAAAGGTAATGTCTGTATCTTTTTACAGCAAATACCATACCCAATCCCTCTCTTTCACTGGTTGTGTAATTTTTCTCTGTTAGGTTCAATTGTCTACTAGCATAGGCCACTGGAAAATCTAACATTGCTTCCTTCTATTGGTTGTGCTAACACACATCCCAAAGCATAATTAGAAGCATCCACATGAACATGAAAAATTTTATCCCATTGAGATGTTTTCAGAATTGGGGTTGTTACCAAACAAGTTTTTAGAGTTTCAAAGGCTTGGTCACACTCCTTGGTCCACTCAAACTTTGTAATTAGGGCATATAAGGGTTTCGCTATGTCAGCAAATTTATGTACAAATTTCCTATAGTATCCACAATGTCCCATGAAAGTTTGAAGTTCTTTTACACTTGTTGGTCTTGGAAGCTCTATTATGGCCTTTATTTTCTTCTCATCGGTTGAAATTCCATTTTTAGAGACTATATGACCCAACATTCTTCCTTGTCTCACAAAGAATACACATTTCTCTGGATTTAAGCATACTCTGTAGGTTCTGCATTTCCTGAATATATTTTCTAAGTCCTGCAAGTGATCTTGTTTTTTTAATGAAAAGGTACAAAGATCATCTACATAGATTTCCATCACCTTTCTCAGGAACTCTTTAAAGATATGACACATCAATCTCTGAAAAGTTGCTAGAGCATTAGTTAACCCAAAGGGCATAACCCTAAAGGCATAAATTCCCCATTCTGTGGAGAAGGCAGTTTTATGTTGGTCTTCCAATGCTATGGGGACCTGGTTGTATCCTGAAAAACCATCTAAAAAACTATAAACCTCCTTCCCAACAACTCTTTCTAGAAGATGATCTGTTATAGGCAGTGGATAATTGTCCCTTATAGTTGCTGCATTTACCTTTTTCAAGTTAATGCATACCCTAAGTTTCCCATTCTTTTTTGGTACCACAACTATAGGAGATATCCATTCCATATACTCAATTTCATAGATGAAATTGGCAGCTAATAGCTTATCAATTTCTTCCTTTATCTTTGAAGAGTATTTGTCATTAAATGTGTAATGTATTTGTTCACTAGGTTTTGCTTCAGGTGTAATAAGAATCTTATTGAACCTTCATTTTGTTCCTTAGTTGTTCTTTGTTGTTTTGTTTGTGACCTTGTTATAGCATTTACATTCACTTGGTCAATGTCACTCAATTCTTCTTGTTCCATGATATTGACTGCTTTTAGTGGTATGTTATTAGGTGTGTTTTGTAGTTTTTGAGGATTTTTTGGGCAATCCTTTATCAAATGCTCCCTTCCACAATCCTTCCAATAAGCTCCTTCTATTCTTAATGTAGGAGGTTGTGGACAATCTCTAATGAAATGTTCTCCCCCACACCTATAACAATTTATCTTTGGTCCCCCTTTGAATTGAGGTTTTTGATTGGACATATAATTATTGGTTATATATATGAAAGTGGCAGTGTCCATCTCAATTCTTCCATTTCCCAAGTCTAGGGCTTGTAATTTTTGGTTCTCTTAATTCATGACCTTCCCATTCTTCTTGATATCCTTCATTCCATTTATAATCCTCCTTGTATGGTGACTTTGTTCTTGAGTTTCCCTCCTCTATTGGTGTGTATTTGATTGGTACCACATTTGTTGGTATAGGAGGTTGTTGCCCAAGCACAGGTCTCGGTTGCTCAATATACCCTGATTCTCTTTGGCTCCCATAATCTCTCTCCTTTATGGGTTGTTTATTATAGAAGCATTCCTCCTTGGTATGAATTGTCCATTTCCTCTCTAGTGTACAATATTTGAGTGTTTTTCTATCTTGAAAATGTGAAGGCTTTTGATATGGGCATTGTTGTACCAAATGACTTTCTCCACAATTGTAGCATTTTTTATTTGTGTTTATCCTGGAGTTTATCAAATTGGTTTTGGTGCTTACCTCTAGGGCTTTAGCAATGGCTTGAGCCAATTCCTCTGCTGGTGGGATTTTGTCTTCATTTGATCTATGTTGATCAAATGCTAACAGATCTTGTCCTCTGTTATCTTCCAAATCTATTGCTTCTTTTACACAAGCTCCTAGATCAGGGAATCTCCTATAGTACACTAGGGTCCTTAATTGAGCACTTCTTAATCCTTCTATGAATAGGGATACTTGTCTTGCCATGGAAGGTACTTCTTCTTTAGGACATCTGTCAATGTATTGCTTAAATCTCCTGGCTGCCTCTCTGACATTTTCATCTTTTTGTTGTTTAAAACTGTGTATCAGAGTGGCTATGCTATGTTTTATTCCAGTCTTTGAGAATTCCCCAATGAAGGCTTCTAGGAAGGATTCAATATCTAGGTACATTTCCTTTCTCAAAGGGATGAACCAAGATAATGCAGGTCCTATTAGGGTTAGACCAAATGCTTCAAATTGGACTTTGTAATCTTCCACCTCCTCAGCTCTAATTAATTACCTAAACTCTGCAACATGAGCATGAGGATCAGAATACCCTTCATATTGATTTTTCATGCATTTGGCTACTTGATATGGTCTAAGCATTCTACCCTGTGGTTGCCAATGATGTCTTCTTCTTAGTGAAAATTCATTAAATCCTTCTTGTTCTTTTTCAAAAGGATTTGGGGAAGCATGTGTTCTCCTCCCTTATTGTTGCTCAGTACTAGTGTAGTTTTCATGTTGACTTGGTAGATCTGATTATCCTAGATTATGTTCCCAAGGTCCTTTGTCAGCACATTGCCCTAAGTCATTTGAATTTTCTGGGTCCTGGGAGAAGATGTATACACATCCTTGCCTATCCTCATACCTACCATCTTTAAATTGAGCTACTGGTGTTATGTTCAGGGGAACTTCTAAGTTTCTCAATCTAATGAGAAACTTATGCATTTCATCCTGATATACATAGGTTCCAAACCTATTTGTATACATGTATTTGAGGATATTTCTATAATCCCCAGTTTCAATGGACTCATTTGTTTCGTTTAAATTTTCCATGTTTTCTTGTCCTAGATTTCTTTTTTGCACTTGCCCTTCCACTAGCTCTATTTCCTTCCTTCCTAAGTCTTGCCTAGTATGTGTGTATAATTTATTCCCAGATCTAAGAATCATTCAATTAATTTTCCCAATTCAATGTTCAGAATCGTGTTTTTCACGATTTTCTACTCAGAACTATGTTTTTCACGATTTTCTGTTCAGAGCTGTGTTTTTCAAGATTTTTTGTCCAAAATCGTGTTTTTCACGATTTTCTGTCCAGAATCGTGTTTTTCACGATTTTCTGTTCAGAATCGTGTTTTTCACGATTTTCTGTCCAGAATCGTGTTTCTCACGATTTTGTGTCCAGAATCATGTTTTTCACGATTTTCTGTCCAAAATCGTGTTTTTCACGATTTTCTGTTCAGAATCGTGTTTTTCACGATTTTTCTGTCCAAAATCGTGTTTTTCATGATTTTCTGATCAGAATCGTGTTTTTCATGATTTTATGTCCAGAGTCGTGTTTTTCACGATTTTCTGTTCAGAATCGTGTTTTTCAAGATTTTCTATTCAAAATCGTGTTTTTCATGTGTGTTTTTTCACGATTTTCTGCTCAAAATCGTGTTTTTCACGATTTTCTGTCCAAAATCGTGTTTTTCACGATTTTGTGTCCAAAATCGTGTTTTTCACGATTTTGTTCCCAGACAATCGTGATTGCTCACAATCGTAGATAACACGATTTTCTTATGAAAATCGTGTTCTAGGAATCGCGATTTTGTCCTTAGTTCAGAGAATCGCAATTTTGTGTTTGACTACAGAATTGCGATCCTGATCAATTTTTTGGAAATTTTTAGATATAGATCTTTAAAGTTTTATTTCACCTATAGAATCGCCATGTCTATTTTTTAACATTCAATGAAAGTGTTTACTAAAGACTTTTCATTTTTTTACAAAAATTCCAGAACTCTAAAATCGCGATTCCGTGTTTTTTCTAATATCTTCTATTTTCTACTTTTTATGATCACTATAATGTAAAGAAATGCAAGAAAATAATATTGAGACCCCTTACCTTGCTTGCTTGATTGCCAAATTCTTCAGACTGTTTTGCTGCAGAAAGTCGCGATTTTCACCTTGCTCTCTCTCTCTCTCTCACTCACTCAAATGAATTTCTCTTGTAATTCCAAGATTTTATAGTGTCCAGAAAATCGCGATTTTGTGTGATTTCCACTGTTCTTCACTCTTTCACTTGTCCAACTTCACTTACTCAATCTTGATGAAATCTCTTGCAATTACCTTTCTCCAAAAACCCAAATATGCTGAAAATTCCAGAAAATTTGTCTTACAGAAAATCGTGATTTTGTGCAGAAAGTCGTGTTTTTTCTGTACTTCTTATTTTGTGCAAATTTGAGTATTCTCTTTTGTTGTGTTTTTTCTGTACTTCTTATTTTGTGCAAATTTGAGTATTCTCTTTTGTTGTTTCCCTTCAATACCTTTTACCAATTGCAATTCAACAGACTCCTGTACTTTTGCATCAAAGTCACAACCTTATTCAAAAAATCGCAATTCCGTGCAGAGAATCATGTTTTTCAAATTTTCTAGTTTTCTGACAAATTTTTGCTTTCCTTTCACTTATTGCCTATTACTCTCACCAGCAAAGCTTCACTCCAACTTCCTAAGAAGAAACGAAATTTGTTTGATTGTTTTAATGAATTTTATGAATTTTTTTTGTATTTTGCCCTAAGTTAAGGTAAACACTTTACTTAGAGTTTCTTGTTTGGTGATCTATTGATCCTGTGTTCCTTGATTGGTTACACTATCTTATGCTTTTGGCTATCAAAACAGTTCATGAGAAAACTTCCCAAAGAAGAATGTGCTAGGAAATGCAAGTATCAAATTTTTGCAAAGATAAACTCAAACATTTTTTCTTGAAGATGCAAATCAATTTTTTCAAGAATAATGCTTTGACTTGGTAAACAAATGGATCTTATCTACTTGCATCTAGCTAATTTACTTGACTTTTCCTTAATGCAACCATGTTATCTTCCCAAGATCAACAATTTTGCCTAGTACTTAGTCAAAAAGCACTCTAAAAATACAAGAATAGACACATGTTACCTTATCTTCAGCTTTCTTGATTCAAACTTTTCACATACGTGCACTTTTCTTCAAAAAATGAGATGAGCAGCTATCAATTTACAAAAATTTCAGCACTTCCAATTCTCAAAAGATTATCTATTGCTTTCTTTTCCCAAAAGACAACAAAGACATCTACCTTTTCATGTTCACATTTCTTGATTAAAGAGTATCACCTTTTCCATGTGTTCATTACCATCAACAATAGAAGATCCAGCAAGGTCCAACTTCAATGAAGCTTTTGATATACTCCCCGGCAACGGCACCGAAAAATGTTTGTTATTGATCTTTGGAGTTGTCCTCTCCAATCATTTAGCATAAAGAATTAACAAGACATCTTTATTTTGTCAATCCTAGAAGTATTCAAGAGACCACAGCCCCTTCTAGATGATAAAATCCAAGAAATAAGAGAATAATGGCTAGATTTCTGAGAATGGTGAAAATGAAGAGGAATTTCTAGGGTTTGGATTATCTTGAGCAAATCTCCACCATTTTCCACAATCTTGGTGTTTAATTCATGCTATTTTCTCAGCAGAACACAATTATGAAGTCAAAACTCAAAAACATTACCTGTACCATACAGACGAGACAGTCGTGATTCTATGAAAACAGACGATTTTCATCTCCAGCACCATTCTTCATCAATTTATCACTCAACACATCAACATTCAGCTCTCTTCATACACATTCAACAGAATTACACAATAGAAGCTCACAAATCTCCATGGATACACAAAGAATAGACTCAACAAAATCAAAGAAACCACACAAAGAGGAGGAAACACGATTTTCAGCAGGAAACTCTCTCTATTCACTTGGATAGCATGTAAACAAATGATCAACCAACCCCCTCATAATAGAGGAAATTGTCTTATATACATTTTCAAGTGTCCCTTTTCACACTTGAATTTTGGTCATTTCCTCTATTATTCTAAAAATATGCTATCTAGGAGTTTCCAAAAATTCTAGAAAAATTACATAAAATTCTATTCTACATAAGGAAGACTCTTCCTTATTTTTACATCAGTTGCATAAATATTTTTACAAGTTTTTGTCATTTTACAATTATTTTTCATCCAAAATGCTTCAAAAAATACATCTTCTAACATAAACCCTGTCTACAAGTCGAAAATTGTCCTTTGAATTGCTCAAATCTTATGGAACCCCTTGCTTCCTAGTCCAACCTGAGCGTCAACTTCAAAATACCCTATCTAATAATCCATATATTTATTTTATTGTAGCCAATGGAAGTTTTGGTAGTACTCCCTAGGAGCTTTCCAACGAATCCAAAATCACTCCAAACGGATTTCGTATGAGAAAGTTATGCCAGTTCAGGGTTCTATGGTTTAAAACAAGGAAACAAGATCTCTCTCGGAGTACCTCAGGACAGGCGATACGATACCTTTGTTTTACACGATACCACTATAGATAATATCACCTTTAGACGATACGATACCATCGGGAAGACCAAGATCGCGATACCAACTTCCACGATACGATACTGCTATCCACACGATGCGATACTTGAAATGGTCATGATACGATACCTGTGCATTTGATGATACGATACCACGCTAGTGGATGATACGATACCTAACCACTATACGATACGATGCTGGAAATCACGCGATACGATACCAGATTGCTCACGATACGATACCAAGGTGATGGGCGATTCGATACCAAAAATTTACACGATACGATACTGCAATAGGCACGCGATACGATACCGCTCGATCAATGATACGATACCAAAATAGGAGGTGATACGATACTGAGTTGGCGATACGATACCACTCGGTCGATGAAAAATACAGTGATCATCACGATACGATACCACCAAGGCAACCACGATCGCGATACCAGCACTTGACGATACGATACCAGAATGGTATCACGATACCTCAAGTGGGCGTGCACGATACGATACCTCGACAAGTATCGTGATACATGGGAGTTCTAGTATCGCGATACAAGATCTCAACCGGACATGATATGTAGCATACCAATTATAAGGATATACATATATTATCACTTGAATCATATCCTCAGTCGAAGTTATATGTCTCTTGGAATTCCAAAATTGCTTGAGCTAAGTTTTTTTTTCCTAATGTTGAACATTGATTTTGCGGAATCAATGCATGTGAGAGTGTGTGTGTTGATGTGTGAACACAAAATGTGTATATGTATATATCTAGAGGTATATGAGAATGTATGTATGCATCCATTTTGTGAATGTGTGTGCCGGCGCATGTAGCCTTTAGTATGTGTTGATGTAATATACCATGTGAACCTACTTGTTGATATGTGTTGAAGAGTGTGAAAACAAATATATAAGAGCAAAAGAAGAACGTAAACCAAAAAAAGTAATAGGCAAGATATAAATAGAAAACAAAGTCTTATCACTAACTTTATGTAAAAAGCAATAACGCATCTAGCGGCCCTGAAAAGAAGATCGCGAATAAAGAAAGGGGATCGTGAAGCTGCATCTATTTTTATGCATGCTATTCGGTAATTTGTGTTGATCACAGACCTGCAAATGAAGATGCACTAATGCTTTTGCGTAACGTACATAACCATCGCAATTGAGATTTGCATCCAGAACAACAACTTCTGCAGAGCGAACCCTACTTTTGATCAGATCAATCCATTGCTGGGTTGTCACACTTTGTGCCATGCATTTATATTTTGTTCGTGCGTCTGTCGATTGGTGCAATTTCAGATCTATTGCAAGTCGAGATGCCATCCTAAATCGCGTTGAGACCAGTCGCGTGTCTAGGAAAATTCCTAAGAGTTCAGGTTTGTCATTCTTTGTTTCAACACTAAATAGGGTACGATGAGGATCGACATCTGTGTGTAAGATTTCTCTTCGGAAAGGCTCGAAGCTACGCATAACGTGCTATATGGCGCAAGGTATACGTGAACACACTGTCCATGTTTTCTTTTTCGACTCCACCTGACAAAAGAGTGACTTCGCAGAGTCCCCAACGTCCATGATCGTATGCTTGAGAGTATTGTAGGCGCCATAACCATTTCGTTCTTACCTGTTTGATCTACAGCTAGTTCCGTACGGTGAACTAGCATTATTACCTTGTATTAGTGCTCGTGTCTTCACTTCTCATGTCAATGTATGGACTGTCGTTTCCATCGTAGTTGTTTTTGCCACCTTTGGTCGCGTATGTAAATATATACATATGCTCGGTTATGAAGCTCCGTGTAAATTTCTCTCCAAGGCAGTTTTTATGTGAGTGGATTGGACAAACAACTACAGGGCAGCAGTATCGTTCATGGAGATCATCGTTAAACTGAGTGTATGATTAAGGAGATGCACGCGAAGGTTTTTCTTGAGAGTTAGGTAGTGTGTTGACAACATATCGCTCAGCTACAGGTATTAAGGAAAGAGAATTCACTCGATATTCACAAAGAAGCTTGAACGCAGATCACCAGAGGTCTTGTATAGTAATCTACATTTATAGAGTTCTCTAATAGTTATCGAGCGAACTGATATATAACAAGTTTTATGAAGACATAAATATTTAGAGTGAATGTGTAAAATCAACGAACAACATCAGGGAGCGATGAAAAGTCATTGATGTATAGTGAAGAGCTCTACTTGTAGGATTTGAAAGCAAACAAAGATAAGAAAGGTATGTCTTTTCTAACCTGGATGTAGGGCTCAGCTTCACGGATGATTCAGATGTTTGTGAGAGAAAGAATGTAGAGAAGATTAGCATTATCCCTCTGCATTGATGACACGTAAACTTTCAGACAACATGTGAGATAAGATGCAAGATGAGGAAAACTTTTAGCACACAGATATGAATATTCGAGGACATGATCAAGTAGTGTGTAAGGAGTACATTCATAAGATGTATACTGTTTGGTTTCTTTGAGATCGATATGTTGGTGTTAAGGTTTCGCTTCTCAGCTATTAGTACAGAGAGACTTAAATGGCATGAATTCAACATCCAATCTATATAAATGCTTACATATAGATGCGTTCAATCCCATTTAATTATATTACCCTTCCATGTCTTCGTTTTGGTATTTAGAAACTTTGGGTATGTTTCATTACTTGCATATATGACATGCCATGATCTTGAACATATGTTATATTAAATTAATGCATTGTGATCGAATCATAAATTTGCATTTCCATGAATATTAGTTGATTTAAGTACATAAAGATGATGTTTTAAGGGATTACTTGTTATAGGTAATACTACTCATGATCTTGGCTAGGTGAGATATTTTGCAGGATTTTGATAGTGATGATGAGTCAGAACTTGGAGGATGCAACATTGAAGATGAAGATGAATATAATGAGATCGCTTTTAGGCATGGATTCATTAATTGATCATTGAAGAAGCTTGGAGGATATTGTTAAAGCACTTGGAGGATTCATGGTTCCATGATGAACATCCATTATTGAAGCTTGAAGAATCTTATGTTGAGTCTTTTTGAAGTAAAGAATTGAAGGATGGAGATTGAAGGAAGGAGATGCTCTACAATTACTAAGTGTTGATGATAGCTCTACACACATGCTTGGATATTTCAGAGTATTAAAGAAGATATCACGCATATATTCAGATAGAGAGAAGATTTTGGGCACTACTGTGATGCTGAAATTTGGAAGAAAGGACTGGTAAAGACTCAATGCAAATACTGAGATCGAGATTGAGAAGAAGATACTTTGCAAGTACACTTAATTATGGTCATTAAGTGGAATACAAAAGAATGATCTAGTGTCATTGGGAATATGATTGCCACTTTGCAACTATGAGATTGAGATTGTGAGTGAGAGTATGATTGAGAGTGAGAGTGTGATTGAGAATGAGAATGAGAATGAGATTGCACTTATTATTGTATAATCACATGATTATGATTGTGATTGAGATTGAGATTGTGAGTGTGAATGTGATTGAGAGTGTGAGTGTGAATGCGATCGTGATAAGCTCGAGGGTGGTCAGGAGGTCGAGGCTTTGTCAAGAAGCTATTTTCCAAATCTAAATTGTATTGAGAAGGAAGAGGCTTCGTCCAGAAGTTATTGATGTATTTAGAATGTGACATATAAAGATTCACAAGATAAGATTTCTCAATTCATATATATACTTTATTTGATTTGTTCTTTTGTTAATGAAACTAATTTTTGCACATGTCTTTTGTATGTCTGAGTATTCATCTCCATTGGATTGATGAGGAACGCTACATGATACTTGGAGATATTTAAGCCCAACTTCAAAGATTTTTGTAGATATGTGTACCTTATGTTCTCCTTGTCACTCCTATCAGCCTGTAGATGCAAAATCACCCTCCAAACTTGTGATATTGCACTCGCGATACCAGACGCACGTCTTGTCACTCCGTGATACTATTGCCCAAATTGTGGTGTTTTTTTTTAGAGTTTTCAAGAGTGATTCTTCTGCGTTTTAGCTCTAAACAATCTCTATGGTTCTTGCTCGCAGCCACAAGTGAAAAATGAGGTGAATGTACAGTCAAAAATGGAAAAAATCAAAGAATATGAAGATGGGAGAAGATGGTGATGATGATGAAGATGAAGAAGAAGGAAAACTCAGAAATTGAACTGAAAATGGTGATTTTTTTACCTTTCAACGTCGCTACTCTACGGCTTACCGTCACACGCTCGTCCTCCAAGCTCTCACCCCGGCAACGGCGCTAAATTTAGTGTCACTCTAGCACAATGGAAAGTACGAATGTGAGGAGCTCCACCTCATAAATGTCAATCCGCGAAGACGTGAGGACCGGTATGAAGACCAAGAGCAAGTGAACTGCATAAGTACGTGAGTGAAAGCATGCAAGCATGTACACACATACACACACACGCGCACAAGGTAAGAGCAAAGAGTGGAATAATGGAATGACTTCAATTACAAAAGAACTCTCTCACAAAGCTGAAATCTATAACAAGCTAACCCCCCGAATGTACTCTCCAGCCCTTTTTATAGTTTTTTGAGTGGTTTTGGCCCTGTCTAGACCTAGTGTCCGACCTAGTTAAAAATTAGGTTCGAGGGCTTATTTGGGGGCTCAAATAGAATCTAAAAATTATGAAAATTGGTAGTATGATACTTCTAATACTCCTCAAGCTCAAGGAATCCTTGGCTTGAATAAAATGGAGTTGTAAAAATAGAAAATGGTATTTACAATAGTTTTTAGTGATAAAAATCACTATTTTTTAAGGGATTTCTTATGAATATTTGACATGTGCTTCTTGGAGCTCCCTACATGCTCATTCTTCTTGTGTATCCACTTCACTGATGCGCTTCCATGCTTGTGTGTGACCTTGACTATCAACAAGAGGGTAACAGGTCCACATGATTTTTCTCAATTTACTTGTGCAGAGGCCTCACAAACTGCTAATCACTTGATAAATATGCCCAAACTTTACCCCAAAATTTGGAATAAAAAATCCTTAAAAAGTTGTCGAATATGGCTTTCAATCACGATCGACAAGTCTGTCAATTGCGATTGATAGAGGCGTCCGTCGGGCCTGTCAGTCGCGATCGACATGTCAGTCGCGATTGACACGTGTTAGACGGCCGCCGAACAAAGGACAATTGTACTTAGACAGAGGTTTTTAATGTAGAAACAATTGTACTTAGACAGAGGTTTTAATGTAGAAAGAACCCTTCTGACAGTACGCGGTAAAGAAAGATTCGCGTAAAGCCTTGTAACAAAACTCTATTTAAAGCGATCAGAGTAGCAGAGTAAGGCAAGGGAGCCCAGAGAGCCCCTCGCTCCCCGTGTTTTTTGGAAGTTGCGAATACATTGTGGGAATTCCCGTTTTGGGGTTACTTTACTGCTTCTACTGTGTGCAACGAGTAGAGTGTCTTGGTTCCGTCCTGCCTGTGCACCTTCTCTGTGTAATCATTCGACTGTGTATGTGTGATACACTGTGTGTTACGAGTCGGCACTACGATTGTGAGAAGTCTGTTCGGTAATGAGTTAAAGAGTCCCCTGTGTTTTGGGAATTGCACGTATAAGTGTTGTGTGTGTAGAACAAGAGTAACTCTGCTCTGTTTCGTCTGCTCCCTTCCCTCTCCTGTGTATGTGTTTGTGTGCGTATGTGTGTTATACGCAGTGTTACGAATTGATGCGGTGTTGCAGAGATTTCACCCGGTAATGATTTAAGTACTTCCTAAGCGTTAGTCGACAGGAATGCGTTTGTCTGATCGTCCTTCTGAGGAACACGGACGCATAGAGAACTAACATGGTTCGGTTGTGAGTTATGAGTTCTGTGAATGGCTGAGCAGGTAATGTATCTATGTTCAGATTAGTACCAGTAGTGTTCTGAATGCGAGTAGAATGATGATAAAGTGCGCGACAAGTTATAGTCAGTAGGTCTTGCCATTTGAATGTGGTACTCGGTAAAGTCGTAATTTGTGCAGAAGGATTTCGTGTTAAGTCACCAGCAGTGTGCTCTGTGTATCGATTCTCAGTCCGGGTTACTGCTCAACTGTTATAGCAGGTAGATCTTGGAGTACGGGATTCTAAGACGTTGATAGCCTTGGTTGATCAGAAGCAACTACTGAGCTAAGACGCGCTGACCGAGTAACGAGCGAGTGAGAAGTTGGGAAAATAGTATAGGGCCTCTGTCTAACAGACCCCTACCACTCCCAAGGACCCACGTGGCTAGAGTCCGTTTACTTTTACGGTAAGATTGAATACAGAGAAAGAGAGACTCGGAAATATCTGGTACGCAGGTGTGGAACCAGATTCTGGAGTCTCCGAAGGGTTGTTGCGTTGAAGTAGTAATTAACGACCGCGGTAGGTACGTAACAGTTACGATAATCATAAACGACGAGTTAACCTTTAACATTTGGCGCCGTCTGTGGGAAAGTGGCATCCGATTGCCAGTTCTCGGGCCAGTTCTCTGTGGGAAAGTGGCAACTATTTATCAGTACCTGCGGTAAAGAAGTAGTTGATTGCGAGTCACTTGCGAGACCGTGGCATTAGAACACCAGCGATCTGTAAGAAGTAAACATCCGGTGACAGTGATTCACTGACAGTAGCAACAGACCCAGATTGTTGCAAACTGCTCAGATAATATCACTGGGCAATGATACATGCCGGTCACTCGATCGGGCGAAACATATCCTAAGAATCGTCAGGATGAAGCATGGAAATCACAAAAGATAGCCTCAGGAGAAGTAGGCATAACTAGATCTGACCCAGTAATCAAGAAAAGTGGAAACGATACAACCAATTCCGGTCATATTCCGGTAGAACGATCAACGCCTTCGCTACATTCTGGCGCTACTTCGACCCCACCTATCGAAGATATAGCAAGTCTAGACTCTATCAAAACGCCGTTGGAACCTAGTTTAACAATATCAGATCAAGATTTAGAGATATCCACGGTCAGAAATACGTTAGGAACATTCGGCAAAAGTAGTAAAACAGGGCGTTCTGGCCCAATTTCGGTTCATTCCGGTGAGATTCCGGTGATAGAATCGCCGATCGCTGGCAAAGGTTTAGCCTTTTTTGCGGAATCATCAGCTCAACCTTCGTGTTTGGAAGAAAGATTTCGAATATTAGACATCCAGAAGGAAGGAAAGCTATTCGAAACCAAGATCCGAAGCATCCTAAGTCGACACAGTACACCGGAAAACGCACCATCCGGTGATACAAGTCCAGATAGTTTATCCGATACAGAAGGAAACCCTGAACCCTTCACAATGAGCGGGCAACACCAACAACAACAACATCAACACCAACAGCTAGGATAGCCAAGGCCGCCGCCAACAGGAGTAACCTACACGAAATTCGGTGGATTCCCAGGAGATGACCCAGACGCCCACGTACGAACTTTCGAGATAAGTTATGCAGTTCTTAACCATCCACCCGATCAGGCGTATAAGGCCATTGTTTTTCAATCCACACTGATCAATGAAGCAGCGAGATGGCTCACGGAATACGATATCAATCATTTCGGTACTTACGAGGCAGTACGAGACGCCTTCTTACAGCGTTTCAGACTAAAGAAGAATCCTGCCGAAATCTTTGAGTATTTACAGAACAACAGACAGAAGGTAAATCAGACCGTCCAGGAGTACGCCACCCTCTTTCGAACACATTTACGGCAGATACCACAGGCTCACGCTAATCTGCCTGATGATGTCATCTCTCAATGGTTTATCAATGGATTAACACCACAACTGAAGCAGATCATGATCATAAGATGTGTCGGAGCCATGACCCTGGATGCCGTCATTGCAATGGCTCTACAGCTAGAGTCCAAGGTTGGTGGATTTTCAGAAGACTTGGAATGGTTAAAAACAAACAAAAATATGGCTGAGGATATCACCAGGCAAGTATACTGCACCACATGCAAAAATTCGGGGCACACAAGTGCCAACTGTGCCCTGAATCAAGCATTTTGCGCTATCTGTAACACTGCCGGACACACCACCGGAAACTGTATCTCCAACGCTAGAATACAAGGAACAGCAACCGTCAATGCGGTCATCCAAGAACATGGCCAACCAGTAAATCACTATGTGCCTCCGCAACTGAGAAACAATCAACAACAAGGATATCGGAACTACCGAGGACAGAGAAACAACAATTATAATGCCAACCGATGGCACAACGGACCACCACCGGAAAACCCCGAGTTACCACCTCCACGCTGTCATTTCTGTGGCGAATTCGGCCACATTAGAAGGTTTTGTAAAGATGCAATAGAGTATGATCAAAGAAAGAAGGAACGCCAAAACCCAATGGCCAACATGGTAAAAATTACACCGATCGAGACGCAGACTGCTACCGTTCAGACCCGTTCCGGTAAACAACTTCAGCCGGCAGCAGAAATCTTCGAACCAGGGATACAAGAACAACGAAGGATGTACAACAAAGCTAGTCACTGGACCGCAACAGAACCACCAGTGTTCCCAGAACCCATTCCGGTGACTCAGGCTTCTTCACCAAGGGATGAAACACCACAAAAGGAAGCATCAGCAGAACCATCATCAGTAGAAACAACAGCAGACACTTCTGCGTCGGTAGAAACTCCAAATCTAAAAGAACCAGACAGTCAAGCTCAACAGACCTGGGAAATTCTGTCCAAGGCATCCATCACTCTACCTCTAGGCCAACTTCTGGCCTTAGTACCTGGAATCCGACAGCAGTTTCAGCGACAGTTCAGCCCAGTACCTTCCTGCATTCCGACAACAGCCACAGTTCAACCGGAACCTGAGGCAGCAATTGATCATGCAGTGCCCTTGATTACAGTATGGTATAAAAATCAGAAAATCACGCAAGTACTGATTGATGGAGGTTCAGGAGTAAACATTGCAACCGCAGCATTATGCAGAAAGCTAGGCTGGACCGAAATTGAACCAGTTCAATTCTTTGTTCGAATGGCAGATCAATCAAGAGTCCATCCTGTAGGACTTGTGCGGAATGTACCCATCACTCTACAAGGTACGACTTTCAAGATGACTTTTGTCATACTAGATCTACCCGAATCCACTTTGGATTACAATCTTCTTTTCGGCCGACCTTGGCTAAAGCATGCGAAGGTAATACAGGATTGGTCCGCACAAGAACTTACATTCAAGGATGCCCATCGCAAATATGTCGTAAAATTAGACGCTATACAATCTTGTGACCCTCACGCCAGACCATATTTTGCTGAACCAGTGCATATGTTAGATGGACTATCAGATGATGAAGAAGAGCAATTTCTGAAGAGTAATGTCGATTTAATGTCCCTAGGAACTGTTGATCTACAATCCGTCATAGATAATTGGAACACATCAATATGTACAGTAGTAGCTATCACCGGAAAGTCGGTCCGGGAAGACACTTCCTCGACCCATGACGATGAATTACAACCACTGCTCAAGCCAACAGACGATACAGAGAAACCTCAACAATTTTATGTCCCAGAAGACCAGCTGATCACGCACGATCTCGGAGATAGAGATCATCCACGACCAGTGAAAATAAGGCAGAACTTACCAGAACCATTTAAGGAGGATTTGATCGAACTTCTTCGCGAATTCACAGACGTCTTTGCATGGGATTACAAGGACATGAAAGGCTTAGATCCGCGCATCTATCAACACAGAGTCACCTTGAAACCAGAAGCGAAACCAACCAGACAACCCAGCTACAGAATGAACCCCCATTATGCAGCACAGGTAAAAGCCGAAATCGATAGACTGTTAAAAGTCGGATTCATTGTACCAGTAGAGCACGCTGAATGGATCTCGCCCATTGTGATCGTGCCAAAGAAAAACAAGCAGTTACGAATCTGTGTGGATTACCGGAAACTAAATGCAGCAACAGTACCAGATCCCTTCCCGATCCCCTTTTTGGACACCATGCTCGATAGAGTCGCAGGTCATGAAATGTATTCATTTTTAGATGGATACAGCGGGTACAATCAGGTTAGAATGGCTGAAGAAGATATACCAAAAACTGCCTTCATTACCAATTGGGGTGTTTTTGCCTGTACAGTAATGTGGTTCGGACTAAGAAATGCGCCAAGCACCTTTCAAAGATGTATGCAGGAGATATTTTCCCCTTATCTCACTTCATTCATGCAAGTGTATCTCGACGACTTCTCGATCTTTGGGAAGATGGTAGCACATTTGTTTCATCTACGATGCTGTTTTCAGAAGTGTAGAGAATATAGACTCTGCCTTAACCCCAACAAATCAGTGTTTGCAGTTTCTTGTGGCAAGCTACTTGGGCATATTGTATCTGCTCAAGGTATTCGAGTGGACCCAGATAAGATTTCAGCGATTTTAGAAGCCCCGATACCCACAACTCCGAAAGAAGTAATGCGTTTTATGGGACAAATACGGTGGCATGGCAGACACCTTCGGTGGCTTGCTCACTTAGCAGTACCACTGAACAGACTAACCACCAAAACGCCCCGACAGTTTGAATGGACTGAAGAATGTCAGATTACATTTGATCGACTCAAGTATCTCCTAACGCACGCTCCAATTTTACAACCACCGGACTGGGACAATCCGTTCCATGTTTTTGTCGATGCTTCAGACATTGCAATTGGCAGTATTCTGATGCAACAAACAGAGAAGTGGTTTCACCCTGTTTATTACGCCAGTAGAAGGCTTGCGCCTGCAGAAAAGAACTATTCCACCACGGAAAGAGAATGTCTAGGATTGATCTATTCAATCAAAAAGTTCAGACATTATCTACTAGGCCGGAAATTTACCTTTCATGTGGATCACGCTGCCCTTGTTTATCTAGTAAGACAGCAGCATTTAGGTGGACGATTAGCACGATGGGTACTACTTTTACAAGAATTCGACTATGATGTCATTCACCGACCCGGAAATGCACATGCCTTAGCAGATTTCTTATCACGTCTAGATTCCGGTGAAGCTCCGGTAGGCATAGATGATACGACTCCTGCGATTTATAATGCTGAACCACTGCCCGATGAGATTGCCCACTTAGAAACACCACCTACATACTATGATCAAATTCTAACTTTCCTCACCGAAGGACGCCTTCCCGCCGAAACTACCAGGGCAGTTCGAAGAAAAATCGCAGTTGTTAGCCGCCGATTTCGGTTAATTGCTGGAGAACTGTATTATACAGATCATACCGGAATCCTACTTCGCTGTATTCCACCACATGAAGTTAACTCAGTTATCACTCTGGCTCACTCAATTCCTTCCGGTGGCCATTTTGCAGCAGACTTAACTCACCGGAAAATTCTGCAAGGAGGACTCTGGTGGCCAACAATGCACAAGGACATCTCACAGTTTATTAAACAATGTGATAATTGTCAAAGAACTGGTCAGCCCTTACAACGGCATCTTTTTCCCCTGCAACCCATCTTACCATTAGAACCTTTTCAGAAATGGGGTTTAGATTTTATCGGGCCAATTACACCTCCAGCAGTATCCAGTAACAATCGATACATACTGACTTGCACAGATTACGCAACTCGATGGGCAGAAGCTTGGGCTTTGCGATCTGCTACAGCAGTTACGGTAGCAAAATGCCTGCTCACGGATGTCTTTCCACGATTTGGATTACCACTGGAAATTGTCTCAGATCAAGGTACTCATTTTGTAAACAATTTAATGAAGGCTCTCACACAGTCCTTCCAAGTCACACATAAATTTAGTTCTCCTTATTACCCACGTGCCAATGGATTGGCCGAAAGTACAAACAAAGCACTGTTAAATATCCTCCGGAAATTGATCATGGAAACACCGGAAAGGTGGGATCAACTACTACCTGCAGTATTATGGGCATACCGAACTACATATAAAGTAACCACAGGCCTAACACCTTTCAAGTTAGCTTATGGCTTAGAAGCTATCGCTCCCATGGAAATAGTCATCCCAAGTTTGCGGGTAGCAATCACTCAGAAGATGCTTCCAGAATCTTCACTGACAGAACGAATGGACGCACTCAGAGCACTCGATGAGCACCGATGGCTCAGTTTTTTAACTATGCGTGAAGTTCAACTAAGACAGGCTAAGACGCACGATCGATATTTGAAGACGCCAATCTTTTCGGTAGGACAACTTGTACTCTTCTATAATGCAAAATCGGACAGAGCAGCCGGAAAATTCAAACTACGATGGTTCGGCCCTTTCAAGATCTCAGCACAAGTAGGTCCGGCAACTTTTCGGTTGACTACGTTGACCGAAATTCCACTTCCAAAGGTAATTAATGGATCGAAGTTGCGGCCGTATTATCCCACTCCCACTACGCATTAAAGCATTCGGCGACGAACCGCGTTTTGTATATATTTTTGCGTTTTTTCTTTTAGCCGTCTTTTGTACAGATCTTTATGATACCAGCCGCCTCTCCCTACCGATCACTCAGTACGCACACCAGCATGCAAACCATATCGTTCCCGCACCTCACAATGATCCTCACCTCCTCACCGTGTTTTACATATTTAAACCCCTCAGTTGCGCCAGAACCGCTATTGTGTTTTTGTGATTGTATGTGTTACCCGAGTATTCTGTGTTTTCTGTGCCTGTGACCGCCATGGAAGCTCTAGCTAACTACACCGCTTTCAGTGAAGGTATCCCTGCCGACGTAGGCGAATACCTGCGATGCAGAGGGTTGGCCAACTTCGCTGAGTTGCCTTGGCACTCAGTAAAAGCCCATCCCTTCGCTGCACAGATCATCCACGCCATTGCCCAAAGCCCCCACGCAGACCGACAATGGGTCTTCCTTTCCCTCCCACACCGATCCGTCATCACCATCCAAGTTTTCGCTGACGCCTACCGCCTCACCCTGCAAGGCCGCGAAAATGGCCCGAGCATCCCTGTTGCTCGTATGACCGAACTTTTTCCTCGCTCCTCATCCAACGAGTACGCCATCCTATGCCGCCCAGACCCCGAGCGATCCGCCCTCCAATTCCTTGTAGCAATTCTCAACCTGCAGAAGAGAACATATGGTATCTCTCGCCCTTTCTACTCCGCCTTAGAGTTAGCAGCCCGCGAACCTGTAAACTTTGCCTCCTACTTCTTCCTGAGAATCCATAGAGAGTGCGTAGCTATCGTTAAACAGCTTCAAAAGGGATCCACCCCACGCTCTCGCCTTCCCCACATCATCTCCTTCCTCTTTCCCACCATTCTCGCCGCACAACCCCCACCCACAGGCCCCGCAATTAGGCACGAGGAATCAGCACAGCCGATCGAAGACACCGAAGACGAAGATGAAGAAATAAATCAACTCTTCCGCACCAAGCGCATTCGAATCAGCTCCTCCGAAAGTGAAGTCCAGAGATCCGCCGAAAAAGATCAGGACACCAAGCCGGACGACCACGAAGAAACATATCACGACACCGCCACTTCCATACATAACGAAACCTCGACGGAGCAACCAGACCAGCAGGAGCAAGCCGAAACAGAAATACTATCCACCGAAAAAGAATCTGAGCACCACCAAGATGAACAGGAGTCCGCCGCCAAAGCATTAGATCGACTCATCAACGCCATCAACCAGACAGAAACACTCGCCAAGGTAAACCCCTCAGACACCGTCCTCCCTACATCACCTCCTGCCAAACCCCTACCCCCACCGGAACCACCCCTTCCACCCTTCACCGAACCCGCACCATCCTCCTCTTCTTCCCCTAACTACTCTCCACCCAACTCCCAGCAACTACGCTCCGATACATCCTCCCAACTACCACCGCCCCCCAACGCATTCTCGGAACTTGCCGCCATGGGGCAGTTCCTCATTCAGCTATCACACCAACTGCCCGCACAATTTACAGCCGCTACAACCAGCCTGAAGGCTGAATACCAGCACAAAGTAGACACCATAGAAGCCGACATCACCCCCCTCCAGGAAGAGATCGTCGCCGTAAAGGCAGAAAATCATCACCTGCAGACACTGCTAGCCGAACTCCAAGCACGGTTTTCAACAGAACAGACCTTACTACAACAACGAGACGCAGCCCTGGAACAGCTCGCTGCCAAAGACCTGATCATCCAAGATGCCAATGAAGAAATTCAAAACCTAAAGACCGCCCTTCAGGAACAAGAAGACATCAACGCCTCTCTCGAAGATTTGGTCGCAGACTCGAAGACCCAATTACAAGAAGCCACCCAGAAGCTGCAGGAGCAACAGAAAGAAGCTGCCGAAGTTCGAGAACAATTACGGCGAGCCGAAGAATGTGCTGACGCGGTCAACAGCATTCTAAAAAAACAATTAATAAAGGAAGGCCAATACCAGAAAGACATCGCCACTACCCGCAGAGAACGAGACGCATTAAGGAAATCGCTGGATTTCCAAACCCAACAATTCGAACGCCACGATAACCAAATACGCAACCAGAAGGAGTGTATCCACGAGCTGCAGAACAAATTAACCGAAATTACGACCGCCCGAGATGCAGCGCTCGCCAACGACTTCTATCTACAGGAGGCTTTCCTTCAAACCCAAGCCAACATTTTGTTACATCAAGCCATAGCCCTCAGTGCAGTTAGAACCGATGCACAATTATTAGAACCCACCACCTTAGTCCAGATGTTAGAAACCCTTAAAAAGAAAATTACCCGAACATTTCGACTTGCCAGAAGCATGTATCTAGAAGGTATAGTATCCGAACCGTAGATACTTGCGGGTACGAGTCCCGAGGACCCGACAATACTAAAGTCCGAAAGTTAGTATTAGAAGTCACGATTTTTTGTGCATAAGACTTTCACACATGTAAAAGACGTTCCAAGTCCAGCACCACTCTCCAGAATGATGATTTTTGATTCGAGAATCTCGGAAAGCAGCATCAAATGTCATATCAGAATGGAATACCATCATTCTAGCAACTGGCAGCTTAAGGCCTCGCACTTATAAATACGAATACCCGGGAACGCACACTTACACCAAACCGGTGTTCAGACGACCACCGATACTACATCACAGTGGCTTCGATCGAGCTGGCAAGACACTAGGCGTACGCTGTGTGCCTTAGTGTGGAACGAGACTGAAAGACAACGCTCTTCATGGTGGCCGGAAAGGGTGACGAAGCAAGGTAGCGTCAAGAATGGTGCCGATGCAGACAAAAGCAAGATGGGGAGTAATGAAGTACGAATACGACTGCGGGGAAGACTTGATCAATTCCAGCGACTCGGGAAAAGTGATCATGGCTAGCGATTCGGAAGACGACAGGCGAAACGAACAGGATAATGACGAGGATTTGATGGAGAATATCAAAGAACTTCGCAACATCACCAGAGGATGGGACTCCTACAGTTTGCTAAGTCACCCTGGGGACAGTGGACCTGTTCCGCCACTAGAACAAGTGCGCTCAGAAAGGATTGGGGAGTTAAAATTCCTGGCATGGACCGACAGGCAATATCAATGGATATTTCAGTCAGGTGGTGATAGGATACTGTATGGCTACATGACTCTGCAGAAGACATGGATTCAACAGCACAGAGGGTACTCTGATTCCATAGACGAAGCGATTAAGGCTCATGACAAGGCCAATTCACAAGGTCAAGTTGTCTGTGCTAACTCACGAACAGCTTCTTTTACTCTCGATGCAGTTAACAATCATATCATTATCTGGCCTCCTATTGTATGTATATATGGACATGCTTTTCAGGATGACTTAGCTGTTCAGAAAACTATTTAAAGGAAGAGCTGCGAGTTTTGAGTCCTTGAGGCAACTAGACCAGCCATACGAGTTCGAAGGAATTATGGAGAAAGAAACGACCTACCACGTACAGCCGCATATTCGGGATTGGAAGATAGTTGCAGAACATATCTATCTCTCTCTCTATCTATCTATCTGCTGCATAACTCCAGGCAAAAGGATATCACCTACAGTACTGCACTTGCGGGTTCGAGTCCACCGTGCGTGCCAGTGTTAGACGGCCGCCGAACAAAGGACAATTGTACTTAGACAGAGGTTTTTAATGTAGAAACAATTGTACTTAGACAGAGGTTTTAATGTAGAAAGAACCCTTCTGACAGTACGCGGTAAAGAAAGATTCGCGTAAAGCCTTGTAACAAAACTCTATTTAAAGCGATCAGAGTAGCAGAGTAAGGCAAGGGAGCCCAGAGAGCCCCTCGCTCCCCGTGTTTTTTGGAAGTTGCGAATACATTGTGGGAATTCCCGTTTTGGGGTTACTTTACTGCTTCTACTGTGTGCAACGAGTAGAGTGTCTTGGTTCCGTCCTGCCTGTGCACCTTCTCTGTGTAATCATTCGACTGTGTATGTGTGATACACTGTGTGTTACGAGTCGGCACTACGATTGTGAGAAGTCTGTTCGGTAATGAGTTAAAGAGTCCCCTGTGTTTTGGGAATTGCACGTATAAGTGTTGTGTGTGTAGAACAAGAGTAACTCTGCTCTGTTTCGTCTGCTCCCTTCCCTCTCCTGTGTATGTGTTTGTGTGCGTATGTGTGTTATACGCAGTGTTACGAATTGATGCGGTGTTGCAGAGATTTCACCCGGTAATGATTTAAGTACTTCCTAAGCGTTAGTCGACAGGAATGCGTTTGTCTGATCGTCCTTCTGAGGAACACGGACGCATAGAGAACTAACATGGTTCGGTTGTGAGTTATGAGTTCTGTGAATGGCTGAGCAGGTAATGTATCTATGTTCAGATTAGTACCAGTAGTGTTCTGAATGCGAGTAGAATGATGATAAAGTGCGCGACAAGTTATAGTCAGTAGGTCTTGCCATTTGAATGTGGTACTCGGTAAAGTCGTAATTTGTGCAGAAGGATTTCGTGTTAAGTCACCAGCAGTGTGCTCTGTGTATCGATTCTCAGTCCGGGTTACTGCTCAACTGTTATAGCAGGTAGATCTTGGAGTACGGGATTCTAAGACGTTGATAGCCTTGGTTGATCAGAAGCAACTACTGAGCTAAGACGCGCTGACCGAGTAACGAGCGAGTGAGAAGTTGGGAAAATAGTATAGGGCCTCTGTCTAACAGACCCCTACCACTCCCAAGGACCCACGTGGCTAGAGTCCGTTTACTTTTACGGTAAGATTGAATACAGAGAAAGAGAGACTCGGAAATATCTGGTACGCAGGTGTGGAACCAGATTCTGGAGTCTCCGAAGGGTTGTTGCGTTGAAGTAGTAATTAACGACCGCGGTAGGTACGTAACAGTTACGATAATCATAAACGACGAGTTAACCTTTAACACACGTCAGTCGCGATTGACGTTGTCAATCGACCAAAGCTCTCATGTAATATCTCTTATCAATGGAAGAAGGCTCTCTTTTACTCCAAGAGTATTTACGTTTCATGTATTGTGTCTTTGTGAGTGTGTGAGAGTGGTGTGTGTGCCTATGCATGTCTTTCCTTTGTGTGAGTAGAGTAGTTGCATTTGCTTGTATTTTCCTCATGGATTAGGATCCTTGACTCCCTATTCTCCTTGTTTTCAATCATGTGGCATAGCATGTGTGTGATGCCAATGGCTTGAACATGTGGGAGGTAGGGGTGGATGAGAGGAGAGTCACTCTTGAGCTTTCCTTCTTGCTTCCATGCAAGTTGGTGAGGTTTTTTGGTCTTTCCTTGCTACAACCTGGAGTGTAGCTCAGTGATGAGTAGCACTTCCTTTAATGTCAATCCGGGAAGACATGAGGATGGTATGAAGACCTCAAACAAGTGATGGCACAAGTGTGTGAGTGAGAAGAACACTAACATGCACACACATACACACACACGTGCACATAAGGCAAGACAAAGAGAGCAACAATGGAGTTCTTTAGATTACTCAAAAAGTCTCATACAAGTTCAAATCTACAATAAGCTACCCCCAAAAATGAGCTCTCTAGCTCTTTTTATAGTTTTTGACTAGCTTTGATCCTGCCCATACCTAGTGTACGGCCTAGTTATAAATTAGGTTCTAACGCTATTGGAGGCTCAAACAAGCTCTGAAAATTATGAAAATTGGTGCATAAACACTATTGATACTCCTCAAGCTCAAGGACTCCTTAACTTGTACAAAATGGAGTAGGAATATTAAAAAATGATATTTAAAATGGTGTGAAGTGACTAAGATCACTGTTTAGAAAATATTAATTCATGAAAAATGGTAGGCCCATTTGTTAGATCTCCGTTGATTGCTTTGCCTACTTGGCCCTTCTGTTTGCTCTAATTCTCTTCGTTGGCTTCCTTGTCTCGTAAGTGCTTGAGTGCCCTGACCACTGCCAACACTGGTGTTGAGTATTGGGTATGCACACATCTTCATTTGTGCATAGGAACCCTCTTTTTGTATCTACTTAGAGTTTCACATGAAAACTCCCTCTTAGACACTCTTTAATATTTCTCCTAAAGTAAGGCTTTTGGAAGCATGTAGATACCCATCCTTTTGGTAGAAGTCTAGAAAAATCCCCATGCATTTATTCCTTTCGAGATTTGGTTGTTAGAGAATATTTGAAAAGATCTTTTTGAGATATGTTAGTTAGGCATGTTCTCCTTTTTGACTAGTCAAAAGGAGCACATGGGGGAGTGTGGTTAGCCTATATATAAAAGCTCATTTTTGTAAAGAAGGAGAGCTTTTGGTCGACGTGCTCTCATGTAATATCTCTCATCAATGGAAGAAGGCTCTCTTTTATTCCAAGACTATATACATTTCATGTATTGTGTCTTTGTGAGTGTGTGAGAGTGGTATGTGTGCCTATGCATGTCTCTCCTTTGTGTGAGTAGAGTAGTTGTATTTTCTTGTATTTTCCTCATGAACTAGGATCCTTGACTCCCTATTCTCCTTGTTTTCAAGCATGTGGCGTAGCATGTGTGTGATGCCAATGGCTTGAACATGTGGGAGATAGGGGTGGATGAGAGGAGAGTCACTCTTGAGCTTTCCTTCTTTCTTCCATGCAAGGTGGTGAGGGTTTTTGGTCTTTCCTTGCTACGACCTCAAATACGTTTTGGTGCCGTTGCCGGGGATGGTCGGCCTTTCATCACTTAGAGAGCTCAAGAACATGTGGTAAAGTATTTTGTTGCAAATTTTTTTGCTCAATTACGTAGGATTTGAGTTTTTGCATGGCAATTTCACCCTTCCATTGGGCCAATTGCTCCCCATTTCCTTGTTTTTGTAGGGTAGTTTTAGTTCATTTTGGTAGTTGCATAAGAACCTCCCTTAACCTCCTTCTCTCTCACCCCACACATATACACTTCCACTCACATACACCTTTGGCACCACTATCCAACTCTGCCACCTCTGGCACAGTGAGCCTTTGGAAAGGGGGTGGATAAATATCCCTCTTTTCCTTCCCCCTCCCTCCATTTTATGAAAACAAAAAATAATCAAAGAAACTCAAAACCCATGTTTAGCGATTCCGCTCCAAATTTTGGGTACTCACACAAAATTTTAGGCTCCCTTATGAGGTACTCAACTATAAGATTTTAAATGGGTGACGGGCACTTCCTTGGTTTAGTGAAAATTTGGCAGTACGTAAATCTAGATGTAGGCGGGAGCATTCATTTCTCCCCTCTCATCTCCATCATAGGTCTAGCAGACTGCTATTTTTGAATGTTAAGGAGAGATCCTTTACTGTCCCTCGCCCCCTTTTTTGGTCGCGTAATGCATGATTGCTTGGTTCTCTTGGGAAGGGGGATGAATTTTCATCTCCTACTTTTGAGTTCCTCTATGTGCTTTGGGGGGGGAGGGTTGAGCTCCCTTGGCTCTCCCTCCACATCAAACCAACTACCCCGTAAGGCAGTGAGCTTGGGCTCCCCCTCCCATGTCCTTCCATTGATACACAATGGCAAGCACTTGGCCATCGCTGCACGGATGATGGCAAGGCTTGCTCTACAAGAACCAATCACACTCTCAGCCTACAGATGATTCCTCTCAGCTTGTGGTGCACTTTGTGCTCCATGGATTCATGCCATCTACAACTCAAAGATAATGCTCCGTCAGGTTGAACCTTGCTCCATGTAAGAATGTGCATACCAATTTGGGCGCACGTTTCACACCACTCTGTGCTATATAATATGCCGATTTTGGGTCGTACCCATGCCTCCCTGTTGATTTCAAGCTGGTTGCTTCATTTTGCCATGGCACACCCTCATTTCCTTGTTTGACTACTAAAAGGTGAGACTCCCCCTCTGTTCCTCGTTGCTCACTGAAGAAGTGCTATGTGTAGGTTGAGAGATGGCTCCCCCCAGAAGCCCATGGAATGGTATGAGTCTTTCTTGCTCTAGTTTTCATGCTTCACGATGTCAAGAGGAGGCGACTCTCTAGAGATGAATCCAAGTTTAAGGTTAACTGCCTATGTGTCTCCATCTATTCTCATTGGCGGTAACCATCCACCTTCAGTCCTATGCCATGTTTTGATTATGGGTTTGGCCCTGGGCTACCCCATTGAGTGGATTGGAGCTGGGGTCATTTACCCCGTTTCTCATATGGGCATGGCAAACTTCCCATCGACCACCGATTTTAGGAAGGCTCCAATATGTTTCCACATAAATTTCCTCTATAGTTTCTTCATCAAGAGTACTCCAGCTCAATATGCAGATCCTCACTCTAATACTCAGGAAAATTATGCTACTAAATGCTTCGGATCTATATGAGCTCTACTCTTTTCTTTATTTTCTCAGACATCTGTGGAGTATACCCCACACTCCCCTCCTATTGACATTACCTCCTGCTCCCATAGTCTATTTTGGGGTTGAACACCTCGGGTGTTTCCCCTCCTCTGTAGATGGCAACAGATGGCTTCAACACCAACAATGCGGGGGGAGGCCATTAGAATTTTGATGCCGTCACGTACCAGATAAGGCTTGGAGATACTTTCATAGGCTTGACACCTGATGGGCACTATGGCATCTATGCTTGTCCTTTGATTGCTTGAATTGAAGATTATTAGTGATGAAAATGAAAGAAATGGTGAACCTTTCATGAAGGAGCGTATGTAGACACTCTTTTTTGAAGCTACTCCCATTTGCTGGCTGTTTCCCCTCCTGCCCATTGAAGAGCTCCCTTAGGTAAGTTATGATAATACTTGGACCTTTAGTATAAATGATATTCTCACATCTATCCTTGTAGAAGTTATGATGGGACAGTAAGGTACAAACTATGCAAGACTGATGCAAGACTAGAAGCTTCAGACTACCTCTCTTTTGTATCTTTTTGGAGGCCTCAAAGCTATACTCACTATCAAGACTATTGGGCCTTCGACAATTGATCCCTATGACAAGGTTTGCGCTGTCCTCATTGACAATAGTAACTGAGCTATACAGATAGAGATTTCAGGACAGATTCAGAAATCCATGTCTAACATCATGACCATGATGCTGACATTCTAAAGACATTCACTGGCTCTATCCATAATGGAGTTCTTGTAATAGGTGTTCACAAGGATCATAATATTTGGAAACTATGCATCAATTACAAGAGTTGTTGAACCCGAGTCCATTGCGGATACTGACAAGGATGACATCATTCAAGAAATTTTATATATGATGATGGAGATACATGTCCAAAAGTATGAGAGCATGGATCATGTGGAGGTAGAGTGGCATTTGCCTGCCTTGGAGAAGCCTTCATAGGAAGATGAGGTGCTTGTGTAGGACATGATGAACCAAGAAAAGCATCTAAGTACCTCCAGCATGATTACAAATCCTTAGAAGAAAAATGTATGGACCGGGTGAGCAGCTGAAATGCACATTGAGGAAGGTACATGAAAATGAGCTACATCAGAAGCAGCCAATGACATGGAAGAATTGACAAGGAACGAGATGCAGAGACCTTGATCATTAAGGTTGTAATGGATGAAGGTGCCTTATATTGCCACATGGGGTTTGAAGAACTGCTGCATTTCTATTTTGACGATGACACTCATTGCCAAGCTCCATCGGATGCTTATCAGGAGAGAAGTGTTGTGGTTATATTTTTGATGGTGATACATATAAGGTTTTGCTGTAAAACTCTTGAAGGAGGCACATCA
This sequence comes from Ceratopteris richardii, assembly GCA_020310875.1. Classification (NCBI taxonomy): domain Eukaryota; kingdom Viridiplantae; phylum Streptophyta; class Polypodiopsida; order Polypodiales; family Pteridaceae; genus Ceratopteris; species Ceratopteris richardii. The sequence continues at coordinate 30,474,973 of CM035429.1, forward strand.
AAAGGTGCTTCTCAACAGATCCTAATGTTGAAGAGCTTGATGTGGCCTCATGTGGGTATTGGGTCAAAAATTTAATATCCCTCAGCTAGAGTTGATGCCATTCAACTAATTGGCTGGAGGAAGCTTATGGATTGGTAATGTTGTTGCAATGTTGCAAGCTGATATTGGTAGAATTCCCTCCAACCTCGATGAGCAGACTAGAATGCTAATCCTTATTCGGGAGCTACTGGGAGCAGGGTCTGAAGAGATTGTTTGCCATGACCAAATTTCATTGTTTCAGTTGTTTCAGTTAAATGGGACACTTTTTGTTGCTCTCAGTATTTAAGTACTCTTTTTCTTGGTTGTTGCACATCACTTACACGATAAGGTTTGGAGGAAGGAGATTTCTCAAAAAGCCACATGAGGCCTGAGCTGCTCTTACAAAGGATTCTGAGGTGGCTACAGGAGATGTCTGTAAACTACACCGTGCCTATTGACTGACATATGTATACAAGGGTTGTGTCCACTTCCCTAGCCATCTTGGGGAATTAGTGTTACCTTTTTTTTATTGTGATGTGAGAAAGTGGCATATCAAAGTTTATTCTTGATGGTATGGCTAGTTTGCATTCAGATGGACATAATTGATTGGAAACCCTGGATTGTACATCCATCAGCACTGGAAACTACAGTGACTATCCACTTCAATAGGCCTAACAAGTATGTCGTGGAGTAGAGGGCTCAGATGTAGCTAGAAGAAAAGATGAGATCCCATTCCAAGTTGTCTTCATAGACCTTTCCAAAGTCTCTACTCTGCAGGGCCTTTGCTCTTAGAAAAAAAGGAGGTCGAGACAAAGCCACCGTTGCCTGCTCCAAAACTAGCTGATACCAAGCTCAACAAGCTGATGGAGTTGCTCTGCCAAACTAAGCTATACTTGCAGTTCTTGGCAGAGAAGGATGATCTGAAGGATGGCATAGACACCTGCCCCCATCACCCATAAAGTATTAAAGGGCAGTGCTTTTGTTGGGATCACATCTGCAAATAATGTTGGTTGTGGTGTCTGTACAACCCATGCTTCCACATAAGGCGACTACTGACCATGTCTTGAGACTCCCATGTGAGACTTGGGCACTCAGCCACTGCAACCCAGCTCAACTCCACTGGATAATAGTACTAAATCAAGCAACATCGCATAGGCTAGAGTGCAAGGACACTATGCTCGCTAAGAATATGCATAAAGGGATTGGATTTAGGTGGCTCCTCGGCCTCATATCCTATTGATTGGTCTTCCAATCACTATGTTGCAGGTTGCTTGGATCTTGCTTGCTCCTCACCACTCTATTGATGGCTTCAAAAGCACCAGTAAACTAAGATTAACGTGCTGGTGTGCCTATTTCTTTCAAGTGGCTCAAGCTCCTTGCTCTATTGTTTTTTGAACTTCAGCAGCTATTGTTATATCAATTTGCTGACACAAGGGTTTTGGGGTTTTTTGTGACTGCCCCAAGCGGGGATTGTGTCCCTTGCCCTTGCCCTCACTTGGAGAAGATGATATACAATATAAGTTGTTGCTTTGCACAGATATTTGCTTCTCAGATTCTCAGAGTGAGTCCTCCACTCTATAATGATGGCATCTGCTCATATGGTCGAAGTTGACAGTCAAGATCTGTTGGAGGCTGGACGGATGCCAGAGCTAGTGGGGCCTTGTTGATCTAATTCTTACTCAGGGTGTGCGGTCAGATATTGGACTTAAGCTACAAAGAACAAGCATGATTATCAGGGAAAAAAAGGATTATCAAGAAGCTTGTTGTCTTGGATGTGTGACTGCCCTATTTTAGGGATGGTGTCCAATTCCCCAACCATCCTGTGGGAAGCTTGTTGGGATCATCTCCACCCCTATTGTTATCATTTTAAGCCTATGATCTACATTGAAGGTTTTTTATGTTCCTTTGGGACATGGATGCATGAATTTGTTGCATGTTTCCAAGATGCCATAGCGTTTTTTATGGTAGCTGGTTCTTTTCTTGCTCCGTCTTGTCGGCAATTGTTATGTATGCACATGGAGTTTTTGGAATTGCAGATTTGAGGTCTTCTAACGGCAGGCTCAGCAGGATTGCTGCATATTCGACAACAAAGTCTACTCTTCTTGATTGTTGGGCTGACTGCCCCTGAGGGGGATTGTGTCGCTCAGCATTGAAGGACTTTGCAGTACCCTGAAGACTTGAAGAGTTGAAGACTCATAACAGTTCCGCTATGTAGGATCCCCTTCTCTTAGCTTTGTTGAGGACGACAAAGTCTAGGGGGAGGAGGGTGTTGAGTATTGGGTATGCACACATCTTTATTTTTGCATAGGAACCCTCTTTTTGTATCTACTTAGAGTTTCACATGAAAACTCCCTCTTAGACACTTTTTAATATTTCTCCTAAAGTAAGGCTTTTGGAAGCATGTAAATACCCATCCTTTTGGTAGAAGTCTCGAAAAATCCCCACGCACGTATTCCTTTTGAGATTTGGTTGTTAGAGAATATTTGAAAAGATCTTTTTGAAATATGTTAGTTAGGCATGTGCTCCTTTTTTACCAGTCAAAAGGAGCACATGGGGGAATGTGCTTAGCCTATATATAGAAGCTCATTTTTGTAAAGAAGGAGAGCTTTTGGTCGACGTGCTCTCATGTAATATCTCTTATCAATGGAAGAAGGCTCTCTTTTACTCCAAGACTGTTTACATTTTATGTATTGTGTCTTTGTGAGTGTGTGAGAGTGGTGTGTGTGTGCCTATGCATGTCTCTCCTTTGTGTGAGTAGAGTAGTTGCATTTGCTTGTATTTTCCTCATGCACTAGGATCCTTGACTCCCTATTCTCCTTCTTTTCAAGCATGTGGCATAGCATGTGTCTATGGCCAATGGCTTGAACATGTGGGAGGTAGGGGTGGATGAGAGGAGAGTCACTCTTGATCTTTCCTTCTTGCTTCTATGAAAGGTGGTGAGGGTTTTTGGTCTTTCCTTGCTACAACCTCAACAAACACTAATCAAGGCAAAGAACTTTACAAACATAAAGGAGTCTTGGCGTGCACTAGCTAACCATGGAAGGAGATGTACATACGCTGTGTAAAGAATGACCAGTTTGTCATATTAGACCACGTGTAGAGCACGCTACAGTGTACCAAGTGTCTCTAATACCAGATTGGAGTGAACCATTGGTAGCCTTCATGAGGACGAAAATATTCCCTCAAGATATGGCCGTGGGTAGGCAAAGAAGTTTAGAACAAGAAGCCCTAGATTATGCACTCATTGGTGATAATCTATACAAGCGTGGAAAAGACGGATATCTGAGAATATGTGTACATAAGAGTGAATATCTTAAGATCTTGGAAACTACTCACCAAGGTGTAGTAGGAGGGCACTTTGGACCAGACCGTGTGATTAAGGGAATCCTATTTGCAGGTCTGTGGTGGCCAACCCTTCACATGGATGTACATACCTATGTGAAGCAGTGTGATGTTTGTCAGCGAACTCAATATCCCATACGGAAAGATGAGATGCCTTTGAAACCTATGATGGGTGGAGGTGCATTCTCTAAGTGGAGAATAGAATTTGTAGGTCCTATTAAACCCCCCGCTAAAAGTTCACATGTTCAATACATTATTGTTGCCACAGATTATCTCACCCAGTGGGTAGAAGTAGAATCCACAACAAAGAATGATGCTCAAATGACAGCTAAGTTTTTATTTGAAAACGTGTTCACTAGATATGGGCTATTGATAGAGCTAGTAAATGATAGAGGTACTCACTTCTTGAATGAAGTTGTTGAAAACCTTCTCCAAGAGTTCTTGGTGATACACAAGAAGTCTGCCCTCTATCATCCACAAGCTAATGGGCAAGCCGAAAGCACCAATAAGATTCTATGCAATGTGTTGGCCAAATTAGTGAATAATAAACGCTCTGATTGGAACAAATAGCTACACCATGTTATTTGGGCATATAGAGTTGCCTATAAAATGGTACTCCAAGCCACTCCCTTTCAGATGATGTTTGGCCAAAATGTAGTTCTACCATTAGACTTCCTAATACCCACACTAAAAGTAGCAATGGAGCATGAGTGGACAAGTCATGAACTCTCTTCGAGGATCTTTGATCTTTAACGGCTAGGTGAAATGAGACTGAGAGCTTCCACAAGGATTTATGCAGCTAAGAAAAGGCAAAAGGCATACTTTGATGCCCATGTGAAGGATAAAGGCTTGAAGTCTGGAGACTTAGTTTTGGTGTATACATTGAAACAACATGCAAGAAAGCTAGAGAAGCATGTCTATGGACCCATGATTATTAACAGAATATCAACAAGTGGGGCAGTCCAATTAGCCACCTTAGAAGGTGATGTTCTCCCTAGTTGAATTAGTGGATGCCAAGTCAAATTATATCGAGAACCCCTCATGGCAAAAATGCATAATCGACTTAATACTACCAAGAAATGCAAAAAAGAAGAAAAATAAATCCGAGAAGAAGCTCGGGTTGAAGCTTTGGAACGCATCAGGAGAATGAAATTGAGAAGACAAGGTAGAGATCAGCCTAGTACAAATGCCTTTGTAGCTCCAGGATATCATATGGCTATGTGTGAAGTCTCAGGTGTAAGTTCCCATAGAATAATTGAGTGACTTCCTTTTGTGACCTTAGAAATAGGACAAGGAAACAATGCAAGGACTATATGGGCATTGATTGACTCAGGTGCGGCCACTAGTGCAGTTAGACTTTCTTACTGTCAAGAATTGAAATTAAGTGTCAATCTTGTAGAAGCATACCTCATAGGATTGGGAGGTGTGAAAACCCCTTGCATGAGCGAGGTGGAGATTCCCCTTCACATTCAAGGCATTCTAATGACAGTTAAGGTGCTAGTGTGTCAAGACAAGGATCTCATTGAGCCTCTTGTCTTGGGTCAAGATTGGATCTACGATCGTGCATTCAACCCGAACCTAAGAAGTGGACTTCTTCAGGTCTGGGTAAGTCAAAATCGCATTTCAATTGAATTAGAAAAGGAAGCACTTAAGGAATTAGGAAAGGCACCAACTCCTAGTCCTTCCAGGAGTACACATGAAGATGACAATGCTATTCTTGCACAAAATTCTATGATGCAGAGGGATTATGTTCTCAATAAAGAAGCCAATGATATGATGGAACTCCCGTCTTTTCCAAAAGTGAGAGAAACATGGAAACTCATTACTTATGGGCCTACCTAATTTCCAACATCGAATGCTAGGAGAAGAAGGGGTAGATGAACAGTTGACCGAGTCTTTGAACCTTCACGCTGATGCGCTTAGTCTTGATGAAGCTATTCACTCAGCCATCGCTCACATTTGTCGCTTTGAACAACGAGTGCCTACATGCCCTATTCGATCTGGGGGGAAACAAATTCATATAGATGTATCAGCACCGACTGACACTACACACACGGAAGAATACCATGATGCACTGCTGTCACCACACTCCAGACCCTCACCCCCCAAACCCACCCAGCTCACCTCTCACTACATGACACACTTCTCCCCACGAAACCACCACCCTAATCTCCACTACCATTGAACATGTTGTCACAAGCCTCTCGTCATCAGTGTCACATTTGGGTTATAGTTTTAGTTCTGATGTTATAGGAATTCCTCTTTCTGCTGGCACCCACCTTGGATGGGCTAACACACCTACATTCACAACATTGCTCACCGACATCACATCCACCGCACCTACCATTCCCTTTTACACGGTAACACATTCTTTTGAGAGCATGGAAACATCACCCGCTACGGCACCACTCCCTTCCCCCACACTACCACAATCTCCTATACCCCCTCCCCCCACATCACCTCTTGTTTCCACTTCATTCACGATCCCTTTCCCCTTTCCCATTCCCCCTCCATCCTCCACTTTCCCAGCATCCCTGAATGTAAATAATATTTTTTCTACACTACTTCAATGTATATCTCAATTGCAGAACGAATATTAGAACTTAGATGATCATCATCACATTCTATTTGCAGACCAACAACAACTACAAAAGCGACTGACAAACCTAGAAGAAGAGAACATAGAACTCACCCAATGCTATACCACTCTAGAGCAAGCCCACCAAACATTATTGGATCATCCTCAACCACCAGCTTCTAAAGACATTAAAAAACTCAAAGCCATGATTTAAGTTCATCAAGCTGACAATATCTGATTATGGCGTAATCTGGCATTACTATGGAAGCATATGGCCACTCCTCTAGAAGAGAACAAACGACTTCAAAAGCAAAATGAAGAGAATCTAGAGGCAGCAATGGAAGGCTCTCCTCAGGAGATAGATCCAGAAAGGATTAAAGCTATTCCTTCGGATGCAATGAAAACCGTTCTCGAGACATATGTTGATCTTCTTGAAGCGAATGATGACTTGGAAAAAGAACGGGACACCCTTCGTAGACAACTAAGGGCACAAGAAGGGCAAACAAAAGTCATAGATCCTATATCAACTATTGAAGAGCTGAACGCACTCAAAGAACAGGTTGCCGAACTGCAAGGTAAATTACTTCAATACAAAAGACAACCCTCCCTTGTCATAGAATCTGAACCGGAAGAGGTAGTGCCCATCGAAGTAGAAGAGTCATATGAGGAACCTTATGTTCCTATGCCTATGTTGGGTGGCCAACAAAGAGCTGAAGGGTTGGACATACTTCAATTCAAAGCCCCAAAATGGCTGCAGAAGCTTGAAAAAACAGCCAGCACACATGATGACAGAGTAGTGGTGCAAATTCAATCAATGTCTAAAATTGAGGAGACCATTATAAAGTCATAATACTACTCATGTCCCATCATCGATGGATAGGAACAACTCATGATCAATATGTGCCATATTGTGTGCTACTAGCAGAGTATAATGAAGAAATTCAACGACGTACTGGCAATGTACCAACTTTTGCCACTCAATTTGGTCCAGAGGACATACCTGTGAGCGCTACACAGGGGTCCATCTTCCATCCCACTTAGAGGCTTAGTCTTCTAGAAACATAGCCAGAAATGGTTCGTACATGGAACAATATGCCACTCTTCATTAAATACAACCCATGCTACGTCCTAGTACTTAGAAGGCGGACGTGGTTAGAATTCACCATCACTGTTAAGAATGTAAAAGGTTGTGAGAAATGGCTCAACTATGTGTACCTAGAACTGCCACGGGGACCGGGCATAGTAGCGTATATGATATCCAACATCCACCACTGGGGTGTTAGACTATGAAACATACATGATGTTATGGCACAGATGTGTATGAAGATATTCGAATTGATGCTAGTCACTTTTTGTACTTTCAAGAACATTCAAGGTCCCCATTTCTCGGTAGTCAGTTTCAATGTAGGTAATCTGGATTTACTGTACGACATGAGTATAACTCCTTCCATCAATGTGATCTCTGCATGGCATGCAAGGATCAAGTACCTCGCACCATGTTATAAACAAACCTTTGAGGAGATGTTCATTACAAGGTTCTACGAGTACCATTCCAAAATATTCGTTCCTAGACCCTCACATCTCCTCCAAATTTACGTTGTGGAGAGGACTTTACATTCCGATCAGTTGTGCCTACCACATCCGGACATTCCAGGGCCACTCGATTGGGATGCTTTACTCACAGATTTAGCCAATGGATTGAAGTTAGAAGAACATCACTTGGCCACTGATGTCCTTGAATACTATGTCAAATGTTCATCTCACCAAGGGTCTTTTAGAGACGATAGACGCGAGAAAGGGGGGTGTTGGTAGCAATCACGGCACTCAAGGATGTACAAGACAAGGAAGCCAAGGAAAGGAGTCTGAGTAGAGAGAAGGAACAAGTAGGCAAGGCAATCAACGCAGATCCGGCAAGTAGGCCAGTCAATGTTTTTGACCTAATCTCTTTTTAACAGTGATTTTCATCACTACATAAACATTGTAAACACATTTTTGGTAGATTGGACTCCATTTTGTTCAAGCCGAGGAGTCCTCAAGCTTCAGGAGTGTAAGAGGTAATTATGTGCTAATTTTCATAACTTTTAGAGGTTGTTTGAGCCTCCAAAATAGCCTAGGAACCTAATTTTTTACTAGGCCGGAGACTAGGTCTGGACAATGCCACTAGCTAGTCAAAAACTATAAAAGGAGCTAGAGAGCTCATTTTTGAGAAGAAAAAATTGAAATTGAACTAAATAAGAGCTCTTGTAATTGTTTTTTGATCTTAATCAAAGCTTCCATTGTCTCACTCTTAGTTCTTATGTGTGTGCACGTGTGTGTGTATGTGTGTGCATGCTTGTGTGCTTCTCCATCACCACTTGTGCACATCACTTGCATGGTGTAGCTTAGTGATGAGTAGCACCTCCTTTAATGTCAATCCGGGAAGATATGAGGATGGTATGAAGACCTCAATCAAGTGATGTGCATAGCTGGTGATGGAGAAGCACACAAGCATGCACACACATACACACACACGTGCACACACATAAGAAGTAAGACTGAGACAATGGAAGCTTTGATTAAGATCAAAAAACAATTATAAGAGCTCTTCTTTAGTTCAATTACAATTTGTTCCCCTTAGAAAATGAGCTCTCTAGCTCCTTTTATAGTTTTTGACTAGGCCTTGTCGAGACCTAGTGTCTGGCCTAGTCAAAAACTACATTCCTAGGCTATTTTGGAGGCTCAAACGAGCTCTAAAAATTTTGAAAATTGGTACATAATTACCTCTAATACTCCTCAAGCTCAAGGACTCCTCGACTTGAACAAAATGGAGTAAATCTACCAAAATTAGTATGTACAATGTTTATGTAGTGATGAAAATCACTATTAAAAAGAGATTAGGTTAGAAAAATTGATTGGCCTACTTGTCGGTCTGCGTTGACTGCCTTGCCTACTTGTTCCTTCTCTTTGCTCTGACTTCTTTTGTTGGGTTCCCTATCTTGTAGATCCTTGAGTGCCCTGACTGCTACCAACACCCCTTGTCTCTCACGTCTGTCGTCTCTAACAGACCCTTGGTGAGATCAACGTTTGACATAGTATTCGACGACATCGATGGCCAAGTGATGTTCTTCTAACCTCAATCCCTTGGCTCAATCTGTGAGTAAATCATCCCAATTGAGTGGCCCTCGAACGTCCAGATGTGCCAGGCGCAATTGATCGAAATGTAAAGTCCTCTCCTCAGCGTAAAGTTTGAGGAGATGTGAGGGTCTGTGAATGAATATTTTGGATTGGTCCTCCCAGAACCCTATAATGAACATCTCCTCAAAGGTCTGTTTGTAACATGCTAGGAGGTACTTGATCCTTGCATGCCATGCATAGATCACGTTAATGGAAGGAGTTGTACTCATCTTGTACACTAAATCTAGATTTCTTGCATTGAAAATGCTATCGAGAAATGGGGACCTTGAATGTTCGTGAAAGTTCAAAAAGTGACCAACATCAATTCGAATATCTTTATACACATCTGTGCCATAACATCAGGTATGTTTCCTAGTCTAACACCCTAGTGGTGGATGGTGGATATCATATACGCTACTGTGGCCGGTCCCCATGGTGGTGCTAGGTATAAGTAGTTGAGCCATTTCTCAGAGCCTTTTACATTCTTAATAGTGAGCATCTGTAGCCATTCTGGGGCTTCGGCTTCAAGTGTGTCCAACACTTCAGCTGTTTGTTGGCCACCCGACATAGGCATAGGAACATAAGGTTCCTCATATGACTCTTCTACTTCGATGGGCACCAGCTCTTCCGGTTCAGGTTCTATGAGAGGGGAGGGTTGTCTTTCATATTGAGGTAATTCACCTTGCAATTTGGCAACCTATTCTTTGAGTGTGTTCAGCTCTTCAATAGTTGATATAGGATCTGTGACTTTTTTTGCCCTTCTTATGCCCTTGGCTGTCTCCCGAAGGGTGTCCCCTTCTTTCTCTAAGTCGTCATTCACTTCAAGAATATTAGCATATGTCTCAAGAATGGTTTTCATTGCATCTGAAGGAACAACTTTGAACTTTTCTAGATTTATCTCCTGAGGAGAGCCTTCCATTGTTGCCTTTAGATTCTCTTCATTTTGCTTTCGAAGTCATTTGTTCTCTTCTAGCGCAGTGGCCATATGCTTCCGTGGTAATGCCAGATTATGTCGTAATCGGGTGTTGTCGGCTTGATGAACTTCAATCATGGCTTTGAGTTTTTGAAAGTCTTGAGAAGCTCGTGGTTGAGGATGATCCAATAATGTTTCTTGGGCTTGCTCTAGAGTGGTATAGTGTTGGGTGAGTGTGTACCTAAGTCACCAGGTCTAAGGGACTCATGTCAAAGAGACTAAATCTCATTTGTCCCACAAGTGCATATAATGGTGGATTGACACACTCTTAATTATCAATCCGAAAAACCACATGAACCAAGTGTATGAGGACATGTGCACACACGATGGAAAGTGAAGTGGCTTAGCTATAATGCATATGAAAAGACTAAACTACCTCTCCAACTCACTCAATCTCTAGAAATGTCTACTGTGATACCACTTACAGTAGTAAATTCAAATTTGAATGTTTCTCCTAGCTCCAAACTCCGAATATGGCCAATAGTGGTTTCTTTTGAAGCTCTTGATGAGACGCATCTATTCGTAGTATTTTCACTTGAATCTGATAACCGCTCTTCAAGTTATGGACAAAATAGTGAATAGTGAGAAACATCTACACTCACTCCACAACTTGTATTGGTTCGCACACACACTACAATAGTTCAAGAGTGATGGGGAGGGATAGACAACAGTTCTACACACACACATTCCAAGCATGTCACACACACAAAAGATCATAGAGAAGATGAAAATCAGTAGGGAAGAAGAAAATTCGAAATTTCAGTTCTCCTTCTTCACAATGGCAAAAAGTTCTTACAAAGAGTCACAAAGTGACTTATATACATCTGCCCTAAAAATTGTCCTTTCACACATGAGATCGGCACTTGATTGACTAATCTCTAGCTTCCTATTATTTTACAAGAAGTATATTACAATGATTTGGGGCTTATGCATCTAGAGGACTCCTTTAGTGCAATTACATAGCTTCGAGGGAAGTTTCTAGGGTTTTGAAGAAGAAATCTATGCCCATTAATTTTGAAAATTTTGGGGCTCCTCTTTTGTGCCTCTTTTCTCTACAACACTCTCCCCCTCTTTGTCTCTATTGTCCCTTGACAGGCTTTGCTTCTTGTCCATAGCTTGTCTATGGCCCCTGAATACACATACCTAGTGGTCAAAGAAGCAATAAGGATTGTCAGAGAATTTGTTACTTTATCCAAAATTTGTCCTTTGCTTTTATAAGCCCCTTGGTACTCCTTATATCATAAATCTAGGTTGCTATATTAAGTCGGGCTGCCATGCACGCCATCAGTGGATGAGAATGTGATATTCTTAGTCACCCTTTTCAACTTCTCAACCTCTCCCCTTTCTAACTTTTGGTCGTCTAATATGTCTTTGTCTTCACACATTTGACCCTGTTGTATTGACTGGAGCCTGTTTACTTTTCACTGTTGCACACCTTACTTTGCAGGCCTTTGCTCCCTTATAAGTGAGCATAATGTTTTAAAGGTCCTATTCTTAAATGTTCTTTGTCATCCTCTCGGACCTAATGTATATTTCTTTCCATTGCACGCATCCAGTGGACGAGAAGATAGTTAAGACCTTCAGACAATTGGTTATCTTATCTAATGAAGAATCTTTTGTGTACTATCTCCCTTCTAAAGAGTCTGATGCCATGCTTAGCCTGTTCCCTTCTTTCCATCACATGCACTTGGTGAATGAGGAAACTGTGTGCAACCTCCCATGAAATGTCGTGGTTGTTATCTTTCTTTATTTCCAATCCTCGGGATCTATTTCTTTGGTGTTGTCGCCTGATGTGTGCCCCTACGGGGCTTTGGGTAGATGGTTGTTCTTTTCTTTGTAAGCTTTGTTCTTCACTAAGCTGTTTTATTCTTTGATCTCCTTCTTCTTCTCTTTTTGCTCGATTTCCCTTCCACATGTCCCTCCTCTTGAACTCTATCATCCGCGACAGGTTTTTTGTGGCGACGTGAGAATGTTTGTATGAATTTCTACTCTCGTTGATTAAGAAAATTGGCTTGGCATAACATCAATTCCTTCCATTGAGTTGACTTCACCCCGTCATCTGGTGCCTATCTATGATCTGCAAAGAAGCTTAATTCATAGGCCACTAGTCGCCCATTTAGGCTAGAAGATATTTTCACAAAAATCTCTGAATCCATTTCAAAAAACCCTCTAAAAAATGCCTCTTCAAATGTCTGCATATATGTACTTGGCAAAAACATGAGTCTTGAGAATATGGCCATGAGTGTTAAGCGACTAGGTATGGTCGATAAATAAAAAACGAGGGCATGTGATCCCTGGTTAATGCTGGTGAAGTTAAAAAATGTATATTGCACATGTTGAAACACCTTTATTATAGTGAGTAACATACTCAAATCTTTGTTAGTCATTTTGATGGCTAAATCTGGTACGGTGGCATATCTGCCAATCCAAAATTCTATTGTTTTTACCATGTACTCTTCAATTGGTAAGTAATTTCGTGGCGCACTTGGTAATAATGGATAGTTTAGCCACTGATTTATTTATGCTTCCCTATGTTGTCCTTCCCAAAATTGCATCTGAGAGCGTCTTCTGGGTACTGGGCAAAAAGATGGATTGACTTGAAGTACATATGGTGTAGATTCCCAGTGTACCCGTAGTGTTAGATTCTTTTCCAAAAATTTCTTCCTCCAGATAGGATCTGCTTTATCAAATTCCTCTTGTGTATAGGTAAATGTTTGCATGTTGAATTGTAGGTTGCTATCTGGCTCTTTATTGGTTGTGGTCTTTAAGTACTGGTATGTTTGTTCTTTGAGTAATCCATATGATACATTGAAAGGTTTCATCACCTCTTCAAGATTTCTGCTTTCAATCTTTGCTTCTTTCATGACTTTGTTTACTTGTTCTTCAAAATCTTTAGTAAGCTGGGACACCAATAGTGCCCACTCATTTTGGCTTAGTTCTGCAATAGACCGAGTATGTCTTTCAGTGTTGGTCCCTATTTCCTCCCTTATCGGTGAAGGATGTAGGGGTGAGAAAGAGGACGTACCTCAGTCTCCTCAGTAGCCGCTATGGAGTGTGGAACTACTGGTGTCCCCACATTTACATGTGCTAATTGAGCTTTTAATTTTTTAATTGTTTCATCCTTTTCTTTAATTTCTTCCGTGCCCCGCATAATCATTTCCTTGTTCTTGAGGAGCTCCTCTCCTATGGCAACGAGTTGATTCGCATGTTCATTGCATTGTTCAAAATACTGATTTTTTGCCATCTTCCATTTCTTTCTAAGCTCAAAGGTGTCGTTCATGTATCTTGTTTCCCAATATGCTATGATAGCTTGCTCTTTTTTCAACTGATCTTCATATTGTGCTATCTGATCTTCCAGTGCTCTTGTGTTGGTTTTTGTCACTTCAGGAGCTTCTATTGGTTAGTTGCATAATACGGTTGTCATCAGCTCCTTGTTCCTGTTCCGTGGTTTGTCGACTTCATCCATGTATACCTTGATTTGAGATTCAAGAATCTTACATCTAGTATTCATTCGCGCTTTCTCTGCTTCGCTATCCTCATATTTGCTTTGTAGTTCTTTTAGTTGTTCTTGCAGCTTTTTGTTTTCCGTTTCTAGTGTGGTACATTGATTATTGGCCTTGTGGGCTTCTGACTCTTTCTCTAATATTATCTTTTGCACTTGAATTAATTTGGCAGATAAATTCTCACCTATTTCTTGGAATTGATTCTTCTCCCGCATTGCTTTGTCGTAGTCTGCATCAGCCTCAAGCATTAGCTGTTGAGTATCCATAGCAGTTTGTATCATTTGTTGTACTACTGGCTTGAGCTGAGCTACATCCACATTTAACTAGGTTTTCGGGATGCTTGGTTCTTCCCCCATTCGTATGTCTTTTCCTTGTTCCACATGTATCGTCTCGTTATGTGGATGCCTTATTAAGATTTGTACTTCTTTGTATCTTCTTTCTTCTTCCTTATTGGTCGATTTAGTAGCACTCCCTTGAAATGTGATATCCATCGAAGAGGGTTCTCCTACTACCCTTATTGATGTGAAGGGTTGGGACTCTTTTACTTATTCTTCTACTTTTTCTTCCTTAGGGTTCTTTACCAAGACTTCTCCCACTAGAAGAGTCTCTTTGATTTGGATGTTAGATGCTTCATTCAGTTTGAGAATATGAACTCCTTGTTGAGATGCTTCCTACCTCATCATGTCCTTGATAGTGTTATCTGGCGTCTGATCTACCTTGATGCCCTCCATGTCCAAGTCATCATTTACTTGATTTAATTCTTCCCATTGACCATCATCCCGTGAATCACTTCTAATATCCACATTCAGCACAAATGTTTCTTGTTCTTCTTGTGTGTCTAATGATGAGCTAGAATTCATCAATCCCAATTCTCTATATCTATGAATCTTGGTCAACCTTTTTATTTGTTCAGAGTCTTGATGGGCTTGTCGATAGTGATGCCCTTGCACTGATAGGTTTACCTGTCCTTCCATATACTGGTGAGTTGCTTCCATTGCTTTTGTTAGTTCTTCCTATGTAATTGGTGGATTTTCTTCAAGCCTGGTCTTTGGAAGTACATGTGCCTTCTTTGTTGCTGGAGCTTCTGCTTCTATCTTCATCATCTCTCGTAATATTTTAGTACCTCTCATTCCGTTTGGAGCTCGTTTTAGCTTCTTCTACCATCTTGACTCCTTTCTTCTTCCTTGGAACCGTGACAATCTTTGCATACTTAGCAATTGCTTCTGATGACGGCATCTCTTTCAAATGCTCCCGAATGCCTAAAGCAAGATAGATCAGTAATGTTAAGGCAATACTTCCATTCAAGAACTTCTTATGATTCCATTGTTTCTTTGCCTTGAAGAGACATTCTTGAATGTATGGAGTCATGTTGACTTGATTCCCTATTTGTTTGATGGCATGGGAAAGCATTTGCACTATAATCTTCTGTGGAGTAGTATATTTGTGATTGATATTTGTGAAGGTTTTGGTCTTCGCTCCACGACTTTCCTCTTTCAAAATTGTATTCCCGTGCTTTTCCCATCCGAAGGCTTCTTTAATTAAGTCGTGGGTGAATTGTATGATGACCCACTCACCTGCTGCATCTAGGACTCGAGCTTCAGGTACTAATGGATCATGCAGAGCAGGTTGTAAGGTGTTCATGACTTGAGTGCAACGCTGGAAATCTGGTTTGTAGATCGGGAGTTCAAAGTATTTCTTAATTCTAGCTTTCTTCATGATGTCGATAGTGGATGGAAGTTCACACACTACTTTGAAGTCTTAGGACATTACTCGAAACTGATGGTCCATGTCCATAATTTTAATTGTCACCAAGAACAAGTAGTTCCTGACAAGTTGATCTTCTCGAAACCAGTGACATTTTGCCTTACTCACACTCTCTAGAGGGAATTCTAGCATCTCCTCTTGAATGGTTGCTTGAGAGTCCCCAGAAGCCATCTGCAGGTGTAATAAAGAGAACATCAGCTTTTTATAGAATACATGACATTAATGATGTGTGTCATAGTGACATGTGGTTCATTGCATCACTCCAGTTCCCCTTGCTTACGTAAGTAAGATCTCTTACCACGTATCTTTTCAATTTTATTTCTGAAAGAAAACAAGAGTTAGTGTAGCCGAAGCATTTAATTATTTACATAGTAGGTCCATTCCTATGGAAGTAGAATCTATGAACTATTCCCAACTGGGAAATGTGCACCACTTGTTTTGTTACACACATTAGGTGCCAAATGCATGGCCTCGTAGTGTGGCCTTGTCATGCATACTTTAGGTGCATTCGATTCTTCATGTGTGCAATCGGAATCCTTTTGGTTCTACTGTTTCAGTCCTTGCTGCCTCTTAGGTCTCATTGTGAGTTGAAGTGTGAGGCTTCATCTTCTCTTTATTTTTTTTTGCTCTAGGTTTTTCCTCTTTCTTTTTTGCACTCTGATTGGTTGATATCATGTTCCTCTGGTACCTTTGGTGAGTTTTGTTTGGCTTTATGGTCTTGCTTTGTTGGTTTAATATGTCTTCTTGCTTGTCGATCTATTGACTTGCAATCTCTCTGATCTTTTTTAGAATCCATATGTGTTGCCGTGTTTTTTGGGCTTCTACTAATGACTTTGGAAGCCATACTCTTAGAAGCCTTTTCAGTCCCGATTGTAATGAAGAGAATTCATTGTTTCTCCTTGTCTCCATAAGATGAGTGACCTGTATCGATGTAGACTTCTCTAATTGCCTCATTCGATCCTTGGGAACCTAGTGTAGATTGGCACTTCCTGATTGCGATAATCGGATAGTGGGCTTCCACGTGGATGATCTTCCCTTGCAGTAGGTGACTTTAGGAGTGTTGTCTTCACCATTTCTCTTGGATTCTCCATTCATGTGGGATGAATCCACCTCAACAACTGATGCATTGGCATTGGTAGTCACTTCTTTCTTGGGACATTCCTCTAGTACACTTTTGATTGATTGATTTGCTAAATCCTCTTATAGGGTTTCTTTTTCACACTTGATGGTCTCATGCATGGGAGAGAGTCTTTCTTCTAGAAGGCTAAAGATTTCCTTATGCCCTATTTTGGCTGATATGTATCCTTGGGCTAGGTGAATGCTTACTTCATTCTCAATGATCCACTCTTGTCCTAGGATCAGGTTCTCTATCAAATCCTCATCTCTACACACCAAAACTCGTAGCTCCATAGTGGAATTTCCTAGGTGGAGGGATATCATGACTTCTCCAATGCATTCTATGACTTGGTTCCCAACACCTATCATGTGTGCTTTATTTGGTGTTATGGTCGTTTGAAGATGTGTGATGATCATCCTTCGTACGCAACTGAGTGCCACTCCCTAGTCTATCAAGGCATCTATTAGCTGTTACTTTGTTGTTCCAATCCCTAGGTTTAAGTATGGTTGGGATATGCTGAGGTTATTCGTGTTGGCCTTGTGAACTTGATAGTTGGCCATGGGAATAGGCTCTTCTCCTTGTAAATATCATTCAACCCTTTGTCTTATCCACTCTTTCCATTTCTTGATATGCTCTAGGTTCTTGCCTTGCCTCCTCTCTAATCCTCTCTTCCTCTTTTTTTCTATTTTGTGCACCTACAAGTCATGCTAACATTTGGTACGTCAATGGCTCCATGTAGTGTTTTACTCAACAACCACTTATGTAATTAGGAAGAACATCTCCATCTAGAGTAGCTAGGTTAACAACTCCACTCGTTGAAATCCTATTGATTATTAGAGGTCCATATCTGTGTTTCTGTAGCTTCGTGGCGTGTTGCGTCAGAGTATATACCAGAACTAAATCTCCTTCTTTTAGTCCTTTATCTTTGATGTGTGCATCATAAATTCCCGCAACAACTTGCATTCTAGTCTCACGTAGGTCCTCAATTTGGTCTAGTTGCTTGGACAATTCATGCCCTATCCATTCATGCTATTGGGATACTCTCAAAGTAGGCACTAAAAAATCAATTGGCAAGATTGCCTTTTGTCCATACACTAAGTTAAATGGTGTGGTTCCAATGGCAGTCTTGTAAGTGACACAGAAGGCCCAAATTGCATGGTGCAATTGTTTGTCCCAATCTGACCTTCCACTATTGACTATCTTTGTGAATATTGTTCACAACACCTTATTGGAGCTTTCCGCTTGATCGTTGGCTTGAGGATGATGAGGGGCTGATTTTTTATGAATTAATAAAAACTCATTCATTAAGGACTCTATTTCTTCATTGATGAAATGCATTCCTCGATCACTCACTATTTCTATAGGTAATCCAAAGCGAGTGAAGATATGCTCAAAAAGAAACTTAGTGGTGGTCTGAGCATTGTTTTTTCTAGTTGCTTTTGCCTCTACCCATTTAGTTAGGTAATCAATTGCTCCTATTACGTATCCAGTGTGTGATCCTCTCGCTTGTGGATTAATGGGTCCTATGAAATCGATACCCCATTTGGAAAAGGCTCTCACACAAAACATGGGTCTTAATGGCATGTCATCTCGTCTAATCGGATATTTAGCTCTTTGGCATGTCTCGCAACTTCGTACATAGGTGTTTGCATCCATATGTAGAGTTGGCCACCACAAGCCTACAAAGAGGATCATTTTTACAGTTCTTTTAGCTGAGAAATGTCCTCCTGTGGCACCTGCATGGGCCATTTCTAATATGGGTAGGTACTCTCCTTCATGTACACATAGTCATAGTTTATTATCCTTCCATCTTTGGAATATCTGTCTTCCCATGATAACATAGTCCTTACTCATTTCTTGCAGGGATCGTTTCCTCGCTAAGCTGACTCCATCCTCGTGCTCTCATGTCTTTAGGAATTTTACTAATGTCTTACTCTAGTTGGGTGCTATTGTAGAGAAAGGTAAAGATGCATGATCATTTGGAGTGGTTTCCTGACATTCCGTGCAACTATTGACATATTCATGGACATCCTTAGGCATATCAGGCCAATAGATTGCTAACCGTTTCAAGTCTCTTAGAGTTTCATGAGTTCCCTTGTGCATTCTCCATTTGTTTATGTGTGCTTGTTCAATAAAGTTATTTTGTTCGTCTTCCTCTACACATCTAGACAATACACTGTTGGATTCTTTATGATACACACTTCCTGCTACAATGTGTAAGTTACATGATTGTAGAATTTCCTTTCTTCTCTCCCTGTTAATTGAGTATTGTGGTCCATGAGTGAGTATTGGAATTAGCTTTTCTGCCCACTTAGGGCATACTTCCAAATTGAACAAGTAAGTGTCTGGCTAATCATCGAGTACTCCGCTCGATGGTTCTTTGTGTGTTAACCTAGAGAGATGATCCACCCTCATGTGGGTATTACCCTTCTTTACAATCACTTCAAAATCGAACTCCATCAATAACAGAAACCATCTCACCACTCTTCCCATGTTGCGAGGCTTATTGACTAAGTACAATAAGGCTTGATTATCTATGAAGAACTTGAACTTGTTGGCTAACAGGTAGTGTCTGAATTTCTTAACCGCGTAGACCATCCCTAATCCTTCTTGCTCCGTAGTTGTATAGTTTCTTTTGGCTTGATTCAGTTGTCTGCTTGCATAGGCAATAGGATGGTCCAATTATCCTTCATCATCCGGTTGAATTAAAATGCATCCTATTTTTGGTGCATTTTACCCAAGCCTACATGCTTGATATATTTGATATCATCCTCATTTGTAAGTCACATGAGTAGTCATGTGAACACCTCTTGTAAAAGAGTTCATTTTTATCTCTTGTAATTGAAAAAAGAAAAAGGAAAAGGATGGCTTACCTCATGCATGATGTAAAAGCAGTTTCGTGGCTCTAACTATCAAAACCCACGACTTTTTGAGCTGAGGGAATATCTCCTAACTTTGGGGATCACTTTTAGGTGGATCCATTCAAATTCGAATTCAAAACTCCCTCCAAGAATAGCTATAAAAGGAGCAAGAAGGAAGAGGCGATTAGCAAGCCTTGTACATGACCACTTCATGTCATTTTGTAGAGATTGAAGAGCTTACTCCATAGCTCTATCATTCTACTCCCATTGTGCAAAGATTCATTGCCAATGTGGTTGTAATCATATATGAATTTATACATTTATCATCATTCACTTCTCTGTTTTGTTCTCTGCTATACTCACTCAGAGCAGTACTTTCAGAAGGTCATATCTCAAGTTCTACTGATTCTCTGTCAGTGATTTAACATGCGTTGGATAGCTCTTACTATCTAGTTTCTGCATATCAATTTTCAAGGTCATTGGATTTATAGTTTTGGAGATATCGGCATTTTACTGCTCACTGGTCTATCTCTGCAGAGCCCCGAGAATGGTGGGCATGTTCCAGAAATTGATGAAACTTGTTCTCAGTGCTCAGTCCATCATTTGAAGTGTTTTAACTTGTATTGGGAAGCTTGCTAAGTCTATTTGCTATGCCCCAAAGGAATTTTTCTAATTCCTACCAAGTTGAGAGCATTGTTCATTTTTTCTAGCTGGTGTATGTCCAAAAATAGCAAGTTTTGGGAGCTAGTCATTTCGCAACTAGTCTGTCTTGACTTAAACTTTTGGGATACATGTTCCAAAGTACTTGGCTGATATTTTGGTGGATTTAGGAAGCTTAAAGGGTCTAGTAATCAACTCTGAAGTCTCAGTTGGCTGGTGTGAAGCTGGTTGTAGCAGCACCTACTCATCTTTGGATTGCATCCACCATCTCTCTTCACACCTATTGCGTAATTGGAAGCGTCCACATGAATATGGAAGGGCTTGTTCCAATTGGGTCTTTTTAAAATTGGAGCCATGCTAAGTTGCTTATTTAGCTCATTAAATGCTTTCTCGCATTCGTCCGTCCATGTGAGTTGAGTCAAAAATCCATACAATGGCTTGGCAATTATAGTGTACATGTGGATAAATCGACGATAGTATCCATAGTGACCCATAAATGCTTGCACTTCTTTTGCATTTTTTGTTCTTGGAAGTTCTAAAATCACTTTGATCTTGTCTTCATCAGTACATATTCCCTTCCGAGATATGATGTGCCCTAGGATTTTTCCTTGTCTTACCATAAAAACACACTCTCAGGATTCATACATACTCTATATTGCTGACATTTATCAAATATTCTTCGCAATTCTGGAATATGTTCTTGCCTCCAATCTGAGTATCGTACATGATACGATACTGGTGCTCTACAGGATACGATACCAACAAATCTCATGATACGATACTGCAGTTCTTTGCAATACGATACTAGTGCAAGTGATGATATGATACTAAACTTAGCACAGAATGTTTGCACGATACGATATTGGTATTTCAAACGATACGATACTACAAAATCTCACGATACGATACCAAAGAGTGCAAATGATACGATACTAGTTACGTGATACGCTACTAGTAATTTGCACGATAGGATACCAATAATGTGCGTGATATGATACTAGTAATGTGCGCGATACGATACTGCTCGATCCACGATACGATACCGTGATCGGGACGATACGATACCAAGTGGACCACGATACGATACCAGTGGCTGATCACGATCACGATACCAACTTGACGATATGATACCACAAATGGTATCGTGATACCTCAATTGGTATGCGACAATATGATACCAGGCGAGTATCGTGATACTAGGGAATTTTGGTATCGCGATACCAAAACTTGACAGACCGCAATATTATAGCCAAAATCACTCAACTCACAAATTTTTTGCACGTGTGTTTAATTCTCACCCCTCGTCACTGTTGACCCTCTATCTCACTCAAAGACCTTCCAACAATTCTCTATTGCACCCCACAATACCGAAAATGTTTTTAATCACATGCAAACGTGTTTCTAAAGTAGTTTGGATATTGAAATCTTGTTGTAGCTTACCTTCAAGGATGCCTTGATTAGGTTGTGAGCTCACAAAGTAGCTTTTTAGCTTGTAGGGCGTGATACCACATTGGCAATAGCGGTTGCTATCTGCACACGATACTAGTTCCAGTACTAGTGTCAAATGAACTAATTTTCTTGGTTTTTATAGTTTGTGATGCCTGAAGCCTACTCTACACTAATTTTGGCAATTGTTTGAGATTTTTCTTGGTGATTCCAACTTCCTCCTACTCCACTCTCTCCTTAGCCTAACCCTAACTCTCCCTTCTCTTCCTCACTCTTAACCCTAAACTTAAAACTCATTACACACACCTCCAGGATGTGAAGTAACAAGTGCTTAAGTGTCTGACTACTTGCCACTGAATGAATTCACTTCTACAAGCACCATTCCTTCACTCTAGAGCTATAACCATCACGAAGGCACCTTGGTTGATTTTTTTCCCTAGCAATGGTGCCAAAAACATGTGTACCTAAGTCACGAGGTCTTAGGGACTTGTATCAAAGAGACTAAATCTCATTTGCCCCACAAGTGCATATAGTGGTGGATTGACACACGCTTAATTATCAATCTGAAGAACCACATGAACCAAGTGTATGAGGATGTGTGCACACGCGATGGAAAGTGAGTGCCTTAGCTAGAATGCATATGAAAAGACTAAACTACCTCTCCAACTCACTCAATCTCTGGAAATATCTATTGCCATACCACTTACAGTAATAAATACGAATTCGAATGTTTCTCCTAGCTCCAAATTCTGAATATGAACAATAATGGGTTTCTTTTGAAGATCTCAATGAGATGCATCTATTGGTGGTATTTTCACTCAAACTTGCCAACCTCTCTTCAAGTTATGGCCAAAACAGTGAATGGGGGGAAACACCTACACTCACCCCACAACTCGTATTGGTTCAGACACACACTACAATAGTTCAAGAGTGATGGGGAGGGATAGAAAACAGTCCTACACACACATTCCAAGCATTTCACACACACAAAAGATCATAGAGAAGATGAAAATCAGCAGGGAAGAAGCAAATTCAAAATTTCAGTTCTCCTTCTTCACAATGGCAAAAAGTTCTTACAAAGAGTCACAAAGCGACTTATATACATGTGCCCTAGAAATGGTCCTTTCACATAGGAGACCGACACTCTATTGACTAATCTCTAACTTCCTACTATTTTACAAGAAGTATATTACCATGATTTGGGGCTTATGCATCTAGAGGACTCCTCTAGTGCAATTAGATAGATTCGAGGGACTTTTCTAGGATTTCTAAGAAGCAATCTATGCCCATTAATTTGAAAATTATGGGGCTCCTCTTTTGTGCCTCTTTTCTCTGCAACAGTGAGATCTGCGTTCTCTTCTTCTAGGTTTGCCAACTGCTTTTGTAGTTGTTGTTGGTCTAGAAATAGAATGCGATGACAATCATTCAAGGTCCGATATTCATTCTGCAATTGAGATATACATTGATGTAGTGTAGAAAAAATATTATTTACATTCAGGGATGCTGGGAAAGTGGAGGATGGAGGGGGAATAGGAAAGGGATCGTGAATGAAGTGGAAACAAAAGGTGATGTGGGGGGAGGGGGTAGAGGAGATTGTGGTAGTGTGGGGGGAGGGAGTGTTTAGGGAATCCGCTCCAAATTTTGGGTACTCACACAAAATTTTAGGCTCCCTCATGAGGTACTCAACTATAAGATTTTAAATGGGTGATGGGCACTTCCTTGGTTTAGTGAAAAATTGGCAGTACGTAAATCTAGAGGTAGGTGGGAGCATTCATTTCTCCCCTCTGATCTCCATCATAGGTCTGGCAGACTGCTATTTTTAAATGTTGGGAAGAGATCCTTTATTGTCCCTAGCCCCCTTTTTTGGTCAGCTAATGCATGATTGCTTGGTTCTTTTGGGAAGGGGGATGAATTTTCATCTCCTACTTTTGAGTTCCTCTATGTGCTTTGGGGGGGGGGGTGAGCTCCCTTGGCTCTCCCTCCACATCAAACCAACTACCCCGTAAGCGAGTGAGCTTGGGCTCCCCCTCCCATGTCGTTCCATTGATACATAGTGGCAAGCGCTTGGCCATCGCTGCCCCCATGATGAAAATGCTTGCTCTACAAGAACCAATCACACTCTCAGCCTGCGGATGATTCCTCTCAGCTAGTGGTGCACTTTGTGCTCCATGGATTCATGCCACCTGCAACTCGAAGATAATGCTCCGTCAGGTTGAACCTTGCTCCATGTAAGAATGTGCAGACCAATTTGGGTGCACGTTTCACACCACTCTGTGCTATACAATATGCCAATTTTGGGTCGTGCCCATGCCTCCCTGTTGATTTCAAGCTGGTTGCTTCATTTTGCCATGGCACACCCTCATTCCCTTGTTTGACTACTAAAAGGCAAGACTCCCCCTCTATTCCTTGTTGCTCACTGAAGAAGTGCTATGTGTAGGTTGAGAGATGGCTCCCCGCAGAAGCCCATGGAATGGTATGAGTCTTTCTTGCTCTAGTTTTCATGCTTCATGATGTCAAGAGGAGGCGACTCTTAGGAGATCAATCCAAGTTTAAGGTTAACTACCTATGCGTCTCCATCTATTCTTATTGGCGGTAACCATCCACCTTTAGTCCTATGCCATGTTTTGATTATGGGTTTGGCCCTGGGCTACCCCATTGAGTGGATTGGAGCTGGGGTCATTTACCCCGTTTCTCATATGGGCATGGCAAAGTTCCCATCGGCCACCGATTTTAGCAAGGCTCCAATATGTTTCCACATAAATTTCCTCTATAGTTTCTTCATCAAGAGTAGTCCAGCTCAATATGCAGATCCTCACTCTAATACTCAGGAAAATTATGCTACTAAATGCTTGGGATCTATATGAGCTCTACTCTTTTCTTTATTTTCTCATACATCTGTGGAGTATACCCCACACTCCCCTCCTATTGACATTACCTGCTGCTCCCATAGTCTATTTTGGGGTTGAACACCTCGGGCGTTTCCCTCCTCTGTAGATGGCAACAGATGACTTCAACACCAACAATGCGGGGGGAGGCCATCAAAATTTCGATGCCGCCAAGTACTAGATAAGGCATGGAGATACTTTCATAGGCTTAACACCTGATGGGCACTATGGCATCTATGCTTGGACTTTGATTGCTTGAATTGAAGATTATCACTGATGACAACGAAAGAAATGGTGAACCTTTCATGAAGGAGCGTATGTAGACACTATTTTTTGAAGCTACTCCCGTTTGCGGGCTGATTCCCCTCCTGCCCATTGAAGAGCTCCCTTAGGTAAGTTATGATAATACTTGGACCTTTAGTATAAATGATATTCTCACATCTATCCTGGTAGAAGTTATGATGGGACAGTAAGGTACAAACTATGCAAGACTGATGCAAGACTAGAAGCTTCGGACTACCTCTCTTCTAGAGGCCTCAGAGCTATACACACTATCAAGACTGTTGGGCCTTCGACAATTGATCCCTATGACAAGGTTTGCGTTGTCCTCATTGACAATAGTAACTGAGCTATACAGATAGAGATTTCAGGACAGATTCAAAAATCCATGTCTAACATCATGACCATGATGCTGACATTCTAAAGACATTCACTGACTCTATCCATAATGGAGTTCTTGTAATAGGTGTTCACAAGGATCATAATATTTGGAAACTATGCATCAATTACAAGAGTTGTTGAACCCGAGTCCATTGTAGATACTCGCAAGGATGACATCATTCAAGAAATTTTATATATGATGATGCAGGTACATGTCCAAATGTGTGAGAGCATGGATCATGTGCAGGTAGAGTGGCATTTGCCTGCCTTGGAGAAGCCTTCAGAGGAAGATGAGGTGCTTGTGTAGGACATGATGAACCAAGAAAAACATCTAAGTACCTCCAACATGATTACAAATCCTTAGAATAAAAATGTATGGAACGGGTGAGCAGCTGAAATGCACATCGAGGAAGGTACATGAAAATGAGCTACATCAGAAGCAGCCAATGACATGGAAGAATTGACAAGGGATGAATGATCATTAAGGTTGTAATGGATGAAGGTGCCTTATATTGCCACATGGGGTTTGAAGAACTGCTGCATTTCTATTTTGACGATGACACTCATT
Organism: Ceratopteris richardii; assembly: GCA_020310875.1. Taxonomy (NCBI): domain Eukaryota; kingdom Viridiplantae; phylum Streptophyta; class Polypodiopsida; order Polypodiales; family Pteridaceae; genus Ceratopteris; species Ceratopteris richardii. The sequence continues at coordinate 30,500,501 of CM035429.1, forward strand.
GCCAAGCTCCATCTGATGCTTATCAGGAGAGAAGTGTTATTGTTATATTTTTGATGGTGATACATATAAGGTTTTGCTATAAAACTCTTGAAGGAGGCACATCAAAAGGTGCTTCTCAACAGACCATGATGTTGAAGAGCTTGATGTGGCCTCATGTGGGTATTGGGTCAAAAATTTAATATCCCTCAGCTAGAGTTGATGCCATTCAACTAATTGGCTGGAGGCAGCTTATGGATTGGTAATGTTGTTGCAATGTTGCAAGCTGATATTGGTAGAATTCCGTCCAACCTCGATGAGCGAACTGGAATGCTAATCCTTATTCGGGAGCTACTGGGAGGAGGGTCTGAAGAGATTGTTTGCCATGACCAAATTTCATTGTTTTCAGTTGTTTCATTGAAGAAATATTCTTACAGTTAAATGGGACACTTTTTGTTGCTCTCAGTTTTTAAGTACTCTTTTTCTTGGTTGTTGCACATCACTTACAGGATAATGCTTGGAGGAAGGAGAATTCTCGAAAAGCCACATGAGGCCTGAGCTGCTCTTACAAAGGATTCTGAGATGGCTACAGGAGATGTCTACAAACTACACCATGCCTATTGACTGACATATGTATACCAAGGCTGTGTCCACTTCCCTAGCCATCTTGGGGAATTAGTGTTACCTGTTTTTTATTGTGATGTGAGAAAGTGGCATATCAACGTTTATTCTTGATGGTATGGCTAGTCTGCATTTAGACAGACATAATTGATTGGAAACCCTGGATTGTACATCCATCAGCACTGGAAACTACAGTGACTATCCACTTCAATAGGCCTAACAAGTATGCCGTGGAGTAGAGGGCTCAGATGTAGCTGGAAGAAAAGATGAGATCCCATTCCAAGGTTTCTTCATAGACCTTGCCAAAGTCTTGACTCTACAGGGCCTTTGCTCTTAGAAAAAAGGAGGTCGAAACAAAGCCATCGTTGCCTGCTCCAAAACTAGCCGATACCAAGTTCAACAGGCTGATGGAGTTGCTCTACCAAACTAAGCTATACTTGCAGTTCTTGGCAGAGAAGGATGATCTGAAGGATGGCATCAACACCTGCCCCCATCACCCATAAAGTATTAAAGGGCAGTGCTTTTGCTAGGATGACATGTGCAAATAATGTTGGTTGTGGTGTCTGTACAACTTGTTAGTCGGCTGCCGGATTGGGACAGGTATAACGGAAATCTTTGTAAAACACGTGCGAAAGGTTGTTACGTGCATATTTGTAATTTCTATATAAAGCAATGAAAAGGAAGGCGCAAAGGGGGGCAGTTTTCGGATCAATTCTGAGTAGCGCCAGACTGTTCCTCTCGTTGAGTGTCTGAGTGTTGCTATAGTGTGTCTTGTCTAAACTCTGCATACTCTATTGTACTCTATGTTGTCATCTGTCAATCTCGGTTACACTATGAATCTAGTTCCATTCAGTAAGTCATTGAATCGTTGTCTGAAAGAGTTACTGTGGATCATTGTGACGAATTATTCTGTTAAGATGTACGACGTAGTGCTCCTCTCCTTGTTGAACTACTAAGTACTGATAAGTCTATGTGAATGTAGTAATCTTTCCCTAAGAACATTGTGCAGAAGTAGTGTTGTTCTCAATCTCCACTTGTACGGTGAGAATTACCTATAGTTAAGGCGTAATTCCAGTGTGTGTTAGTCTTCGTAACTGTAGGTTGAAACCGTAGGTACCTTCTGTGATCCGGCTGCTTGACTGTGAGCGCTGTCTTGGTGAAGGTTGGACTAGTGTACTGTTACAGTAGCATATTAGTCTGAAGTAATTCGGTACCAAGGTACAGATACGTCTGGTACAGTCTTAGCTGAGCTGATAAAATCAGAATCATTAGTACTTAGTAGTTCAACAAGGAGAGGAGCACTACGTCGTACATCTTAACAGAATAATTCATCACAACGATCCACAGTAACTCTTTCAGACAATGATCCAACAACTTACTGAATGGAAGTAGATTCAGAGTGTAACCAAGATTGACACATGACAACACAGAGTACAACAGAGTACGCAGAGTTTAGACAAGACACACTACAGCAACACTCAGACACTCAACCAGACGAACAGTCTGGCACTACTCAGAATTGATCCGAAAACTGCCCCCCTTGCGCCTTCCTTTTCATTGCTTTATATAGAAATTACAAATATGCGCGTAATAGCCTTTCGCGTGTGTTTTACAAAGAGTTCCGTTATACCAGTCCCAATCCGGCGGCCGACTAACACTGGCAATTCAGTGGAGTCCCACCCATTCTTCGCCCAAATCATCTTCGCCATCGCCAACACTTCTGCCACCGATCAGAGATGGCCGATCACCTCCCTTCCATCTCAAACACTTATCACATTCCAAGCCTTTGCAGAAGGTTTTAGACTCCCATCGCAAGGCCGAGAAAATGGCCCAAGCCTAACAGTTGCTCGAATGATTGAGCTATTTCCTAGATATTCGTCTAACGAGTATGCAATCCTCTACCGACCGGAACCAGAACGATCAGCCCTCCAATTTTTAGTAGCCATACTCAACCTCCAAAAACGCACATATGGAATATCCCGCCCCTTCTACTCCGCCATAGAATTAGCTGCACAAGAACCAGTGAACTTCGCCTCTTTGTTCTTCCACCGCATCCACCGAGAATGCATCGCCATCATGAAACACGTAAACAAAGGAGGCACGCCGAGATCCAGACTACCACACATCATTTCATTCCTCTTTCCGGCCATACTCGCAGCGCAACCACCACCCAGGGGACCAGTTCTATGACATGAAGAGTCAGTGCAGCTGTGGGACGAGGAAGAAGAAGACGAAGAGGAACTAAACCAACTATTCCGAAGAAAAAGAATAAGGATTAGCTCTTCTGAAAGCGAAGCACAAGGATCTACCGGAGGGAACAATGAGGGCGACAAAAAAGAGGATAAGCAAGAAGAAGAAACGTTCCACGACACCACAACATCCATGCAAAATGAATCTTCTACACAATCGTCCCAAGAACAACAACAGGAAAAACATACGGAAGCTGACACATCATCGACCGAAGAAGAATCACAGCAAGAGTCTCAAGAAAAACAACATATAGATGAAGAACAAGCTGCTAAGGAAGCATTGGATAGACTGCTAAAAGCAGTGGAATCCACACTTGCAGAGCAGGAACAGAAAACCGCGAATCAGGTAACAAATCAAACCATCCTTCCCAGTCCCCCACGGGAACCACCCATCATCCCCATCCAGCCCATTCACCCTACCCAAACCACCGAGTCCTCATCCTCCTCCCTCAACTACTCTCCAGCGAACTCCCAAGAGCTCCTCAACGCATCCTCTTCCCAACCACGACCCTAGTTACCCCTCCCTTCCATTCCAATACTTTCCGAATTGGCCAATATGGGTCAAGTTCTTATCAATTTATCTCAACAACTGCCTATTCATATGAAAGCAGCCACAGACACTATCCGCAACAAGCTACAACATAAAGTTGATATGCTAGAAGTTACATCAGCCCCTACAGGAAGAAGTACTAATTGTCAAAGCCGAAAACCAATCCCTGCAAGAGCAATTGAAGGAATTACAAGAAAAACTCACCGAACAGGAAATCCTGATCAATCAGAGAGATGTGGCAGTGGCAGAACTTACAAAGAAAGAAGAGTTACTGTAGATTGCCAATGAAGAAATCAAAAAAATGAAGCAGGACATACAAGACAAAGAAGACGCCCAAATTGCATTGGGCAATCTACTAGAAGAAACCAGAAAGCAATTACAAGAACTGGTGCAGCAAAGTCAAGAACAACAGTTGCAGTAGAAAAGAACAGAAGAAGAACTGCAGAGAACCAACGAAAATTTGGCAGACGTAAATAATATGCTCAAGCACTACCTAACAAAGGAAGGGCAGACACAGGACTATAGATTTTCAAGTTCAAGAGATCGAGAGGCGTGAAAACCAACTGGCAAACATAAAAGAAAGAGTACAGAAGATGGAGCAACAGCTCGAGGAAATGAAGACGTCTTGAGATGCTACATTGGCCAATGACTTTTATCTGCAAGAAACCTTTCTGCAAACACAAGTAGAAATTTTGTTAACCGAAGCCATAGCAATAAATTCGGTAAGAGTAGATGCCCAACTAGTAGAGCCAAAAATTCTCAAACAATTATTAGAAACACTTAAGAAAAAGATCGCCCGTACATTTAGATTAGTCAGAAACATGTGCTTAGAAGGAATAGTCGATGAACAATAGTTTTGCAACATGCTGGTTCGAGTCCACCGTGCATGCCAGTGTTAGTCGGCCGCCGGATTGGGAAAGGTATACCGGAAATCTTTGTAAAACACGTGCGAAAGGCTGTTACGCGCATATTTGTAATTTCTATATAAAGCAATGAAAAGGAAGGCACAAGGGGGGCAGTTTTCGGATCAATTCTGAGTAGCGCCAGACTGTTCGTCTGGTTGAGTGTCTGAGTGTTGCTGTAGTGTGTCTTGTCTAAACTTTGCATACTCTGTTGTACTCTGTGTTGTCATCTGTCAATCTCGGTTACACTATGAATCTAGTTCCATTCAGTAAGTCGTTGGATCGTTGTCTGAAAGAGTTATTGTGGATCGTTGTGACGAATTATTCTGTTAAGATGTACGACGTAGTGCTCTTCTCCTTGTTGAACTACTAAGTACTGATAAGTCTATGTGAATGTAGTAATATTTCCCTAAGAACGTTGTGCATAAGTAGTGTTGTTCTCAATCTGCACTTGTATGGTGAGAATTACCTATAGTTAAGGGGTAATTCCAGTGTGTGTTAGTCTTCAGAACTGTAGGTTGAACCGTAGGTACCTTCTGTGATCCAGCTGCTTGACTGTGAGCACTGTCTTGGTGAAGGTTGGACTACTGTATTGTTACAGTAGCATATTAGTCTGAAGTAATTCGGTACCAAGGTACATATACGCCTGTCTAGTTGTTACTAGTAGCTGAGCTAAACCTGTGATGACAGTGTCTAAGGACAGTAGATTCATATAGAACTATCAATAGCAATTTATTGCTGCAACTGAATTAGTTATTTTGGGAACTAACAGACCCCTGCCACCCCCAAGAACCCACGATTCGTTTGACACGTGCTGACAATTAGGACAATGCATTAATTCAACACGGACCTTAACATTGGCCGTTTTGTCCTTAACACGTGCGGACAAAACGGCCAATGTTAAGGTCCGTGTTGAATTAATGCATTGGTAGTCTGGATCTCTTCTTTCTTTGTAAGTTCTACCACTGTCGCATCTCTCTGATTGATTAGCGTTTCCTGTTCGGTGAGTTTTGCCTGTAATTCCTTCGATTGCTCTTGCAGGGATTGGTTTTCGGCTTTGACAATTAGTGCTTCTTCCTATAGGGGGATGATGTCAGCTTCTAGCATATCAACTTGATGTTGTAGCTCATTGCGGATACTGTCTGTGGCTGCTTTCATGTGAATAGGCAGTTGCTGAGATAAATTGATAAGAACTTGACCCATATTGGCCAGTTCGGAAAGTATTGGAATGGAAGGGATGGGTAACTGGGGTCGTGGTTGGGAAGAGGATGAGTTGAGGAGCTTTTGGGAGTTCGATGGAGAGTAGTTGAGGGAGGAGGATGAGGACTCGATGGTTTGGGCAGGGTGAATCGGCTGGATGGGGATGATGGGTGGTTTCGGTGGGGGAGTGGGAAGGATGGTTTGATTTGTTACCTGATTGGCAGTTTGTTGTTCCTGCTCTGCAAGTGTGGATTCCACTGGTTTTAGCAGTCTGTCTAGTGCTTCCTTAGCAGCATGTTCTTCATCTATCTGTTGTTTTTCTTGAGACTCTTGCTGTGATTCTTCTTTGATCGATGATGTTTCAGCTTCCGTATGTTTTTCCTGTTGTTGTTCTTGGGACAATTGTGCAAAATATTCGTTTTGCATGGATGTTGTGGTGTCGTGGAACGTTTCTTCTTCTTGCTTATCCTCTTTTTTGTCGCCCTCATTGTTCCCTCCGGTAGATCCTTGTGCTTCGCTTTCAGAAGAGCTAATCCTTATTCTTTTTCTTCGGAATAGTTGGTTTAGTTCCTCTTCGTCTTCTTCTTCGTCGTCCCACAGCTGCACTGACTCTTCATGTCGTAGAACTAGTCCCCTGGGTGGTGGTTGCGCTGCGAGTATGGCCGGAAAGAGGAATGAAATGATGTGTGGTAGTCTGGATCTCAGGGTGCCTCCTTTGTTTACCTGTTTCATGATGGCGATGCATTCTCGGTGGATGCAATGGAAGAAGAAAGAGGCAAAGTTCACTAGTTCTTGTGTGACTAATTCTATGGCGGAGTAGAAGGGGCGGGATATTCCATATGTGCGTTTTTGGAGGTTGAGTATGGCTACTAAAAATTGGAGGGCTGATCGTTCTGGTTGCGGTCGGTAGAGTATTGCATACTCGTTAGACGAATATCTAGGAAATAGCTCAATCATTCGAGCAACTGTCAGGCTTGGGCCATTTTCTCGCCCTTGCGACGAGAGTCTAAAAGCTTCTGCAAAGGCTTGGAATGTGATAAGTGTTCGGGATGGAAGGGAGGTGATCAGCCATCTCTGATCGGTGGCAGAAGTGTTGGCGATGGTGGAGATGATTTGGGCAAAGAATGGGTGGGACTCCACTGAATGCCAAGGCAATTTAGCAAAGTTTGCCAACCCACGTATGCGCAGGTACTCTCCTACGTCGGTAGGGAGCCCATCACAGAAAGCGGCGTAGTTAGCCAAAGCTTCCATGGCGCAGAGGACAATAGTAGACACAAACATGTAGAGCACAGGGTAAACACAGAGCACAATCACACAAACACAATAGCGTTTTTCGGCGCACTGGAGAAGGTTAAGTAGATGCGCTGTAGTGGACTGTAATTAAAAATCACTAATCATCGTGCGACGTTGAGATGATCGCTTCTTTAACTTGGGTGTGCATGTCTTAGTAGTTGGAAAGAGCAGGGCGGCTTATGACATAATTAGGAATCAAGACGCGGATATTTACAGACTTATATTATTAAGCACGCAAAAATAAAAGACAAGAAAAGAAAAGAAAAGTGAATGCCAAAGGACGCGGCTAACCGCAAAATGTTTCAGTGCGGGTTAGACGTGTGTTGATACGGTCGCAGCTTTCAACCGTTGATGACTTTCGGAAGAGGGTTTTCGGTCAACGTAGTCAACAGAAAAGTTGTTGGGCCTACTTGTGCAGAAATCCGGTAGGGACCGAACCATCGTAATTTGAATTTGCCGGCGGACCGATTCGACTTTGCATTGTAAAAGAGTACAAGTTGTCCCACCGAAAAAATTGGACTCTTTAGATATCGATCATGTGTTCGAGCTTGTCTTAGCTGTACTTCCTGCATAGTCAAAAAACTGTGCCATCGGTGCTCGTCTAACTCTCTGAGTGCATCCAACCGAAATGACAGTGAGTCTTCCGGTAGCAGTTTCTGAGCGATTGCTACTCGTAAACTTGGTATAACTATCTCCATTGGTGCTATTGCTTCTAATCCATAAGCTAGTTTGAAAGGTGTTAATCTTCTTGTTACCTTGTATGTAGTTCGGTATGCCAATATTACTGTACGTAGCAGTTGATTCCATCTTTCCGGTGCTTCTAAAATGAGTTTCCGGAGCATATTCAGCAAAGATTTGTTTGTACTCTCAGCCAGGCCATTTGCACGAGGATAATATGGTGAACTAAATTTATGTGTGACCTGAAATGAATGTGTGAGTACTCTCATTAAATTGTTGACAAAATGAGTGCCTTGATCTGTAACAAGTTCTAGCGGTAAACCAAATCTTGGAAAAACATCTGTTAGTAGACACTTTGCTACCGCAACAGCTGTAGCAGATCGTAAAGCCCAGGCTTCTACCCATCTGGTGGCATAATCAGTACATGTTAAAATATAACGGTTGTTACTGAGGATTGCTGGAGGTGTAATCGGTCCGATAAAATCTAGACCCCACTTCTAAAAAGGTTCTAATGGCAAGATAGGTTGTAGAGAGAAAAGATGTCGTTGCAGGGGCTATCCAGATCTTTGACAAGTATCACATTGTTTGACAAACTGTGATACATCTCTGTACATAGTAGGCCACCAGAGACCACTTTGCATAATTTTCCGGTGTGCTAAGTCTGCTGCAAAATGGCCACCGGAAGGAATCGAGTAAGCCAAAGTAATAACTGAGTTAACTTCATGTGGTGGAATACATCGAAGTAAAATTCCAGTATGATCCACATAGTATAATTCTCCAGCAATCAACCGAAATCGGCAGCTAAAAACCGCAATTTTCCTGCGTATTGCCGTAGAAGTCTGAGATGGAAGGCATCCATCAGTGAGAAAGGTCAGGATCTGATCATAATATGTAGATGGCATAGGTGGGTCTGTAATTTCATCATTCGTTGGTTCAGAGACATAAATCACTGGAGTTGTGTCATCTATGCCTACCGGAGCTTCACCGGAATCTAAGCGGGAGAGGAAATCTGCTAAGGCATGTGAACTGCCTGGCCGATGAATGACTTCGTAGTCAAACTCCTGTAAAAGCAGAACCCATCGTGCTAATCGACCACCTAGATGCTATTGCCGAACTAGATAGACAAGTGCAGCATGATCTACATGAAAAGTAAATTTACGGCCCAGCAAATAATGTCTGAATTTTTTGACAGAATATACTAGACTAGACATTCTCTTTCTTTTACAGAGTAATTTTTTTCAGTAGGGGCTAATCTGCAACTTGCATAGTACACTAGTCTGAACCACTTATCAGTTTGTTGCATTAAAACGCTCCCTATTGCTATATGTGAAGCATCAACAAATACATGAAATGGGCGATCCCAGTCAGGAGGCTGTAAGATGAGAACTTGTGTTAATAAACACTTTAAGCGATCAAATGCTATCTGACATTCCTGAGTCCACTCAAACTGTCGAGGAGTCTTGGTGATTAATCTGTTCAGAGGTATTGCCAAGTGAGCAAGCCATCGTAGGTGTCATCCATGCCATCTTACTTGGCCCATGAAGCGCATTACTTCCTTCGGTGTAGTAGGCACTAGAGCTTCTAACACAGCTGAAATTTTATCTGGATCCACCTGTATGCCCTATGTAGATACAATATGACCGAGTAACTTGCCACATGAAACTGCAAACACTGATTTGTTTGGGTTCAAACATAGTCTGTATTCTCTGCATTTTTCAAAGCAGCACCGTAAATGGAACAGGTGTGCTATCATCTTACCGAAAATTGAAAAATTGTCAAGATATACTTGCATAAAATAAGTAAGGTAAGGAGAAAATATTTCTTGCATGCACCTTTGGAATGTACTTGGGGCATTTCTTAATCCGAACCACATAACAGTACATGCAAAAACACCCCAGTTGGTAATGAAGGTGGTCTTCGGTATATCCTGTTCAGCCATTCTAACTTGATTATATCCACTGTACCCATCTAGAAATGAATACATTTCATGTCCTGCTACTCTATCAAGCATTGTGTCAAGAAAAGGGAGTGGAAATGGATCAGGCACTGTCGTTGCGTTCAGTTTTCGGTAATCTACACATATTCGTAACTACTTATTCTTTTTAGGGGCAATAACAATTGGAGAGATCCATTCAGCATGCTCTACTGGTACAATAAATCTGAATTTGTGTAGCCTATCAAGTTCTACCTTTACCTGTGATGCATAGTTCGGGTTCATCCGGTAACTGGGTTGCTTTAGTGGTTTTGCTTCCAGCTTCAGCATGACCCTGTGTTGATAGATGCGCGGGTCCAACCCTTCATATCTTTGTAATCCTATGCAAATACATCAGAAAATTCGCGGAGTAGTTGAATTAGATCTGCTCGAAATAATTCCGGCAAGTTCTGTTTTATCCTAACACGTCGTGGATTTTCTTCATCACCTAAATTGTAAGTGGTTAGTTCATCTTCTGGAACATAGAATTGTCGAGGCTTCTCTGTATTCTCTGATGGCTTAAAAAGTTGTTGTAGATCAGCGGCATCTATGGTAACCTTATCTTCTTTCATATCTGTTTCAGTTACAGTCATCACCGTACAAACTGTAGGATTCCAGTTATCTACAATAGATTGTAGATCAACAGTTCCTAGGGAAATCAAGTCAATGTTATTTTTCAGAAACTCTTCTTCTTCATCATCTGACAATCCATGGAGCATATGAACTGGTTCTGCCAAATACGGTCTAGCATGCAACTCGCAAGGTTGTATAGCATCCAATTTTACAATGTATTTATGATTTTTATCCTTGAAAGTGAGCTCTTGTGCAGACCAATCCTGTATCACCTTAGCATGCTTCAGCCAAGGTCGGCCAAAAAGGAGGTTGTAATTAAGAGTGGATTCCGGTAAATCTAGTATGACAAAGATCATTTTAAATGTTGTACCTCGTAAAGTGATTGGTACATTTTGTATAAGTCCTATGGGATGGACTCTTGATTGGTCGGCCATTTTGACAAAAAACTGAACTGGTTCGATTTCGGTCCATCCTAACCTTTTACATAGTGCATAGTAGCAATGTTGACTCCAAATCCTCCATCAATTAGTACCTGTGTGATTTTATGATTCTTATACCATACCGTTATCAAAGGAACTGAATGATCGACTGTAGAATCAGGTTCCGGTTGCACGGTTGCTGTTGCAGGAATGCAAGGAGGCACAGGACTGAACTGTTGTTGAAATTGCTGTCAAACTCCCGGTACTAGTGCAAGTAATTGGCCCAAAGGAAGAGTGATGGATGCTTTAGATAAAATTTCCTAGGCCTTTTGTGATTGGATTGTTTTCTCAGATTCTGAAGATGATGCGCCTGCTGAAGATGATGTGTCTACTGCTGATGATGTGCCTGCTGCTCATGATGTGCCTGCTGTTAATGATGTGCCTGCTTCTGGATTGGAATCCTGTTGTTGTGTTCCTTCTTCGGTTAACAGAGTCTGGGTTATCGGAATAGGATCTGGGAAGACTGGAGGTTCTCCGATGGTCCATTGACTAGCTTTATCATACATCCTTTGTTGTTCTCGTATGCGTGGTTCAAATATTTCTGCTGTTGGTTGCAGTTGTTTACCGTAGCGGGTCTGAGTTACTGCAGCGTGTGTTTCTACTAGTGTGATTTGTACCATATTAGCCATTGGGTTTTGTCATTCTTTCTTCCTCTGATCATACTCAGCTGCATCTTTACAAAATCTTCTAATGTGACCAAATTCACCACAGAAATGATAGCACGGTGGTGGTAAATTGGGATTTTCCGGTGGTGGTCCGGTCTGCCAACGGTTTGCATTATAGTTGTTATTTCTCTGTCCTCTGTAATTTCGATATCCTTGTTGCTGGTTGTTTCTCATTTGCGAAGGTACATAGTGATTGGCTGGCTGCCCTGGTTCTTGTATAATTGGATTGACAGTCATTGTTCCCTGCACTTTAGTGTTATATGCGTAGTTTTCGGTGGTATGTCCGGTAGTGTTGCAGATAGCAGAAAACAACTGATTAAGTGCACAAGTGGCACTAGTATGGCCTGAGTTCTTGCAGGTAGTGCAGTACATCTATCTGGTTGGGTCTTCGGTGGTATTTCTATTTGCTTTTAGCCACTCTAGATCTTCTGTAAATCCTCCAACCTAGTTTTCCAGCTGCAGAGCCATTGCAATCACTGCATCTAGTGTCATAGCTCCTACACAGCGTATAATCATAATCTGTTTAAGTTGCGGGGTCAATCCATTGATAAACCACTGAGTAATAACGTCGTCTGGTAGGTTGGCATGTGCTGGTGGTAACTGCCTCAAATGAGTTCTGAATAGAGTGGCGTACTCCTGTACAGTTTGATTTATCTTCTGTCTATTGTTTTGCAGGTAGTCAAAAATTTCGGCTGGATTCTTCTTTAGTCTAAATCTCTACAAAAAGGCATCCCTTACTACTTCATAGGTGCCGAAATGGTTAATATCGTATTCTGTAAGCCATCTAGATCGTATTCTGTAAGCCATCTAGCTGCTTCGTTGACCAATGTCGATTGGAAAACAATAGCCTTATACGCCGGATCAGGTGGATGGTTGAGAACTGCGTAGCTTGTCTCGAATGTGCGTACATGAGCATCCGGGTCATCTCCTGGGAATCCACCAAATTTGGTGTACGTTACTCCTATTGAAGTCGAACTTGGTGGGCATACTTGTTGTTGCTGCTGTTGTTGTTGTTGTTGCCCGTTCATGGCGAGTGTATTGTGACTATCTTCTGTATCTCCGGGCTGAATATCTGAACTGTCGAAGTCTGTATCGTCGGACTGTGCATATTCCGGTTCAATAATCTTGTTCAGTATGCTTCGAATCTCGGTTTTGAATAGGCTACCTTCCTTCTTGATGTCAACTGTAGGAAGGCTTACTCCTAATAGCGGTGGCTGGGCTGCAAATTCACCAAGAAATGGTAAACCGTCGCCAGAAAACCGTAAATTTTCAGTGACTTGTACCGAAATGTCACCAGAGGGTGTCGATTTTTCACCAAAACAAAGTATTCCTTCTTCTTCACTGTTTTCTTTGGCTAAGGCGTTCCTATTCGTCAACAAATTTGAATCTTTACTCAATGTTGTTAAGTTAACTTCAAGCTACGTTCTGGTGGATTCTGGAGTTACTATATTTTCGACAGACTGTGCCGAAATAGTACCGGAATCTATCACAGATGCAGTGCGTTCCACCGGAATATGATCGGAATCACTGCTAACGTTCTTTACTTTCTTGTCAACTGGTTTGGACCTAGTTGTACTTCTTCCTCCCGGAGTTGTCTTTAGTAAATTAAGTACTCCAAACTGACAGCTCTTGGGATACATTTCACCGGATCGAGTAACCGGCATGTATCATCTTTTGTACTAATCGCGTAGTATCACTATCGATTAAAATTTTACAATCACGTTTCCACAACAAGTTCGCAACAATCTCATTCTGTTGCTACTTTCGACAAACGAACAGTGATCTTGATGTTCGATTTCGAAGATGAATGACGATCTTGATGCCACCTTCCCACAGACTACCACACATCATTTCATTCCTCTTTCCGGCCATACTCGCAGCGCAACCACCACCTAGGGGACCAGTTCTACGACATGAAGAGTCAAAGTAGCTGTGGGACGAGGAAGAAGAAGACGAAGAGGACCTAAACCAAATATTTCGAAGAAAAAGAATAAGGATTAGCCCTTCTGAAAGCGAAGCACAAGGATCTGCCGAAGGAACAATGAGGGCGACAAAAAAGAGGATAAGCAAGAAGAAGAAACGTTCCACGACACCACAACATCCATGCAAAACAAATCTTCTGCACAATTGTCCCAAGAACAACAACAGGAAAAACATATGCAAGCTAACACATCATCGACCGAAGAAGAATCATAGCAAGACTCTTAAGAAAAACAACAGATAGATGAAGAACAAGCTGCTAAGGAAGCACTAGACAGAGTGCTAAAAGCAGTGGAATCCACACTTGCAGAGCAGGAACAACAAACCGCCAATCAGGTAACAAATCAAACCATCCTTCCCACTCCCCCACCAGAACCACCCATCATCCCCATCCAGCCCATTCACCCTGCCCAAACCACCGAGTCCTCATCCTCCTCCCTCAACTACTCTCCACCGAACTCCCAAGAGCTCCTCAACACATCCTCTTCCCAACCACAACCCCAGTTACCCCTCCCTTCCATTCCAATACTTTCCGAACTGGCCAATATGGGTCAAGTTCTTATCAATTTATCTCAGCAACTGCCTATTCACATGAAAGCAGCCAGAGACAGTATCCGCAATGAGCTACAACATAAAGTTGATATGCTAGAAGCTGACATCAGCCCGCTACAGGAAGAAGTACTAATTGTCAAAGCCAAAAACCAATCCCTGCAAGAGCAATTGAAGGAATTACAGGCAAAACTCACCGAACAGGAAATGCTGATCAATCAGAGAGATGCGGCAGTGGTAGAACTTACAAAGAAAGAAGAGTTACTGCAGATTGCCAATGAAGAAATCAAGAAAATGAAGCAGGACATACAAGACAAAGAAGACACCCAAATTGCATTGGGCAATCTACTAGAAGAAACCAGAAAGCAATTACAAGAACCGGTGCAGCAGAGTCAAGAACAGCAGTTGCAACAGAAAAGAACAGAAGAAGAACTGCAGAGAACCAACGAAAATTTGGCAGACATAAATAATATGCTCAAGCACTACCTAACAAAGGAAGGGCAGACAAAGAAGCTCATTGCCAATCTCAAACAAGAGAAGGACTCATACATCAGGACTGTAGATTTTCAAGTTTAGGAGATCGAGAGGCGCGAAAACCAACTGGCAAACATAAAAGAAAGAGTACAGAAGATGGAGCAACAGCTTGAGGAAATGAAGACGTCTCGAGATGCTGCATTGGCCAATGACTTTTATCTGCAAGAAACCTTTCTGCAAACACAAGCAGAAATTTATTTAACCGAAGCCATACCCATAAGTTTGGTTAGAGTAGATGCCCAACTAGTAGAGCCAGAAATTCTGAAACAATTATTAGAAACACTTAAGAAAAAGATCACCCGTACATTTAGATTAGCCCGAAACATGTACTTAGAAGGAATAGTCGATGAACAATAGTTTTGCAACATGCAGGTTCGAGTCCACCGTGCATGCCAGTGTTAGTCGGCCGCCGGATTGGGACAGGTATAACGGAAATCTTTGTAAAACACGCGCGAAAGGCTCTTACGCGCATATTTGTAATTTCTATATAAAGCAATGAAAAGGAAGGCACAAGGGGGGCGGTTTTCGGATCCATTCTGAGTAGCGCCAGACTGTTCGTTTGGTTGAGTGTCTAAGTGTTACTGTAGTGTGTCTTGTCTAAACTCTGCATACTCTGTTGTAGTTTGTGTTGTCATCTGTCAATCTTGGTTACACTATGAATCTAGTTCCATTTAGTAAGTCGTTGGATCGTTGTCTGAAAGAGTTACTGTGGATCGTTGTGACAAATTATTCTGTTAAGATGTACGACGTAGTGCTCCTCTCCTTGTTGAACTGCTAAGTAGTGATAAGTCTATGTGAATGTAGTAATCTTTCCCTAAGAACGTTGTGCAGAAGTAGTGATGTTCTCAATCTCCACTTGTACGGTGAGAATTACCTATAGTTAAGGTGTAATTCGAGTGTGTGTTAGTCTTCAGAACTGTAGGTACCTTCTGTGATCCGGCTGCTTGACTATGAGCGCTGTCTTGGTGAAGGTTGGACTATTGTATTGTTATAGTAGCATATTAGTCTGAAGTAATTCGGTACCAAGGTACAAATACGTCCGATACAGTCTAGTTGTTACTAGTAACTGAGCTAAGATTGTGATGACACTGTCTAAGGATAGTAGATTCAGATAGAACTGTCAATAGCAATTTATTGCTGCAACTGAATCAGTTATTTTGGGAACTAAGTAGAGGGCCTCTGTCTAACAAACCCCTACCACCCCCAAGAACCCACAATTCCTTTGACACGTGCTGACAGTTAGAACAACGCATTAATTCAACACGGACCTTAACATTGGCCGTTTTGTCCGTAGTTAACCCAAACAAATCAGTGTTTGCGGTTTCATGTGGCAAGTTACTCGGTCATATTGTATCTGCACAGGGCATACAGGTGGATCCAGATAAAATTTCAACTGTGCTAGAAGCTCCAGTGCCTACTACACCGAAGGAAGTAATGCGCTTCATGGGCCAAGTAAGTGGCATGGACGACACCTACGATGGCTTGCTCACTTGGCAATACCTCTGAACAGATTAATCACCAAGACTCCTCGACAGTTTGAGTGGACTCAAGAATGTCAAATAGCATTTGATCGCTTAAAGTGTTTATTAACACAAGTTCCCATCTTACAGCCTCCTGACTGGGATCGCCCATTTCATGTATTTGTTGATGCTTCAGATATAGCAATAGGGAGCGTTTTAATGCAACAAATTGATAAGTGGTTCAGACCAGTGTAATATGCAAGTGGCAGATTAGCCCCTACTGAAAAAATTACTCTGTAACAGAAAGAGAATGTCTAGGTCTAGTATATTCTGTCAAAAAATTCAGACATTATTTGGTGGGTCGTAAATTTACTTTTCATGTAGATCATGCTGCACTTATCTATCTAGTTCGGCAACAGCATCTAGGTGGTCGATTAGCACGATGGGTTCTGCTTTTACAGGAGTTTGACTACGAAGTCATTCATCAGCAAGGTAGTTCACATGCCTTAGCAGATTTCCTCTCCCGCTTAGATTCCGATGAAGCTTCGGTAGGCATAGATGACACAACTTCGGCGATTTATTTCTCTAAACCAAGGAATGATGAAATTACAGACCCACCTATGCCATCTATATATTATTATCAGATCCTGACCTTTCTCATTGGTGGATGCCTTCCATCTCAGACTTCTACGGCAATACGCAAGAAAATTGCAGTTTTTAGCCGCCGATTTCGATTGATTGCTAGAGAATTATACTATGTGGATCGTACTGGAATTTTACTTCGATGTATTCCACCACATGAAGTTAACTCAGTTATTACTTTGGCTCACTCGATTCCTTCCGGTGGCCATTTTGCAGCAAACTTAACACACCGGAAAATTCTGCAATGTGGTCTCTGGTGGCCTACTATGTACAGAGATGTATCACAGTTTGTCAAACAATGTGATAATTGTCAAAGATCTGGACAGCCCCTGCAACGACATCTTTTCCCTCTACAACGTGTCTTGCCATTAGAACCTTTTCACAAGTGGGGTCTAGATTTTATCGGACCGATTACACCTCCAGCAATCCTCAGTAACAACCGTTATATTTTAACATGTACTGATTATGCCACCAGATGGGCAGAAGCCTGGGCTTTACGATCTGCTACAGGCGTTGCGGTAGCAAAGTGTCTACTGACAGATGTTTTTCCAAGATTTGGTTTACCGCTAGAACTTGTTACAGATCAAGGCACTCATTTTGTCAACAATTTAATGAAAGTACTCACACATTCATTTCAGGTCACACATAACTTTAGTTCACCATATTATCCTCGTGCAAATGGCCTGGCTGAGAGTACAAACAAATCTTTGCTGAATATGCTCCGGAAACTCATTTTAGAAGCACCGGAAAGATGGGATCGACTGCTACCTGCAGTATTATGGGCATACCGAACTACATACAAGGTAACAACAGGATTAACACCTTTCAAACTAGCTTATGGATTAGAAGCAATAGCACCAATGGAGATAGTTATACCAAGTTTACGAGTAGCAATCGCTCAGAAACTGCTACCGGAAGACTCACTGTCATTTTACTTGGATGCACTCAGAGAGTTAGACGAGCACCGATGGCACAGTTTTTTCACTATGCAGGAAGTACAGCTAAGACAAGCTCGAACACATGATCGATATCTAAAGAGTCCAATTTTTTCGGTGGGACAACTTGTACTCTTTTACAATGCAAAGTCAAATCGGTCCGCCGGCAAATTCAAATTACGATAGTTCGGTCCCTACCGGATTTCTGCACAAGTAGGCCTAGCAACTTTTCGGTTGACTACGTTGACCGGAAACCCTCTTCTGAAAGTCATCAACGGTTCAAAGCTGCGGCCGTATCAACACACGTCTAACCCGCACTAAAACGTTTTGCGGTTAGCTGCATCCTTTGGCATTCACTTTTCTTTTCTTTTCTTGTCTTTTATTTTTGCGTGCTTAATAATATAAGTCTGTAAATATCCGCGTCTTGATTCCTAATTATGTCATAAGCCGCCCTGCTCTTTCCAGCTACTAAGACATGCATACCCAAGTTAAAGAAGCGATCATCTCAACGTTGCACGATGATTAGTGATTTTTAATTACAATCCACTACAGTGCATCTACTTAACCTTCTCCAGTGCGCCGAAAAACGCTATTGTGTTTGTGTGATTGTGCTCTGTGTTTACCTTGTGCTCTGTGTGTTTGTGTCTACTATTGTCCTGTGCGCCATGGAAGCTTTGGCTAACTACGCCGCTTTCCGTGACGGGCTCCCTACCGACGTAGGAGAGTACCTGCGCATACGTGTGTTGGCAAACTTCACTGAATTGCCTTAGCATTCAGTGGAGTCCCACTCATTCTTCGCCCAAATCATCTCCGCCATCGTCAACACTTCTGCCACCGATCAGAGATGGCCGATCACCTCCCTTCCATCCCGAACGCTTATCACATTCCAAGCCTTTGCAGAAGCTTTTAGACTCCCGTCACAAGGCCGAGAAAATGGCCCAAGCTTGACAGTTGCTCGAATGATTGAGCTATTTCCTAGATATTCGTCTAACGAGTATGCAATCCTCTGCCGACCCGAACAGTGATCTTGATGTTCGATTTCGAAGATGAATGACGATCTTGATGCCACCTTCCCACAGACTACCACACATCATTTCATTCCTCTTTCCGGCCATACTCGCAGCGCAACCACCACCCAGGGGACCAGTTCTACGACATGAAGAGTCAAAGCAGCTGTGGGACGACGAAGAAGAAGACAAAGAGGAACTAAACCAACTATTCCAAAGAAAAAGAATAAGGATCAGATCTTCTGAAAGCGAAGCACAAGGATCTGCCGAAGGGAACAATGAGGGCGACAAAAAAGAGGATAAGCAAGAAGAAGAAACGTTCCACCACACCACAACATCCATGCAAAACGAATCTTCTGCACAATCGTCCCAAGAACAACAACAGGAAAAACATACGGAAGCTGACACATCATCGACCGAAGAAGAATCACAGCAAGAGTCTCAAGAAAAACAACAGATAGATGAAGAACAAGCTGCTAAGGAAGCACTAGACAGACTGCTAAAAGTAGTGGAATCCACACTTGCAGAGCAGGAACAACAAACCGCCAATCAGGTAACAAATCAAACCATCCTTCCCACTCCCCCACCGGAACCACCCATCATCTCCATCCAGCCCATTCACCCTGCCCAAACCACCGAGTCCTCATCCTCCTCCCTCAACTACTCTCCACCAAACTCCCAACAGCTCCTCAACGCATCCTCTTCCCAACCACGACCCCAGTTACCCCTCCCTTCCATTCCAATACTTTCCGAACTAGCCAATATGGGTCAAGTTCTTATCAATTTATCTCAGCAATTGCCTATTCACATGAAAGCAGCCATAGACAGTATCCACAATGAGCTACAACATAAAGTTGATATGCTAGAAGCTGACATCAGCCCCCTACAGGAAGTACTAATTGTCAAAGCCGAAAACCAATCCCTGCAAGAGCAATTGAAGGAATTACAGGCAAAACTCACTGAACACGAAATGTTGATCAATTAGAGAGATGCGGCAGTGCCAGAACTTACAAAGAAAGAAGAGTTACTGTAGATTGCCAATGAAGAAATCAACAAAATGAAGCAGGACATACCAGCAGTTGCAGCAAAAAAGAATAGAAGAAGAAGTGCAGAGAACCAACAAAAAATTGGTAGACGTAAATAAAATGCTCAAGCACTACCTAACAAAGGAAGGGCAGACATAGAAGCTCATTGCCAATCTCAAACACGAGAAGGACTCATACATCAGGACTGTAGATTTTCAAGTTCAGGAGATGGAGAGGCGCGAAAACAGCCTGGCAAACATAAAAGAAAGAGTACAGAAGATGGAGCAACAGCTCGAGGAAATGAAGACGTCCCGAGATGCTGCATTGGCCAATGACTTTTATCTGCAAGAAACCTTTCTGCAAACACAAGCAGAAATTTTGTTAACCGAAGCCATAGCCATAAGTTCGGTTAGAGTAGATGCCCAACTAGTAGAGCCAGAAATTCTCAATCAATTATTAGAAACACTTAAGAAAAAGATCGCCCGTATATTTAGATTAGCCCGAAACATGTACTTAGAAGGAATAGTTGATGAACAATAGTTTTGCAACATGCTGGTTCGAGTCCACCGTGCGTGCCAGTGTTAGTCGGCCACGGCATTGGGACAGGTATAACGGAAATCTTTGTAAAACACACGCGAAAGGCTGTTACGCACATATTTGTAATTTCTATATAAAGCAATGAAAAGGAAGGCGCAAGGGGGGCGGTTTTCGGATCAATTCTGAGTAGCGCCAAACTGTTCGTCTCGTTGAGTGTGTGAGTGTTGTTGTAGTGTGTCTTGTCTAAACTCTGCGTACTCTATTGTACTCTGTGTTGTCATCTGTCAATCTCGGTTACACTGTGAATCTAGTTCCATTCAGTAAGTCGTTGGATCGTTGTCTGAAAGAGTTACTGTGGATCATGTTGGTGTGTGAAACACCACAAGAACTAAAACTAATGTGGTATTAGAAGACCTCCATAACCATCATTAGCTTAGCAATACTCACAATGTGAGTCTTCATCTCTGAATTTAGTGAAAATCAAAATTTCACTTTACAGAAATCTGTGCCTTTTATTCACGCCTTCAATCTGATCTGTATTAGCTTGATCTTTGCAAAATCTTTTTATCACTTACTAAGAGAGGTTCTTGCTAATGTTAAGCAACACATAACAAACAAAACTTTCAAGTAATAACTTCAAAATCTTCTGAATTTGCTTCATCCTTTCCACTATGTCTGAAAACTAAAAATTTACTTCATCGATTTGACATACCTTCACTGTTAAGCTGATTTCTCTGAGTATACATCCTGTTTCTTAAAGATCTTTTGATCAAATGTAGTTGAGGACAGTAGCTTTAAAATGAGCTATCACTTACTGAAAACTTTACACCATACTTCGAGATCTGACCTTAAGAAGATCAGGTAAATTTGCGCCAGAAAAGTCGTAACTGCCAACTACCTTACACAGTCATATGAAATGACTTAGAACTCAATGTACAAGAGGAATTAGACTCAATCCTTCTACACAAACATGTGTTGTTTATCAGAGAAGATGTGTACAAAATGGCTTAGCCTAATTTTGCTCATAGCCATGGAAAATTCTCTCAGACTCAGAAGTTTTTCCTCAACATCTCTCTCAGAAAAGACACGACTTTTCTCTACTCACTCAGATTACAAAATTGAGTTCTCTCTATTCTGTTTTTGCATCAAATTAACTTATATACCTATGGTTTACATTCTCCTAGACTTGAACTCGTAAGTTCTGAAGATCAAAATAAAAAACTAGACTCTAATTTTGCACTAATTTACAATAGTGAAATTGTCCCTTCACTTAGGCTTGATTTTCTGTAGGTCTTTTCTTCACTTCTTCTTTCCTCCATCATATGTCTTCATATGTCTTCATATATCCATGCCTAATTAGTGAGTGAAGCCCAAACAGCTCCCCCTCAATCACTAATTAGCATAATTTGACTTCTTCACATAGTCTTCTTCTCTTTTATTCCTGCCATCTCCTTGAACCTATTTGTCTTCACTCCATCCAAGCTTTTTGTCATAATATCTGCAATCTGATCTTTTGTAGAAGTGTACACCACTTCAATCTCTTTCTCCATTACCTTTTCTCTAAGAAAATGATACTATATTTCTTTGTGCTTTGTCCTTGCATGAAATACAGGATTTGCTGCAAGATATAATGAGCTCATATTATCTCCATGAATGATGGGTATACCTTGATCAATTCCCAAGCTTTTGAATAATGTCTGCATCCATATGACTTCCTTTGCTGCTTCCACAAGTCCTTTGTATTCAGCTTCTGTTGATGATAAGGCCACTGTGTGTTGTTTCTTTGAACACCAACTCACAAGTTTATCTCCAATGTATATCATATAGCCATGGGTAGACCTTCTGTCATCTTGACTTCCTGCCCAATCTAAATCACTATAGGCTCTCAACCTTATATCTGATGTAAAAGGATAATACAATCCTTCTTTCAAAGTCCCTTTGATATATCTAAGGACTCTTTGACCTGCAATCCAATGTGGATCCTTTGGACAATGCATGAATTGAGAAAGAACACCAACTGCATAACTAAGATCAGGCCTTGTTAGTGTCGCATAAATTAAGCTTCCCACTAAAGATTGGTACTTCCTCATGTCTTTGAACTCTGCACCATCATATCTACTAAGTTTATGATTGACCTCTAGTGGTGTAGATGCCTCTCTGCAATTCTCCATGTTAAACTTCTTTAGAAGATTCAAGAGATACCTTTCTTGTGATACATATATGCCATGTTCTGCATAAGTGATTTCCATTCCAAGAAAATATGACAATTTTCCTAGATCACTTATCTTGAATTATCTCTCAAGTAGCTTCTTCACCTCCTTGATTCCTTCATTTGAGGTACCTGTAATTATAATATCATCTACATAGATACAAATGTAGATCATACCTTCATCTGTTCTTTTGATAAGTA
Organism: Ceratopteris richardii; assembly: GCA_020310875.1. Taxonomy (NCBI): domain Eukaryota; kingdom Viridiplantae; phylum Streptophyta; class Polypodiopsida; order Polypodiales; family Pteridaceae; genus Ceratopteris; species Ceratopteris richardii. Next base: position 30,522,738 of record CM035429.1, read on the forward strand.
AACTTGCATCTGCCTTTTAACTTTGATATCCAAGATCATTAAGATACTTTACAAGTCTATAATTCCAAGCTCTTGGAGCTTGCCTCAACCCATAAAGAGCTCTTCTTAACCTGCAAACATAATTTGGAAACTTATGATCTACAAACCCTTGAGGTTGCTCCATGTAAACCTCATCTGATATATATCCATTCAAAAATGCATTCTTAATGTCCAATTGACTCAATGTCCATCCTTTTGAGGCTGCAATGGCAATGATTGTCCTTATGGTTGACATCTTTGCCACAGGACTGAATGTCTCATCATAATCTATGCCAAAAGTTTGAGCATAGCCTTTAACCACCAATCTAGCTTTGTATCTGGCTATAGTTCCATCTGCATGCTTCTTAATTTTGTAAACCCATTTATTTCCAATCACTTTCTTACCATTGGGCTTTGGAACAAGTTCCCAAGTTTTGTTTTCTTCAAGTGCATCAAACTCTTCCTTCATTGCTTCTTCCCATTGTCTCTTACCCTTTGCTTCATCATAGCTTTGAGGTTCTTCATCTTCCTTAACCATGTAAGCATAATTTTTCTGAGTCAAGTAAGAAGTATCATAGGAATACCTTGTAGGTTGCTTCCTCATTCTGGTTGATCTTCTTGGTTCACACTCTTCATGTATATCTGGATGTACTTCTTCATCAAATATTGGTCCATCTTCATTCCTTCTATATGATCCAACTCTTGATGTGCTTGCTTGCATATGTTCTTCATCTCCATCTATCTGCATATGTGATTTACCTTTTGCATTCCTTCTTATCTCTTCTTCAAATGTTTCAAGGTCACAATCTTTATCTGCATACCAACTCTTCTGTTCATCAAAGGTCACATCTCTGGAAACAATAAAATGTTTAGTTAAAGGACTCCATAGCCTATAACCCATTTCCTTTTCATCATACCCAATAAACACATATTTTTCTGCCTTTGGTTCAAGTTTATGTCTGAGTTGTGATGGCACATAAGCATAGGCAATTGACCCAAACACTTTACAATGATCAAGTGTTGGTTTCTTACCCCACCAAGCTTCATAAGGGGTCATACCATTCAAAGCTCCACATGGTAACCTATTCACAAGGTATGTGGCTGTATTTACAGCCTCAGCCCAAAGATAATTAGGGCAATTCTTTTCCTTTAACATTGCTCTTGCAAATTCAACTAATGTTCTATTTCTCCTTTCTGCCACCCCATTATGTTGAGGTGTATACCTGCAAGTTATCTCTCTCTTGATACCTGCATTCCAAAGATAGTCATTAAACTCTTGGGAGAAATATTCTCCCCCTCCATCAGACCTTAGCCTCTTGAGTTTTTGACCTGTAACTCTTTCTACATAAGCATGAAAATGTTTGAAGGCTCCAAATACTTCTGATCTTTCTTTTAGAACATAAAGAGTTATCCACCTTGTAGCATCATCAATAAACAAAACATAATACCTAGATCCATTTATTGAACCTTCTTTTGTTGGTCCCCATACATCTGTATGTATGAGTTCAAGCAAACCATCATGCTTGAAACCTTTCTTCTGAAATGGTAGTCTATGTGCTTTTCCCATCTGACAAGCTTCACACTTGTATATCATATGTTGATTCTTCACATTTGGTAGTCCCATTACAAATTGATTCTCCACCATAGTTTTGATTCCTCTTTCATTGAAATGTCCCAATCTCTTATGCCAAAGATCTAACTCTGTAATTACTTCATCACCATGTGTGATTAGGGCTTGACCAACATTTCGTTGTACTTTGAGAGTAAAAAGTCTACCTTCCTTCTTACCACAAACAATGGGATTGTATCCATCCTCTGGATCTTCAACAAATACCCCTTCATTTGTAAATCTGACTTGAAAACCTTTCTCCACTATTTGTCCAACACTAATCAGATTCTTTGGTATTGTTGGAACATATAAAACATTTGTTAATAAATCAGCTCCACTCCTGCATTTCACTTTTCCAATTGAATGCACATTATGTTTTGTATTATCACTTGTTTGTACTGTATGACTTGAATTGCCTTCTTCCAATTCTGACAATAATTCTATATTACCTGACAAATGATTTGAACAACCAGAATCAATATAAAATACCTTGAGATCCTCCTTCTCTGATGAACTTATTGAATTCATCATCAATGTTGTATGAGTGTCATTCTGTGTATCATTTGCATAATTGTAATATGTGGTGTTGTAAGATTGATTCTGATTCCAATTTCTTCCACCACCTCTACCATAACTTCCTCTAGAATTCTGTCTTCCTCTTTGAAATTGATTCTGAAACCTTCCACCTCTTCCTCTGCCATTGTTGTTCTGATTTTGACTTGCTCCTTGTTGATTATGCGAACAATCATATGCTAGATGATTGCTCAATCCACAAATCCAACATGTCTTCTTGTTATTATTCTGATTACCTCTACCTCTTCCATTTCCTCGACCTTTACCTCTGCCAAAACCTCTTCCTCTTGCATAATTTGCTTGAGTTGTTGACTCTTCTTCATCCTTTGCCTTGCCTTTATCTCCTTTCTTTTTATTCTTCATGTACATTGCAGAACTTTGACCTTTGTCTCCTTCTGACTTCAAGTCTTGCTCAAATGTGAGCATCAATCCAAGTAATTGATTTAATTCTGGCACATAATGGTTTAATGAGAGTTCTGTTGAAAGTACAAAGGGCTTCCATCTCTCATCACCTCTTAACCCTGCAAGTAATTGTGCTATCAACCTATGATCTTCAATATCCTCATCAATGGATCCAAGGATATCTGCCAAGTCTTTCATCTTAGTGACATAATCACTAATGCTCTGATTCTGCTTTTTCTTGAATGTGGTGAACTCTGACCATAAGCTAGCTTTCCTAGCTTTAGTAGTGTTTTGGAAGTGATCTTCCAAAGCATTCCAAATATCTTCAGCTGTTTCTAACCCTCTGATGTGTGGCAACAAATGATCTGTAATAGTATTATATATATAAGCTCTTGCACTTGCATCTCTCTTCTGCCATAGCTTCAAAGCTTCTAGCTCTTCCTTTCTTGGATGGCTTTCATCTTCAAATTTAGGCTTCTCTTCTTCACCTGTAACATATACCATTAGATCCTTACTCATAAGTAAGGCTTCCATCCTCATTACCCAAGCAGGATAGTTATCTCTGTCCAATTTGTCAATGGACACATGATCTGCCATGTTATTCTTGCTTCTGCTTCAACCTGTAAGTATAAAGTTAAAGAATGATACCTTTTGTAGACCTTTGCCCTTAGGATTACCTTCGAAATAATCTTTTGATGACTTTTGTTTGTTGAACACCTCAGCTTCCACCTTCTTTGATAAAGAACTCTTCAATTCTTCTTGTATCTGCTCTCCTTTTACTCTCGAGGACCTTATCTGCTCTGATACCACTTGTTGGTGTGTGAAACACCACAAGAACTAAAACTAATGTGGTATTAGAAGACCTCCATAACCATCATTAGCTTAGCAATACTCACAATGTGAGTCTTCATCTCTGAATTTAGTGAAAATCAAAATTTCACTTTACAGAAATCTGCGCCTTTTATTCACGCCTTCAATCTGATCTGTATTAGCTTGATCTTTGCAAAATCTTTTGATCACTTGCTAAGAGAGGTTCTTGCTAATGTTAAGCAACACATAACAAACAAAACTTTCAAGTAATAACTTCAAAATCTTCTGATTTTGCTTCATCCTTTCCACTATGTCTGAAAACTGAAAATTTACTTCATCGATTTGACATACCTTCACTGTTAAGCTGATTTCTCTGAGTATACGTGCCGTTTCTTAAAGATCTTTTGACCAAATGTAGTTGAGGACAATAGCTTTAAAATGAGATATCACTTACTGAAAACTTTACACCATACTTCGAGATCTGACCTTAAGAAGATCAGGTAAATTTGCGCCAGAAAAGTCCTAACTGTCAACTACCTTACACAGTCATATGAAATGACTTAGAACTCAATGTACAAGAGGAATTAGACTCAATCCTTCTACACAAACATGTGTTGTTTATCAGAGAAGATGTATACAAAATGGCTTAGCCTAATTTTGCTCATAGCCATGGAAAATTCTCTCAGACTCAGAAGTTTTTCCTCAACATCTCTCTCAGAAAAGACACGACTTTTCTCTACTCACTCAGATTACAAAATTGAGTTCTCTCTATTCTGTTTTTGCATCAAATTAACTTATATACCTATGGTTTACATTCTCCTAGACTTGAACTCGTAAGTTCTGAAGATCAAAATAAAAAACTAGACTCTAATTTTGCACTAATTTACAATAGTGAAATTGTCCCTTCACTTAGGCTTGATTTTCTGTAGGTCTTTTCTTCACTTCTTCTTTCCTCCATCATATGTCTTCATATGTCTTCATATATCCATGCCTAATTAGTGAGTGAAGCCCTAACAAATCATGGTGACAAATTATTCTATTAAGATGTACGACGTAGTGCTCCTCTCCTTGTTGAACTACTTAGTACTGATAAGTCTATGTGAATGTAGTAATCTTTCCCTAAGAACGTTGTGCAGAAGTAGTGCTGTTCTCAATCTGCACTTGTACGGTGAGAATTACCTATAGTTAAGGGGTAATTACAGTGTGTGTTAGTCTTCAGAACTGTAGGTTGAAACCGTAGGTACCTTCTGTGATCCGGCTGCTTGACTTTGAGCGCTGTCTTGGTGAAGGTTGGACTACTGTACTGTTACAGTAGCATATTAGTCTGAAGTAATTCGGTACCAAGGTACAGATAGCTCTGGTAGAGTCTAGTTGTTACTAGTAGCTGAGCTAAGACTGTGATGACACTATCTAAGGACAGTAGATTCAGATAGAACTGTCAATAGCAATTTATTGTTGCAATTGAATCAGTTATTTTGGGAACTAAGTACAGGGCCTCTGTCTAACAAACCCCTACCACCCCCAAGAGCCCACGATTCGTTTGACACGTGCTGACAGTTAGAACAACGCATTAATTCAACACGGACCTTAACATTGGCCGTTTTGTCTGCAGTTAACAAACCCATGCTTCCACATAAGGCGATGGCTGATCATGTCCTGAGACTCCCATGTGAGACTTGGGCACTCAGCCACTACAGCCCAGCTCAACTCCAGTGGATAATAATACTAAATCAAGTAACATCGCATAGGCTGGAGTGCAAGGACATTATGCTCGCTAAGAATATGCATAAAGGGACTGGATTGAGGTTGCTCCTGGGCCTCAGATCCTATTGATTGGTCTTCCAGTCACTATGTTGCAGGTTGCTTGGATCTTGCTTGCTCCTCACCACTCTATTGATGGCTTCAAAAGCACCAGTAAACTAAGATTAATGTGCTAGTGTGCCTGTTTCTTTCAAGTGGCTCAAGCTCCTCGCTCTATTGTTTTTTGAACTTCGGCAGCTACTGTTATATCAATTTGCTGACACAAGGGTTTTGGGGTTTTCTATGACTGCCCCGAGCGGGGATTGTGTCCCTTGCCCTTGCCCTCACTTGGAGAAGATGATCTACATTATAAGTTGTTGCTTTGCACAAATATTTGCTTCTCAGATTCTCAGAGTGAGTCCTCCACTCTATAATGATGGCGTCTGCTCATATGGTCGAAGTTGACAGCCAGGATCTGTTGGAGGCTAGATGGATGCCAGAGCTAGTGGGGCCTTGTCGATCTAATTCTTAGTCAGGGTGTGCGGTTAGATATTGGACTTTAGCTACAAAGAACAAGCATGGTTATCAGGGAAAAAAAGGATTGTCAAGAAGCTTGCTGTCTTAGATGTGTGACTGCCCTATTTTAGGGATTGTGTCCGATTCCCCAGCCATCCTGTGGGAAGCTTGTTGGGATCATCTCCACCCCTATTGTTATCATTTTAAGCCCATGATCTACATTGAAGGTTGTTTATGTTCCTTTGGGACATGGATGCATGAATTTGTTGCAGGTGTCCAAGATGCCATAGCTTTTTATGGTAGCTGGTTCTTTTCTTGCTCCGTCTTGTTGGCAATTGTTATTTATGCACATGGAGTTTTTGGAATTGTAGATTTGAGGTCTTCTAACGGAAGGCTCAGCAGGATTGCTACATATTCGACAACAAAGGCTACTCTTCTTGATTGTTGGGCTAACTGCCCCTGAGGGGGATTGTGTCGCTCAACATTGAAGGACTTTGCAGTACCCTGAAGACTTGAAGAGTTGAAGACTCAAAACAGTTCAGCTATGTAGGATCCCCTTCTCTTAGCTTTGTCGAGGACGAAAAAGTCTAGGGGGAGGAGGGTGTTGAGTATTGGGTATGCACACATCTTCATTTTTGCATAGGAACCCTCTTTTTGTATATACTTAGAGTTTCACATGAAAACTCCCTCTTAGACACTTTTTAATATATCTCCTAAAGTAAGGCTTTTGGAAGCATGTAAATACCCATCCTTTTGGTACAAGTCTAGAAAAATCCCCATGCACGTATTCCTTTTGAGATTTGGTTGTTAGAGAATATTTGAAAACATCTTTTTGAAATATGTTAGTTAGGCATGTGCTCCTTTTTTACCAGTCAAAAGGAGCACATGGGGGAATGTGCTTAGCCTATATATAGAAGCTCATTTTTGTAAAGAAGGAGAGCTTTTGGTATTGTGTCTTTGTGAGTGTGTGAGAGTGGTGTGTGTGTGCCTATGCATGTCTCTCCTTTGTGTGAGTAGAGTAGTTGCATTTGCTTGTATTTTCCTCATGCACTAGGATCCTTGACTCCCTATTCTCCTTGTTTTCAAGCATGTGGCATAGCATGTGGCATAGCATGTGTCTATGGCCAATGGCTTGAACATGTGGGAGGTAGGGGTGGATGAGAGGAGAGTCACTCTTGAGCTTTCCTTCTTGCTTCCATGAAAGGTGGTGAGGATTTTTGGTGTTTCCTTGCTACAACCTCAACAAACACTAATCAAGGCAAAGAACTTTACAAACACAAAGGAGTCTCGACATGCACTAGTAACCATGGAAGGAGATGTCCATACGTTGTGTAAAGAATGCCCAGTTTGTCATATTAGACCACGTGTAGAGCACGCTACACTGTACCAAGTGCCTCTAATACCAGATTGGAGTGAACCATTGGTAGCCTTCATGAGAACGAAAATATTCCCTCAAGATATGGCCATGGCTAGGCAAAGAAGTTTAGAACAAGAAGCTCTAGATTATGCACTCATAGGTGATAATCTATACAAGCGTGGAAAAGATGGATATCTGAGACTATGTGTACATGAGAGTGAATATCTTAAGATCTTGGAAACTACTCACCAAGGTGTAGTAGGAGGGCACTTTGGACTAGACTGTGTAATTAAGGGAATCCTATTTGCAGGTGTGTGGTGGCCAACCCTTCACATGGATGTACATACCTATGTGAAGCAGTGTGATGTTTGTTAGCGAACTCAATATCCCATACGGAAAGATGAGATGCCTTTGAAACCTATGATGGGTGGAGGTGCATTCTCTAAGTGGGGAATAGAATTTGTAGGTCCTATTAAACCCCGAGCTAAAAGTTCACATGTTCAATACATTATTGTTGCCACAAATTATCTCACCCAGTGGGTAGAAGTAGAAGCCACAACGAAGAATGATGCTCAAAGGACAGCTAAGTTTTTATTTGAAAATGTGTTCACTAGATATGGGCTATCGATAGAGCTAGTAAGTGATAGAGGTACTCGCTTCTTGAATGAAGTTATTGAAAACCTTCTCCAAGAGTTCTTGGTGATACACAAGAAGTCTGCCCCCTATCATCCACAAGCTAATGGGCAAGCCAAAAGCACCAATAAGATTCTATGCAATGTGTTGATTAAATTAGTGAATAATAAATGCTCTGATTGGAACAAATAGCTACACCATGCCGTTTGGGCATATAGAGTTGCCTATAAAATGGTACTCCAAGCCACTCCCTTTCAGATGGTGTTTGGCCAAAATATAGTTCTACCATTAGACTTCCTAATACCCACACTAAAAGTAGCAATGGACATGAGTGGATAGGTCATGAACTCTCTTCGAGGATCTTTGATCTTTAACGGCTAGGTGAAATGAGACTAAGAGCTTCCACAAGGATTTATGTAGCTAAGAAAAGGCAAAAGGCATACTTTGATGCCCATGTGAAGGATAAAGGCTTGAAGTCTAGAGACTTAGTTTTGGTGTATACATTGAAACAACATGCAAGAAAGCTAGAGAAGCATGTCTATGGACCCATGATTGTTAACAGAATATCAACAAGTGGGGCAGTCCAATTAGCCACCTTAGAAGGTGATGTTCTCCCTAGTTGAATTAATAGATGCCGAGTCAAATTATATGGAGAACCCCTCATGGCAGAGATGCTTAATCGACTTAATACTGCCAAGAAATGCAAAGAAGAAGAAAAATAAATCCGAGAAGAAGCTCAGGCTGAAGTTTTGGAACGCATCAGGAGAATGAAATTGAGAAGACAAGGTAGAGATCAGCCTAGTACAAATGCCTTTGCAGCTCCAAGATATCATATGGCTATGTGTGAAGTCTCAGGTGTAGAATAATTGAGTGACGTCCTTTTGTGACCTTAGAAATAGGACAAGGAAACAATGCAAGGACTATATGGGCATTGATTGACTCAGGTGCGGCCACTAGTGCAGTTAGACTTTCTTACTGTCAAGAATTAAAATTAAGTGTCAATCCTGTAGAAGCATACCTCATAGGATTGGGAGGTGTGAAAACCCCTTGCATGGGCGAGGTGGAGCTTCCCCTTCACATTCAAGGCATTCTAATGACAGTTAAGGTGCTAGTGTGTCAAGACAAGGATCTCACTGAGCCTCTTGTCTTGGGTCAAGACTGGATCTACGCTCGTGCATTCAACCTGAACCTAAGAAGTGGACTTCTTCAGGTCTGGGTAAGTTAAAATCACATTTCAATTGAATTACAAAAGGAAGCACTTGAGGAATTAGGAAAGGCACCAACTCGTAGTCCTTCAAGGAGTACACATGAAGATGACAATTCTATTCTTGCACAAAATTCTGTGATGCAGAGGGATGATGTTCTCAATAAAGAAGCCAATGATATGATGGAACTCCCTTCTTTTCCAAAAGTGAGAGAGACATGGAAACTCATTACTTATGGGCCTACCTAATTTCCAACGTCGAATGCTAGGAGAAGAAGGGGTAGATGAATAGTTCATCGAGTCTTTGAACCTTCACGCTGATGCGCTTGGTCTTGATGAAGCCATTCACTCCGCCATCGCTCACATTTGTCGCTTTGAACAACGAGTGCCTACATGCCCTATTCGATCTGGGAAACAAATTCATATAGATGTATCAGCACCGACTCACACTACACACACGGAAGAATACCATGATGCACTGTTGTCACCACACTCTAGACCCTCAGCCCCAAACCCACCCAGCTCACCTCTCACTACATGACACACTTCTCCCCACAAAACCACCACCCTAATCTCTGTTGGTGCATTTTACCCAAGCCACAAGCATGCTTGATATTATCCTCATTTGTAAGTCACATGAGTAGTCATGTGAACACCTCTTGTAAAAGAGTTCATTTTTATCTCTTGTATTTGGAAAAAGAAAAAAGGAAAAGGATGGCTTACCTCATCCATGATGTAAAAGCAAATTCGTGGATCTAACTACCAAAATCATGAATTTTTGAGCTCAGGGAATATCTCCTAACTTTGGGGATCACTTTTAGGTGGAGGCATTCGAATTCGAATTCAAAACTCCCTCCAAGAATAGCTATAAAAGGAGCAAGAAGGAAGAGGCGATTAGCAAGCCTTTGTACATGACCACTTCATGTCATTTTGTAGAGATTGAAGAGCTTACTCCATAGCTCTATCATTCTACTCCCATTGTGCAAAGATTCATTGCCAATGTGGTTGTAATCATATGTGAATCTATACATTTGTCATTATCTACTTCTCTGTTTTGTTCTCTGCTATACTCACTCAGAGCAGTAACGTCAGAAGGTCATATCTCGAGTTGTACTCCACGTTTTTCAGTGTTTTCACATGTGTTGGATAGCTCTCACTGTCTACTTTCTGCACATAAATGTTCATGGTCATTGGATTTATAGTGTGTGCGATATCTGCATGTTACTGCTCACTGATCTATCTCTGCAGAGCCCCGAGAATGGTGGGCATGTTCCAGAAATTGATGAAACTTGTTCTCAATGCTCAGTCCATCATTTGAAGTGTTTTAACTTGGATTGGGAAGCTTGCTAATTCTATTTGCTATGCCCAAAAGGAATTTTTCTAATTCCTACCAGGTTGAGAGCACTATTCATTTTTTCCAGCAGGTGTATGTCCAAAAATAGCAAGTTTTGGGAGCTAGTCATTTTGCAACTAGTCTGTCTTGACTTAAACTTTTGGGATACATGTTCCAAAGTACTTGGCTGATATTTTGGTGGATTTAGGAAGCTCAAAGGGTCTACTAATCAACTCTGAAGTCTCAGTTGGCTGGTGTGAAGCTGGTTGTAGCAGCACCAACTCATCTTTGGATTGCATCCACCATCTCTCTTCACAGTGGTATCAGAGCATAGTCAAGCAACATGGGAGATGGATTTCCATCAACAGTTGACAAATTGGATGAAAACAACTACCCGGCATGGTCTCTAAGGATGGAGGCTTACCATCAAGGGAGGAATCTATATGGATTCATATGCGGAGATGAAGCAATGCCAACCATGAGTAACAAAGGGCAACCATCACATGAAGAAGTGGAAGGACTTTCGAATTGGTGTTCGAAGGATGCACTTGCAAGGTCCTATATTCTAAACTCAATCTCTCATTTTCTTTTACCTCATGTCAAGGGATGCAAGACATCAAGAGAGACCTGGAATGCACTTGCTTCTTTCTTCTCTTCCAACACTCGAGCAAGGAAGAACCAATTGTTGATGGAGTTCACAACAATGAAGAAAAGCTCGAAGCAAAATGTGACTGATTATGTCACAAAGATGAAGGAAATTTCCGACCAACTTGGAAGCATTGGAGAGGTAATTGAAGATGAGCAAATCATTAGACAAAACATAAATGGAATCAAAGCAGACGACAAGTGGGAGTCATTCACAACAGCCATGGATTTATACATGGATATGCATGTACCCGACCTCAACACCCTCATGGGCCAACTCTTCACTCATGAAGCAAAGATTAGCAAAGGTGGTGAGTCCTCAAGAGGTAATCAAACTTCTGCCTTATATTTTGATAAAGCTAAGGTCAAGGACAAGTCAAAGAATAGGAAGAATGAAGATGAAGGTAGCTCTTTCCAAGCAAACTTTGCAGGTAGAGGAAGAGCTAGAGGAAGAGGCAGAAGTGGAAAGCAAGGCAGGGGGAGATTCCAATCATCTCAACCTTGCAATATATGTGGCTTATCTAATCATACTACTGAAAAATGTTTCAGGAACCCGAGGAACTCAAGAGGAAGAGGATTCAATAGAGGTGGCTATGGATCAAATAGAGGCAGGTACAATGGAGGCTACAACAACAACTACTACAACAACAATTACAACAATAACAACTATCAAAGTGGCCATAGAGGAAGAAGAGATTACAATAACTATGCAGAGGACCAAAGTCAAGAAGATTCATTGTTGATTATGAATCTATCAGTGCAGAATGGTAAGGGTGATGATCACATATTTTACATTGATTCGGGATGCTCAAACCATGTAGCAGGAAATGTGGCTTTACTTTCTGATTTGGAAGATCCTCATAACAAGCATGAAGTGCAGACAGGAGATGACACAAAGCACTCAGTGGAGAAGATAGGTAATGTGAAGACATCAGATGGGAATATGAACCTCTTAAGCAAAGTCTTGTATGTCCCTACAATTACCAAAAATTTAATAAGTTGTTGCAGAGCTAAAAAAGTACGAAGCACAGAAAAAGACGGGCCCTAAAATTTTTCCGATTTGGACATCATATTTCGTATCATAACCACTCTTGTAATATATTTTCCTTTGTAAATGCACTAGAGGAGTCCTCTAGATGCATCCCCACAGAAGATTAGAGATCTACCCATGTAAAATAGTAGAAAATTAGTCTTTTAGTGAATAAAGTGCCGGTCTCTTGTGTGAAAGGACAAAACTTAGGGCTCATGTATATAAGTCACTTTGTGACTCTTTGTAAAGACTCTTGCCATTGTGAAGAAGGAGCTCTTCAGAATTTTCGAGTTTGCCTCTTTCTTGCTGATTTTGATCTTCATTTCGCTCTTGTATGTGTGTGTTATGCTTGAAATGCATGTGTAGGACTGTTGTCTACCCCTTCCCCTTGGTTTTGAGCTGCTGTAGTGCGTGCGTAAGCTAGAGAAGCTGTGGCGCGGGTATTTGTGATTCCCGTCATTCATTGTTTTTGCCATAACTTGAAGCAGAGTGGTCAAAATTGAGTGAAACCACTACCGTTGGATGCGTCTTGTCGAGAGCTGCGAAACGAGTACCCTATTGCCTATGTTCGGAGTTCTGGGCTGAGAGAAAACCTCAAAATACTAAAACTGCTGTAAGAAGCTTGCGGCAAACACTTTCGGTATTTCAGTGAGTGTGAGAGGTAGTAGTCTTTTCTCATGCATGCTAGCTAAACCACTTCAATTTCCATCATGTGTGCACACGTCTTCATACACTTGGTAAGTCGCTCCTTAGGATTGACATTTAAATGTGTGTTAAAGTACCCACTATATGCACTTGTGTGGCAATTGAGGTATAGTCTCATTGGCACAAGTCCTTGAGTCGTCTTAGCTCAAGTACACACGTTTTTGGCGCCGTTGCCGCGGAGCACTCAACCAAGGTGCCTTCGTGATGGTTATAGATCGAGTGTGATCGAATCGTACTTGTAGAGGTGAAATTGTCCTTTGGCAAGTAGTCAGTCACTTCAGCACTTGTTACTTCACATCCCCGAGGTGTGTGTGATAAGTTTCAGGTTTAGGAGTAGTAAGAGGAGAGTAGGAGTAGTTAGAGAGTAGGCCAAGTCATTAGGGTAGAGTGTAGTTTTGTTCAGAAAAGTTTCCTTTTTTGTAAGCAAGAAAATCCCAAATATAAAAGCCAAAAAATTCATTTTGCAAATCACTTGTTTCTGAGCAAGTATCGTGGGAGAACTATCGAGTATCGCGAGCTGCCGAGTATCGTGTTTGAGCTTGTGGAGCAGCTTAAAGCAAGAAAGGGTGCTAGAAGAGTGAGGCAGAGCATTAAAGGTGAGCCACTCAGTTGCTAGATCTTTCTGATCATTCAAATAATTCAATATCTGAGAGAAACGATCTGCGCCAGGTATCGTCTGAGAGCTATAGGGGGTAAAAGGTGTGTTGTGATTGATACAGAGAGTGAGGAGAGGAGAGAGGAACTAGGAGATCAAGGGCTTCAAAACAAAACTCAAAAAACATTTTTCAAAATTTGTCTAAGGGTCAAGTATCGTTTTACTCCCGCGGTCGAGTATCGCGATACTTAGCAAGTATCGTTTTGCTCCTGTGGTCGAGTATCGCGATATTTCCCGTCGATCGCGTATCGTTTCATACGGATCGCGATACTTGGTCAGAGATCGTTTTGCCAGCGATCGTCTATCGTGTATCGTTGATTGTGTATCATTTCGAACCGATCGCGATACTTGAGAAGTATCGTTTGGTCAAAGATCGCGATACCTGATAAGTATCGTGTATCGTTTTGCCAGCGATCGTTCGTGAGAGGTCGTGTATCGTTTGGCTGAAGTATCGTGTATCGTTTTACAGAGATTGCGATACTTGCCAAAGATCGCGTATCGTTTCGTTCAAGTATCGGTGATCGTTGGTCGTGTATCGTTTGGGTCAAGTATCGTGTATCGCTCCTCAGAGATCGCGATACTTACCAAATATCGTGTATCGTCGATCGTTTCAGTTCAGAGATCGTGTATCGTAGGATCCCAAGTATCGCATATCGTTTCCAGCCAAGTATCGTTTGGCCCAGAGATCGCTTAGATCAAATATCGCGACACTTCCCACATATCGAGTATCGCCTGTTCCAAGTATCGAATATCGTCGGGATTGAAATATCGTGTATCGTTTCCTCCCTAGTAACAAGTATCGTTTCCTTCGAATATCGTGTATCGTTTTGACCCAAGTATCTGGTATCGTCTGAACCCAGAAATCGGGTATCGTGGAGTTCTGGGAGTCAAGTATCGTGTTCTGAAAAAAATTCTTTTATAGTCATTTTTTCAGTCAAAGGCTTCTAGAAATTTTGGACTTGTAGTGAAGAGTACCAAAGGCCCAAGGGTAGCACAGACTGAGCAGACTTGAGAAGTGGATGAACCTGAGATCCGGAAGAACCCTAGGAAGCCGAAGAAGTGTAATCTCTTCCGTAGGTAGTGTAGCAGAGCCAAGTAACCGTTCACATTATTCCGAGACCTCCAGTGAGTCAGAGGAAGAAATTCCCATGGCTTCAGAGGATATGCAGAACACAGTACCCATGATTGGCATGATGTCAATCATTGAGGGAGAGTACAGAACCTCCTTGGAGTATGTGAACACCAACCACCATGAGATCCCCATTTATCTGGATGGTTTAAACAGATCTGTGGCCAGGTTAAAGAAAACATCAGAGGCTTACATAGTGCCTAGACCTGCAGTCAAGTACATAGGAGGACTGTATATGGACAAACGAGATATCCAGTATGTTGTCACAGAACACCCAGAGAACATTAATGAAATTGGTGAAGAAAATAATGCTTCAAACTTAAATGGAGGAGGGAATGAAGAGCAAGTAACTACGCCTAGAGGAAGATCTACGGTAGCGAGAATATGGAGAGGAGATCTGATTCCCCAAGATGACACCTTAATGGATGTATATTTGATCAATGGGATGGAGCATCTCCTTAGAGCGCATTCCTCAATTTGGGAAGCTGCTCCTAATCTAGTCACCATTTATGAGTTGCAGGATCTTGATTTTTCCACCATAATCACATATCTGGATAAAAATCAGAGAAGATATTGGCCCATGACAGAAGTGGAAAGAGCTGAGTTGAAATACCAGAACATCCCAGTGTTCCCACCTAGAGACCAAGCCACTACATCAAGAAACCCACTGGGAACTTCCCATAATGACTCATACCAACAGTCAGGCCAAACACAACAAACACAACAAACACAACCAACTCACATCCCCGTCAGACCTCTTGTGCAATTTGCAATGCCTGCAAATAACCCTAACTACCGACCTCAACCGACATTGACCCAAGACATGGAATTCATGCTCCAGTCAGACCACCGGTAGTAAGAGGACCAGGCATACCAATAGGAAGACCTATTTTTCCAGTGATGCCTAGACAACCCGAAGCAGGAAGACGACTAAGGCCAATCCAAGTTGCCAAATGTATGAGAAATCACTATGATGGCTCTAGTGAACCTTATAATCATATAGCCGAATTTAAACAAGTGATCAGAGCCGAACAGGTAGAAGATTTTTTGATTCAATATGAGTCCTTTGGTCTTACACTGTCAGACACAACATTGGCATGGTTTCAACCATTGGACCCTAATACCTTTCAGAACATGGAGCAAGTATACCAAGAAATGATTGAGGAATTTACTAAATCAGGAATTAAAAACAATTCTTCATCATTAATCCATAGCTTCAAGCAAGTCCCTACCGAGTCAGTGAGATTGGCGGCCAGAAGATTCAAGCAATATGTAGACAGGTGCCCAGTAGAAGAGAGGCCGGCACAAAATAAAATGGTGTCATTATTTTTGGAAGGGCTATTGAACGGATCCTTGAGATCATTGGTGTATGTAAAAAGAGTTCAGACCTTGCAAGAATGCATGAAGGAATGCATAGATTTAGAAGATAACCTTGCTGAGGATCTGAAGATACCTCAAGGAAGCTCTAAAAGTGAAGATTCGGCCAGTAACTCATCAATTCCTAAAAATAATGTAGAGGAAATAGCCGAATTGCTAGCGAAAAAGTTGAATGTTCAAGGACAGAGGAACTACCCCAATAATCCAATAAGAGTACCCATGCTTAGAAGGTGTATGCAGTGCGGAGGAGATCATCCTTCCCACTTGTGTACTAGGGGAGTAGTTCCACCACCGGCTTATGCCTTTAATAGACCCAGTGCCCCTGGACCTCTACAATATTGCAGTGTGGAACAGAAATACACAAATCATAGCACAGAAAATTGTCCCTACAATAGGCAAGCAAGACCTGCACAGCAATACATGAGACCGTACGGATACCCTCAGAATCATCAAGGAGGTGAAGCTTTTAGGTATCCTTCTTATCAGCCGCAGGTACCAGCACCACGACCATATGCTTATCAGGGATACACACAACCACAGCCAGTACTAGGACAACAACCGCCCCATCCTCAGAACGTTGTCCCTGTCAAGATTGCCCAACCGGAAGAAAACCTAGAGAGGGCTATAGTGCCAGCCACGCCTTTGACTAGTAGTGAACCATATGACTCATTTTATGATCCTAGTCAAGGAACATACCCTAATTATGAAAGCTCAATGATGGAATATGGACAATTGTATGAACCATATGCCTATGGCATGGAAGCACCAGATAGTTCATACGGTTATGAGCAGGATTATGTGTCATTAATGTACACAGCTCCTAGAGCAACCATACCACCCCGACCCATGAACAGACCGCCTATACCCAGAGGACCATGTTACAGGTGTGGAGGTGATCATTATATCAGGGAATGCACGTTGCCAAACCCACCACCACCATAACGAGTCTGGGAAGGCTACTGTAGTGATTGTGGTAAGGAACATCTTTTCAGAGATTGCCCCAAGAATCCCAACAAGGTTACATCTAATGTACAAATCAACGTAATAGAAGTAATAGAATCATCAGGGAGTGATAAAGAGTACACAGTACCACTGAAAGCAATAACGAGAGCCAAAGCCAGAGAGATCCCTGATAAAACGGATAAGAACTATCAAAGTGACAAGGAGAGAGACACACCCATCCCTCAAAGAGTTGAAGATTCAGAAGAGCCGGAGAAAAGTATTGCAAGTAAAAGGACCCAGAGATGGAAGCACCGAAGAGAGAGGCTAAAAGAAAAGAAGTTATTACAGAAGAAGGAAACGGAGGAAAACAAACAAAAACCAAAAGAAGAACCGAAGAGGGAAGAAGGGAACAAAAATGAGGAGTGTAAGAAAGAGTAGGTAGGATCAGTTTTAGCAGACCCGATGCCTGAAGAATTAGCCATGTGGATTCAGGCATACAAGGCAAGAATAAGAGCAGGACCTACCATGGAGCAACACGAGAGAGAATATCCAAGAGGCGACTTAGAAAAAGAAAGACTAGAAATCTGCAAGAAATTGATAGAAGTTGCACAACAAACCTTAGAAAAACCTGCATCGCCTTTACCCAATACCCGAATTTCTGAAGGAGAATTCCAAGAGTGTGTTAACACTCATGAAAAGCCCGAAGTAAATAGACCACGGAATGACGAACGTGGTATTGAGAGAAAGGAAGGATCCATAGTTCCCGAAGTAGAAGGAGAATGGACTAGGGATCTATGGGCACGAGTTCAAGAGGACAAATGGAAGAAAGTGGAAGGAATTGAACCACCCTTTGAAGAATTAGAAGCAGAAAACGGAATAGAGGGTTCGATACTTGAACTAAATTCAGAAGAAATTCTTCCAATGGATGCAAGCGACAAAGGAGAGGAAGATGTAAAGGAACTGCCCAATTATACAGGGGAGTACGAGCACAATTCAGAATTGTATCGCATTCCCTCAATGAGGAAACGAGAAACGAACCCATCAGTTCAAACATCTGAGATCATACAACGCCTTAGAGAGGTAAAAATCCCATGTACCCTAACATTTGAAGAACTGTTAAAGGAAAAACCACATTTAAAAGAGAAATTAATCAATCAATGGGAAGTCAAGGAGGAAAAGAAAGAGATAGCAGACGAAGTAAACACAGTGAGGATTCCAGTGGATAAAGTAGGAGACTTTAGTGAGGGAGATGAAGGAAATACCTGCCTTCCAATTACTTACAGGGGTTACACTACCAAAGCCATACTAGATTCAGGAGCTGGTGTTGGTATTGCTACCAAAGAAATTTGGGAGAAATGGGGAAAACCAACATTAAGACCAACACGCATGAAAATACAAATGGCAGATGGACATACGGAAAGACCCTTAGGATTGTTGGAACGAGTAGTCTTCACTACGTGTGGAGTGGAATTCGAACACACTTTAGCAATATGTCACTTTGAAAGGCCAAGCAATTATGAAATGATCCTGGGAAGGCCTTTCATGAGACAGCTAAAGGTCGTACAAGATTGGGGAAAAGACGCGGTATACCTACAACACGCAGGAACCACCACTAGAATAAATCTACATACGTACACATATCAAGATGTTCCACCTCTACAATGGAATCAAATCCATAAAGAGGAAGACGATCAATCGATTCATAGTGCAGGTTCTAGTGATCAATCCTGGATGAACGAGGACACTCATCTGTGGATATGTCAAACTGCAAAGAAGGAAGAGGAGAGAAGAAAAGGTTGGCAGCAAAAACAAGGAATAGCGAGGTCTGTACAAGATCCAGCTTATATGCCACAAGTATTTCGGGATGAAGAATTTGAACCATACGGTTGGATGGAAATTTTAGCTACCCTCGATGTCTGTGTGAACGAAGAAGTAGTGACCATGAACGAATGTATCGATGAGGAGGGTTATGATGTGAGCCTGTATATGGTAGTCCTTCAGGAGGCTGAAGAAGGAGAAGTGATCGAGAAAGACTGGAAGGAGGACTACGAGAGCATTGAGATGGAGCCCGAACCCATGGATCTAGGGAATAGTACCACCAACATAAATATCACTGCCAATGAGAAACACCAGGACTTCACACAGAAAGGGGAATTAGAAGTTGAAAGAGAATCAGAAGATGAAGAAAACAAACCCCAAGACCAATTTGAGGTACCAGCTCATTTTAAAAAATATGAAGTGGAGGAGAGGAAAATTGCTATTCAAATGCCGAAAAGAGGAGCACAGCCTGGAATAGCATATGACAATAAGGAGCAAACCGAAAAGATAATTGTAACTATGGAAGGAGGAGAGGAACGATGTACCTTCATAGGACAGGATGTCTCAGTAGAAGAAGAACAGGAGTTAATTCGTCTCATAAGAGAATATCGGGATGTCTTTGCTTGGACCTATAAGGACTTGAAAGGAGTAGACCCTTCTATATGTGCGCATAGAATCCCCATGACATCCGAAGCCAAACCTTCTAAACAACGACCATACACTTATAATGATGTGTATTCAGCCAAGATAAAAGAGGAAATAGACAAGCTACTAGGTACTGGATTCATCTATGAAATTGAGCACACGGAATGGGTGTCACCCTTGGTGGTTGTACCAAAAAAGAATGGAAAGTTAAGAGTGTGCATCAATTTGAAGAAAGTGAACGCCGCAACCATAAGGGATAGCTATCCTTTACCAATCACGGATCATCTCTTGGAAAGGGTAGCAGGGAAGGAAGTATATAGCTTTTTGGATGGCTTTTCAGGGTATAATCAGGTAGCCATTGCTCCTGAGGACCAACATAAGACAGCATTCGCAACTGAATGGGGAGTATACGCCTTTAGAGTCATGCCTTTTGGTCTAACGAATGCCCCAGCTACCTTCCAAAGATTGATGTGTCATGTGTTCAAGGAATTTATGAGAAAAAGTATGGAGGTATACGTGGATGATCTGTTAGTATATGATCAATGTCTACCCCTCATGATTGTATGCACATTTTGTAAGGCCCCCTTTATGAGGAGAAGCCAAGCATGCATTACCCAATTGATGGGAATCCCAACTTGAATGTTGGATGAAGGTCATATTGGACCATGTAAGATATTATAAGGAAAGGGAGTTATCAGGGTCCCCAATTGTGGGGTCCGGGGCAGCGGTGAGCAGCCCCGGCTGGGGGGTCCAAGGGGGCCAGCGGGCCCCCTGCGCTGGCCCCCTGGTGGGGGTCCGGGGGCAGCGCCCCCGGCGCGACGGTAAAGGGAATATTCCATGGAATATTCCCTATCGGAGTCAGAAATCATTTATATTTGTTAGGTCGGTTCAACCAGTCTAAGCCGTGTATGACAATTACGCGGGCGGTGGCCGCCCACGCTCTACCGCCCATGTATAGCCGTCCATGGCAGGCCACCCATGATCCTATATATACATGACTTCTGCACTACCTAAGACACTGAGTTGAGCCAGCATAGCTCTACCTTGTATCTCCCTATCTAGAGTTGTCTAGATCACCATTTAAGCTCTACCTTGAGAGCGCACGGGTGGACAACGCCATCATCTTTGTACTTGCTGCTAGTAGAAAATTGTTGAGATTCTCCTATATCTGTTATCTTCTCTGTTATTGCTCCTGTGTTATATTGCGTAACTATTGTCTTACATGGTATCAGAGCTCTAAGGTTCGAATAGCTTGAGAAGTATCATTATTTTAGCCTACTAGCAGACTAGAATATCAGTAGATTATTCGAGTGATTACATGATGGCTTCATCATCGAACAGTAGTCTTGGTGCTTCAGCTAATGTTAATGCTGCACCTATTCGAATTCGTCCACCTGCATTCACTGAAGGGAAGCTGGATGGAACCAACTATACACTCTGGAAGTTCAAAATTTCTGCAATTTTGGACTCCTATGAATTACTTGACACTGTCATGGGACCGATGGGATTGGATCCAGAGCCTATACCAGTTGAAGATCCAGCAAATTCAAGATTGATGATTCAGCCAGATCCAGATCTTCTACGAGCTTGGAAGAGGCGGAATGCTGATGCATTATGTGCGATTGTCACTAGTGTAAGTGATTCTGTGCTTACTTTAGTTCAACATACTACTAAAGCACATGAGGCTTGGGGCATATTGGCTCGACAATATGAGACCAAGAACCACACTAGGATACAGAATTTAGAAAATCAGTTGGCAAATGAAAAACATTCTGATTCTGAAAAGGCTGAAGATTTTATCAAACGGATAAAGCATCTTCAAGATCAATTGGCTGCAGTTGGTGTTGTTATAACACCAGAAGAGCTGGCTCGAAGATCTGTACGTGTTCTTCCAGCAAAGTATGATGGATTAGTAACAGCCCTTAACACTCAGGTAAGGCCAACTCCTCTTACATTTGAAGAGTTTTGTGCCATGCTTTTAGAAGAAGAGATGCGGCTGAAGAATCGGCAAAGTACAACTGATGCTGCATTCTCAGCAAATGCAAAAGGTAAAGGCTCTTCAGAGGGATCAAAGAAGAAGCCAAAGAAGAAAAAGTTCACAGGAAGTTGCTTCTATTGTGAAAAGAAAGGCCATGCCATCAAGGATTGCAGAAAGAAGCAAGCTGATGAACGGAATGGGACTGTAAAATCATCATGGAAGAACAAAGAGTCTGCAAACAACACAGAGCTGGAACTTTGGGTAGCTATTGAAGAGGTATGTTCATCTGCTCAAGCTCGTGTTGATGAGCCATGGATTTTAGATAGTGGAGCTTCTCGCCATATGACTAGTAAAAAGAATTGGTATAGTTCCCTAGTGCCTCTGCGGGAATCCATCAATGTAGTGGTGGGAAATGACTCCAAGTGTCCAGCTGAAGGAACTGGAACCATCTCTTTTATCACTTCTCCAGGTGTTGAGAAAAAGTTATCCGATGTTCTCTATGTACCTACACTCAAAAGAAATTTGTTGTCAGTTTCTGCAATAACAGATCGTGGACTCGAAGTTCACTTCAATAAGAGTGGTGCGGAAATCATGGATTCATCAGGTAATGTTGTAGGTAAAGGCATACGACGGGATAACTTGTATGAGTTAAGTGCTTTAACTGCTACAGAAGATAAAGATGTAAGCAGGTTATGGCACCGACGATTTGGGCATCTCGGATTTGCAGTTTTGAAGGAGATGCAACGAACACGGATGGTTGCTCATATGCCTGCATTTTCAGAGTTGCAGGAACCTTGTGAAGCTTGTATGATGGGCAAGCAACAACGAAAGGCATTTCCAAGAGAGACCAGCAATCGATCTCAAGCTCCTCTAGAGTTGGTACATGCTGATCTCTGCGGTAAAATGTCTACACCTGCTTTAGGAGGATCTTTCTACTTCTTGCTGTTAGTCGACGATTATAGTAGAAAGATGTGGGTTTATTTCATTCGAGAGAAGGCTGATGCTTTTGAAAAATTTAAAACGTGGCATAAGTATGTAGAAAATGAATCAGGAAGGAAATTGAAGAAATTTAGAACAGATAGAGGAGGTGAATTCTTGTCAACAGAATTCAACAATTACTGTAAGGAGCATGGTGTGAAAAGGCAACTTACCACAGCTCATACACCCCAACAAAATGGCGTTGTTGAGCGCAGGAACAGGACAGTAGTTGAAATGGCTCGTTGTATGTTGAAGGCTCAAGACATGCCTGATTCATTCTGGGCAGAAGCAGTCAATACAGCAGTCTACATCCTCAATCGAAGCTACACAAAAGCACTGAAGGGGATGACTCCTCAAGAAGCATATTCTGGTAAAAAGCCTTCAGTTTTGCATTTCAGAATTTTTGGTTGTTTCTGTTATGCACATATTCCTGATTCAACAAGATCAAAGTTGGATTCAAAAAGCAAAAAGTGTGTCTTCCTAGGATATAGTGAAGAGTCTAAAGCATACAGGTTATGGGATCCTGAGGCAAGGAAGATTTTTGTCAGCCGAGATGTGGTGTTTGATGAACGACCACACTTAGTAGAAGATAAAGGTAAATCTACTATCTCATCAAGCGAAGAAATATCTCACCTTGTGCCTATCAAAAGACAGGTTAAAGTTGAGGAGGAGGAAACATCTGATGGAGAAATTTCCTCAATGAAAAGCCAACCAGTTGTAGCTGCACAGCGTAAGCCACTACCGAAGTGGGCACAACAGCTCTTTGATGATCTTAATCCACATGTAGATGTACTAGAATCATCATCGGATGGATTACGAAGATCAAAGAGAATAGAGGAGCAAAGAAGAGCCTCAGAACACATTGTTAACATGGCTCTAATGGCAGATATCATGGGTTCGATAAAGGAACCTACCACCATTGAAGAAGCCATTGATGATCCAGATTGGAGAGCGGCAATGCAGTCTGAGTATGATAGTATACTCAAAAATGATACATGGGATCTAGTCGACTTGCCGCCAAAGAAGAAGGTAATAGGTACTAAATGGATTTGGAAAGCTAAGTATAAAGCTGATGGAACATTAGAAAAGTATAAGGCACGATTAGTTGCACAGGGTTTTTCACAGATTGAAGGATTTGATATTCAAGAAACTTTTGCACCAACAGCACACATGACAACTATTCGGACGGTACTTGCAGTAGCTGCAGAAAAGTCTTGGCCTATTTTCCAGATGGATGTCAAATCTGCATTTTTGAATGGTCACCTCAAGGAGGAGGTATATGTATCTCAACCACCAGGTTTTGAGGTGCCCAATTCAGAAAATAAAGTTTGCAGGTTGAAGAAAGCTTTGTATGGACTTAAGCAAGCTCCACGGGCTTGGTACCAACGAATAGATCATTTTTTCAAAAATATGGGTTTTGAAAAAAGTACTTCTGATGCTAACTTGTATGTAACGAAAAGGGATAGCAAGCTAGTTGTTGTCATTGTATATGTAGATGATTTGATCATTACAGGAGATCATCAGGAACTCATCAATCAAACTCGGATCAGCTTGGGAACTGAGTTTGAAATGACAGACTTAGGTCTACTCCATTTTTGTCTGGGAATTGAAGTATGGCAAAGGAAGGATGGCATTTTCATCTCATAACAAAAATATTCCAAAGAAATTCTCAAGGCATTTGGAATGATGGACTGCAAACCAACTAGCACACCTATGGAGGTAAATCATAAGCTATCTATGGATGATAACATGCCTGATGTAGATGCTAAGAAGTATAGGAAGCTCGTTGGAAGTCTTATTTTTCTGTGCAACACTAGACCAGACATTTGCTATGCTGTTGGAGTGTTAAGCAGGTTTTCCAACAAACCTAAGGAGAGTCACTGGAATGCTGGAATGCGAATTCTAAGGTACATTGCAGGAACCTTGGATTTTGGTATTTTGTATACCACAGGTGATACACTCCAAGGATATTGTGATTCAGATTGGGCTGGAGATTGTGATTCTAGAAAATCAGTTTCTGGATATTGTTTCTCACTTGGTTCAGGAATATTTTCTTGGGTAAGTAGGAAGCAACCAACTCTTGCACTCTCCTCCACTGAAGCAGAGTACAAAGCAGCTTGTTTTGCTTCTTGTGAGGCAGTCTGGTTAAGGAGAATTCTTGCAGATCTTGGCTTTCCATCAAATATGCCAACTGTACTCAAGTGTGATAATCAAAGTTGTATGGCTATTGCAAAGAACCCAGTATTTCATGCTCGCACCAAGCACATAGAAGTACAGTACCATTACATTCGTGAGCTAATTGAAGATGAAATTGTGGAGCTAGAATATTGCCCAACAGAGGCAAATTGTGCTGACATATTCACTAAAGCACTTGGAAGAGAGCAGCTCAACAAGCATCTTCAACAGATGGGCATAGGACCGAGACCTACTTGATTTATCATCGGTAAACATTGAGGGGGGGTGTTAGTATATGATCAATGTCTACCCCTCATGATTGTATGCACATTTTGTAAGGCCCCCTTTATGAGGAGAAGCCAAGCATGCATTACCCAATTGATGGGAATCCCAACTTGAATGTTGGATGAAGGTCATATTGGACCATGTAAGATATTATAAGGAAAGGGAGTTATCAGGGTCCCCAATTGTGGGGTCCGGGGCAGCGGTGAGCAGCCCCGGCTGGGGGGTCCAAGGGGGCCAGCGGGCCCCCTGCGCTAGCCCCCTGGTGGGGGTCCGGGGGCAGCGCCCCCGGCGCGACGGTAAAGGGAATATTCCATGGAATATTCCCTATCGGAGTCAGAAATCATTTATATTCGTTAGGTCGGTTCAACCAGTCTAAGCCGTGTATGACAATTACGCGGGCGGTGGCCGCCCACGCTCTACCGCCCATGTATAGCCGTCCATGGCAGGCCACCCATGATCCTATATATACATGACTTCTGCACTACCTAAGACACTGAGTTGAGCCAGCATAGCTCTACCTTGTATCTCCCTATCTAGAGTTGTCTAGATCACCATTTAAGCTCTACCTTGAGAGCGCACGGGTGGACAACGCCATCATCTTTGTACTTGCTGCTAGTAGAAAATTGTTGAGATTCTCCTATATCTGTTATCTTCTCTGTTATTGCTCCTGTGTTATATTGCGTAACTATTGTCTTACATGATCTTTGTACATATTCAGCCATACGATCAGAGCACATCCCTGAACTAGGAAAGATTTTTGCCAAATGTCGACAATATCGAGTATGTCTCAATCTTGAAAAATGTGTCTTCATGGTTAGACAAGGGAAAATCTTAGGACATATTGTCTCTAAGAATGGAATTTCAACAGATGAAGACAAAGTTAAAGTCATCTTAGACTTACCAAGACCCAAGAACGCAAAGGAAGTGCAAGCTTTTATGGGACATTGTGGATACTATCATAGGTTCATTCACATGTATGCCATAATAGCAAGACCCTTGTACAGTCTCTTGACTCAATTTACTTGGACAGAAGAGTGCCAAAAGGCATTCACAGAGTTAAAAAAAAGACTTAGTACTGCCCAAATTCTGAAATCACCCAATTGGAGCAAGCCTTTTCATATTCATATTGATGCTTCTAACTATGCCATTGGATGCATCTTAGCCCAGCCGGCTGATGAAGGCAAGCTTGATCATCCAATTGCTTATGCGAGTAGACAACTGAATCAAGCCGAAAGAAATTATACCACTACGGAACGAGAGGGCTTAGGAATGGTATACGCCGTGAAGAAATTCAGACATTATCTTTTAGCCAACAAGTTCAAATTCTTTATAGACCATCAAGCTTTGTTGTATTTAGTCAATAAACCTTGTAACATGGGAAGGTTGGTACGATGGTTTCTATTGCTAATGGAGTTTGACTTCGAAGTAATAGTGAAAAAGGGGAACACACATGTAAGAGCAGACCACCTTTCAAGGCTAACACACGGAGAGCCACCGAGTGGAGTGCCCGATGATCTGCCAGATACTTACCTTTTTAACCTGGAAGTATGTCCAAAGTGGGCTGAAAAATTGATCCCTATACTCACTCATGGGCCTCAACACTCAGTTAATAGGAATAGCAAAAAAGAAATTCTTCAATCGAGGAATTTACACATTGTGTCAGGAAGTGTATACTACAAGGAACCCAACGGAGTGTTACTCAGATGTGTTGATGAGGATGAACAGACGCAACTAATGGAGCAAGCCCATGTGAACAAATGGAGAACACACAAAGGGATTCATGGAACTATCCGAGAACTGAAAAGATTAGGAGTATATTGGCCTGACATGCCCAAGAGTGTTCACGACCACGTAAGTAATTGTGCAGAATGCCGAGAGACGGTTCCCGAAGATCATATGTCTCTACCTTTTTCGACCATAGCACCCAATTGGAGTACAACATTAGTGAAATTCTTAAAAACTCAAGAACATGAGTTAGGAACTAGCTTGGCAAGAAAACGATCCTTAGAGGAAATGAGTAAGGACTACATTCTTATAGGAAAACAATTATTCAAACGAGGGAAGGATAACCAACTAAGATTATGTGTGCATGAGGGAGAATATCTACCTATATTAGAAATGGCACATGCGGGTGCTGCAGGAGGTCATTTTTCGGCTGAAAGAACCGTTAAAATGATTCTCTTTGCGGGTTTGTGGTGGCCAACTCTACATATGGATGCTGAAACGTATGTACGAAGTTGTGAGACTTGTCAGAGAACTAAATACCCAATTCGGAGAGACGACATGCCATTAAGACCAATGATATGCGCGAGAGCCTTCACAAAATGGGGAATAGACTTCATTGGACCTATCAATCCACTTGCCAAAGGATCACATGCGGAATACATCATAGTCGCCACGGACTACTTAACGAAATGGGTAGAAGCAAGAGCTACTAGGAAGAATGATGCTCAAACTACCACAAAATTTGCATATCTTCACCCGCTTTGGCTTGCCTATTGAGATTGTTAGCGATCGAGGAACGCACTTCCTCAATGAGGTAATTGAGTCATTAATGAACGAGTTCTTGGTGATTCATCAAAAATCAGCACCATACCATCCCCAAGCCAATGGACAGGCTGAGAGCTCTAACAAAGTGCTATGCACGGTGCTGACTAAGCTTGTCAATAATGGAAGATCGGATTGGGACAAACAATTGCATCATGCAATTTGGGCATTCCGAGTTGCATATAAAACGGCCATTGGAACCACTCCTTTCAATTTAGTGTATGGGCAAAATGCAATTTTGCCAATCGACTTCTTAGTGCCTACATTGAAAGTGGCCCAGCAATATGAGTGGAACGGTCATGAATTGTCCCAACAACTAGATCAAATTGAGAAGTTACATGAGACTAGATTGCAAGCAGTAGCAGGCATTTATGCTGCTAAACGGAGACAAAAGGCATATTATGATGCACATATAAAAGACAAGGGACTTAAAGAAGGCGACTTAGTCCTAGTGTACACCCTAAAACAACATGCAAAAAAGCTACAAAAACGCGGATACGGACCCTTGATCATAAATCGAATCTCTACTCATGGTGCAGTAAATCTCGCCACACTAGACGGAGACATTCTTCCCAACTACATCAGTGGATGCAGAGTAAGACGATTCATGGAGCCCTTGACTGATCAAATGCTAGCGCGATTGGTAGGTGCCCAAAATAGAAAAAACAAAGAAGAGAGAATACGAGAAGAAGCGAGACAGGAAGCATTGGAAAGAATAAAGAAACGGAAAGAGTGGATGAGAGAGCGAGATGAGAGATATCGGCTAGGAGAAGAACTCATCCCAATGGCTAATTTTAGAACCACTCAAAACCTAGGATCACAGAGAACACAGCCATATTTAAATTTGGGAGCAGGAAAACGGAATACCACTTGGTGAATGCTCTCATTGACACAGGAGCCGCTGTAAGCTGCATCAAGCTTTCTTTGACCCAAAAACTCAAGGAGACAGTACGCCCATCGATGGCCCAGTTGATAGGAATAGGAGGAACAATTACTCAATGCATAGGTGAGATCACTTTACCTTTACATCTTGGCAACCACACCATGGAACAAAGGCTATTAGTGTGTCATGACCAATATTTACTTGAAGAGGTAGTGTTAGGTCAAGACTGGATTTACGAATACGAAGTGACCATTCAATTGGCATTAGGATACATCTCAGCCAGGATAGGACATCGTGAAGTATTCAGTCTGCTAGACGAACGACCAATCAAATCTGTGAGCATGGAGCAAACAGTTCATTCTAATGAACAAAGTCCTGAATGTAGGATCACTAGCACTATAGAAACACCTTCATCGAGTACTATATGTGCGGACACATTGAATTCTGCTTGCACACCATGTTCTAGTCTAGTAAGTCTTGAGAGTGTCAGTCAAGCTGAAACCAACCTCACCGAAGCACCATGCATTAGAGAGACTAGTCCTCTGAGTAATTCAAAATCTGTACCCATTGAAATATACCCTATTCCATACTCTAATCATGCGTGGATAAAGAAAGATCAAGTAGAGGAGTATCTTCTACAACAGAAGCACAACACACATCAGAACAAACAATTGAAGCAGAAACCAACTCAGTCTGAACAACGAAGTCATCAACAAATTGCTACAATATGGATTCCAAAGAAAGTAGTAGCCGCTCAACAAGATCGTTCGCAAATTTGGATTCCTAGGTCTTGCGTTCCAAGGAAAACAAACCGAAGGGATGGTCCTCAGCACCAGAAGAACCAATATGGTCCACAGACAAAACAGCCACAACAAAAGAGTTACTGGAGAAAGAAGGAGTCTGCAAGGGCAGCCCGACCCTTTCCGAGATTCACTGAGCAGATCAAGCAGAATTACAACAAGAAGGAAAGAGCCACATTCAGTGGAAGAGAGCAACATACAACGAAGCCCAGCACAAGGAAGCAGATTTGGATACCGAAAGACAAGATGAACGGCATGCATCAGCCAACTACTTCCAATTGCACACATGTGGGATTGTCAATACCCAAAGTACGCATGATAGGGCCACATTACAAGGCCAAGCATTCGGCACATCCCTCTTCTATATCAGGATAGTCAAGCACATTTTCCTTATGGGGAAATAGGAGAGCACTTGTACATGTACTAAGAAAATACTCCAAAAGATTTAATAACCGCTTCGGCTATAAACTAACTTTTCTGTTTTCCTTTTTCAGATGAAAATATAAAAATACATAAAAATGAAAAAAATCCAGGTATTACCTTTCTCACACACACGGGAAAGGGACGACATCGTTCACTCGGAGCAATATCGAGCTTATGACAAACAGATAAAGAAGGATTTCTGATAATATATGGCCACTAATTCATACTCTATATTGAGTACAGATGGCGTCTACTGATTCACAATCCACGCAGCAAGAAGAGGTGCAGCTTCTTCCATTAGAATCAGTAACAAAAGCAAGAGGTCACTGGTTCTGGGATGATCAACCAGTGGCAGAGCTCATCTTCATGGCAACAATCAAAATTATGGACACAGATCATTACTTTCCAATCATGTCACAGGACTTCAAAACGATCATACAAGGACTGCCTCATATTGAGGATGTATGGACACAAGCTGGCATAGAGGCATTTCTCAAACTGCCTATCTATGTTCCAGACTTTCAAAGATGTGCACAGGTAATGAATACCATGGAGCCTGCCGCGACGAAGATCTCAGTTCCAGAAGCACGTGTCTTGGATAAAGTCGGAGTTTGGAAGACTATCCAATTTACACATGAGTTAATCAATAAAGCTTTTGGATGGAATCAAACAGGAATTACGAGTGTCAAAGAGGAGTGCCATGATCCCAAGAAGAGATCATTTTTGGAGATAAACAGAATTGACATAGAAGATGCTGTCCGTCTAGTGCATCAACACTTTTGTTTCCCCAGCATGCACAGATACACAGCTCCTCAGAAGATAATTATTATCGCATGCCATGAGACAAATTGGGAACAAAGTGAACTTAACAAGCTATGTCCAAGAAAGATTATTCGAGGCTCAGAAGAAATGGGGACAGAAGAAGTTTTTGAATGGCAGTTCTGCATTGACCTTATTGATTTATGAAGCTTTAGAAATGAAGAATTGTTTGAGAGAGATGCCAACCTCGGAAGGGCTAGCAAGATATGCAAAATCAGCTACGGTCCCTAAGAAGAAGAAATCGGTAGCTATGGTTGAAGAAGCTGGAACCAACATACAAAAACCCATGAGGGGTACAAAGCGTTTAAGGGAAGAAGAAGCCCAAGCTACACCACAATCAAAGAGGACTCATCTCTTACCAATAATCACGATGGCACAAGTGCCTATTACAAAGAGAGATCTGTCTGCTGCCCTCGAAGAGACACATCAGTATATGCGAGGGCAGGTAAATTTAAATATTCAAGGTCATCATTATAGATAGACTAGTCAAGAGAAGCCACAACGGAGTCCAGAGCAAACACCAAAACAAACTGGAAGATACAAAGAGCTAGGCATTGATGATTCCAGTACCAACACGGAATCCAGTCCTGAAAAAGATACCTAAGATACTGATATACGGACAGAAACACTAGAAGATGAATGGAATGAAATCGATCAAGTGGAAGTGACGCCACAAAATCAGGAAGAAAAGGAAAAGAGAGTCGAAGGATCTATGGAACCGGAGCATGTCATTCAATTAAATGACACTACGAAGATAAGAATCAAAGAAGATACAACCTGTGCGACATAGGTAAAACAACCTATTAAAGAGGAAGAACAAACTCCAGTGAGTAAGGAAACAGAGCAAATACAAATCAAAGAAAATATTGTGATCGAGGTGCCGGATGACACACCTCAAGAAAAGCAGGCAAACATGGAGGCGGAGCCAAGGATCCAGCTTCAGATTAGGCAGCCCCATGACACTACCTTACACATTGCACAGGGAAAAGATATCAATACCGGAGAAGAACCAAATATACCAAAAACATGGCTTAATGTGGATGTTACTCAACTAAAACCGGTAGTCAAGCAGATGATTCAAACAGCCATGGACACTCAACAGCAGTTGATGGATATAGATGCCGACTATGATCAGACAAGAAGAGAAAAGAATCAGTTCTAGCTCATGAGTGAGCAGCTATCGGCACAATTGATTGAAGCACAAAAAGAATTGGCAATCAAAAATACAGAGGTGCTGGCAATCAAGCTACAACATGAAGCATCCATCGCTCAGAATCAACAGATGCATACACAATTAGCGGAGTTGCAAAGATTACACGATGCGAGCGAGGCTGAGAAAGAAAAAATGAAAATGAGAAGCATGTTATTAGAACAACAGCTCAAGTTGTATATGGAAGAGAACGACAGCCTCCGCAACAGAAATAAAGAATTAATGAAGTCTTTATTATATGATCAACCAATCATACAACAAGAATCCACAGATATAGACCAAGAATTACGGGATAAGATCTCAAAATATGAAGAGTTGCTAAAGCAAGAACAAACCCAGATAGAGGAATGGAAGAGCAGATATGCCAATGAAACCAGTGAACTGAAGCGTCAATTACAAAAGGTGAATGCCAAACTGGTCCAAAGCTACAGTGAAAACATGGATCATGTAGCTGACATAGGTAAAGAATTGCTGGCCACTAAAGAAACACTCAGAGAAGCCATGCAAGAGGTAAAAGAAAAAGATGAATGCATAGAACAGCTGAAGACTCAAATAAAAGAGAAAGCACTGATCGGGACACCAATAGTGCCAGATAAGGAACATCCTACTGACAAGGTAGAGGTAAGCCCTCTATCTCACCCGATCTATAATTCTCTAATACGTGAGCAGGTGGCAGATATACATGATGATCATCCTATGCCATATACTGCAGAAATAAGTCAGAAGGAACGGGCACTAGTGGTGTCCCGATTAACAGAAAATTTTGAAAATGAAGTGGTAAAAGTCATGAAAGAGGCCAAGATCAAAGGTAAAGACCTGGACAAAATCATGAGGCCCTTCAATATTCCATATGGACTCTTGAAAGAAAAGACAAGATGTTATATAATGAAGATTACACACAAGAGTCCAGATGAGCAGCTTAACTTCAAACATGACACATTCGAATACACACAAGCAGAGTTTGAAGCTGCACAACCAGTGTGGTGACGGAAATTTTTGGAGAAGCACCCCACACTACGGGTGCATTGGCAAGCAGCGCCATATGCATTCCAGGTAAACCCTTCATTTTGTCCACTACCACGCAGAAGGGATACCAGGGAATTCTTGGACTTGCAAAGAAGCGGTACTATAAATAAACACTGGCTCAATTATCCTATGCTTTCGAGCCCGCCACATAACTATTTGCCAACGGAGGATTATATGGTCAAAACCATAGAATTTTGGCTCCATAATTACGCGACCGTACCTGATTTAGCTGTAAAAATGACAAACAAAATACTTAGCATGATCCTCACAGATTTGAAAGTATTCAAGCATGCGGCTTACACCTTTTTGAACTTCATCGGTATTAATCAGGGCACGGAGATCCTCATTTTTGATCTCTCAGTTATGCCTAGCCGCCCAACAATAATGGCTTATTACTCTAGAATTATGTTCTTGCCAAGTGTATATATGCATGCTTTCGAAGAAGCTTTCTTTACAGGATTTTTTGAAATAGATTCCGAAATCTTTTTGAAGATGTCATCTAATTTAAATGCCAGATTAGTGGCATATGAACTCAGCTTCTTTGCCGATCACAAACAGCCACCCAATGACGGTGTGAAGGCAGAACAATGGAAACAACTCATGATACGTGAAGCAAATCAGCTAAATGATACAGAGCAAAGAGTTTATCAAACATATGCCCGTCGCTTATCAAAGCCTGTCGGGGACGACAGAGTCCAGGAGGGGGGCAGTGTTGAGGAGGAATCGAGTAAGAAGAAGAAAAGAAGAAGACAACGAAAGAAGCAGCTTCACTAAAAAGCAATATTTGAAGATATATCTCTGCAAGAAGCCTCGTAGGGGCGCATTACCCATCTCTGCACAGAGCCCCGCAGGGGCACGCATCAGGCAAAAAGGCAAAGCATCCAGGTCATGCACGGTGGAAAAAAGCAAACAGTCTCAAAGCAATACAACAGGGTCAGATGTGTGCAACCAGGAAAAATCAGAGGACCAAAAGTTAGAAAGGGGTAGAGGCTGAAAAGTTTAAGAGGGTGACTAAGAACAGCACATTCCTAGTCATTGGTGGCGTGCGTGGCAACCCAAGTCAACAAGCAAGACAAGTGCAACACGCTCTCGAGTAGTAGAGCTTGAATCAAGAAGGCCATCAAATCTGCATGTCTGTTTAACTACAGACAACACTGACCAAGGGAAGCGTGCGGAGAAAAGAAGTAAACGGATGACATAAAGCAAAGTCTGTCAAGGGACGACAGAGACGAAGAGGGGGAGAGTGTTGCAGAGCTAAAAAAGTACGAAGCACAGAAAAAGACGGGCCCTAAAATTTTTCCGATTTGGACATCATATTCTGTATCATAACCACTCTTGTAATATATTTTCCTTTGTAAATGCACTAGAGGAGTCCTCTAGATGCATCCCCACAGAAGATTAGAGATCTACCCATGTAAAATAGTAGAAAATTAGTCTTTTAGTGAATAAAGTGCCGGTCTCTTGTGTGAAAGGACCAAACTTAGGGCTCATGTATATAAGTCACTTTGTGACTCTTTGTAAAGACTCTTGCCATTGTGAAGAAGGAGCTCTTCAGAATTTTCGAGTTTGTCTCTTTCTTGCTGATTTTGATCTTCATTTCGCTCTTGTATGTGTGTGTTATGCTTGAAATGCATGTGTAGGACTGTTGTCTACCCCTTCCCCTTGGTTTTGAGCTGCTGTAGGGCGTGCGTAAGCTAGGAGAAGCTGTGGTGCGGGTACTTGTGATTCCCGTCATTCATTGTTTTTGCCATAACTGTGATCAGAATTGAGTGAAACCACCACCGTTGGATGCGTCTCGTCGAGAGCTTCAAAAGGAGTACCCTATTGCCTATGTTCGGAGTTCTGGGCTGAGAGAAAACCTCAAAATGCTAAAACTGCTGTAAGAAGCTTGCGGCAAACACTTTCGGTATTTCAGTGAGTGTGAGAGGTAGTAGTCTTTTCTCATGCATGCTAGCTAAACCACTTCAATTTCCATCACGTGTGCACACGTCTTCATACACTTGGTAAGTCGCTCCTTAGGATTGACATTTAAATGTGTGTTAAAGTACCCACTATATGCACTTGTGTGGCAATTGAGGTATAGTCTCATTGGCACAAGTCCTTGAGTCGTCTTAGCTCAAGTACACATAAGTGTTGGACAAATTGTTGAAAAAGGATTGCAGGTTAGATTCAACCGATTTGGAGCATATGATGAAGACCCAAGGCAAGGCTTTAGAAGGATTGCCAAATGAGAAAAGACAGGTAGGCTTTTCAATTTTGAAGTGGAAGATACAAAGAACATAGCTTTGTTTAGCTATGGATCTCAAACTCTTACAGAGTTGGAGATATGGCACAAAAGGCTTGCTCACATTGGTGAGAGGACACTCAAACAGATTTGCAGGGAACAAAGTGTACTTGGTTTGCCTAATATCACAAGGCAACACATGATTTATAAGTGTGAAGCTTGTCAACTCGGCAAGGCTCATAGAAAACCTTTCAATAACAAAGGATATATGTATCAAAATCCTTTGGATCTAGTGCACACGGATGTGTGGGGTCCAAGTAAGGAGCCATCTATATCAGGCTCAAGATATTATGTGTCTTTCATAGATGATTGTAGCAGGTGGACCATTCTGTTTTTCATGAAGCACAAGGATGAAGTGTTTAATTGCTTTAAGAAGTATATTGCTCTTGTTGAAAACCAAACAGGTAGGACTTTGAAACAACTCAGATTAGATGGTGGAGGAGAACACCTCTTCTGAATTTGATGCCTTCTTGCATGAAAGAGGCATTAAAAGGGAAGTCACTACAAGGTATACACCCGAACTCAATGGTGTAGCATAGAGGAGGAACAGAGCTATTGTCGAAGCTGCAAGGTCCATGCTCAACGAAAAGGGATTGGCAAACTACCTATGGGCAGAGGATGTGTCGACAGCCACATATCTCATAAATAGACTTCCATCTAAGTCACTAGATGGAACCACTCCATATGAAGTGTGGAATGGAAGAAGACCTAGTCTAGAGCATTGCAAAATCTTTGGATGCTTAGCCTATGCTCACATTCCTTCTCAAGTAAGAGGGAAATTGGATCCCAAGGCACAAAAGTGTGTATTTATTGGTTATGATCAAAACCAAAAAGGATATAGATTATACAATCCAAACACTAAACGATTTTCTGTGAGTAGAGATGTAATTTTTGATGAAAACAAATCATGGTTTGATGATGACAGGAAAGTGAAGCTTCCATATGACTTGGATGAAGATTTTCCATCACTTCAACCAAAGGAGCCAAAGCAGATTGAAGAAAGTGATTCGGAGATTGACCTAGAAGACTTGGAAAGACTAAAGCTATGGAAGAACAAATGTAAAACAAAGATGCAGGATGCTACATATGGACACGAGAGCTCACATCAACCACTTAGAAGGTCTTCAAGGGAGAAGAAGAAACCATAGAGGTTTGGTTATGATACTTCTTTGGTCACCAAGCACTCAATCTACATTGCAAAAGATTCAACCAATGAAGAGCCTACCACATTCGAAGAAGCACAAAGCAAGAAAGCTTGGAGAGATGCATGGATGAAGAAATGGAAGCCTTGAAGGAAAACGACACTTTGGAGCTTGTACCTAACAAGCTATCTATGAAGGTGATTGGATCTCGATGGATATACAAAATCAAGAGGAATCCAGATGGAAGTATAAATAGACACAAAGCAAGGTTAGTTGCTAAAGGGTTTGCTCAAACCCATGGTATTGATTATGAGGAGTTTTCTCTCCTGTTGCAAAAATGCCTACAATTAGGGTTCTCATAAGTCTTGCTACATCTAGAAATTGGAATCTCTATCAACTTGATGTAAAGAATGCTTCCTTGAATGGATGGATTTATGAGGAAGTGTATATGGCACAACCTCATGGATATGAGGATGCACATCATCCTAACTATGTATGCAAACTAAAGAAAGCTTTGTATGGATTGAAGCAAGCTCCAAGAGCTTGGAATTTCAGATTGGTGACTTATTTGCAGGACCAAGGATTCAAAGCTAGCAAGGCGGATACCTCTTTGTTCATAAAGAGGAATGGATCTGAAGTGATCTATTTATGTGTGTATGTTGATGATATTATTATCACAGGCAATGATCTTGAAGGAATCAAATAGGTAAAGAGTCAAATGAAGGAGGAGTTCAAAATAAGTGACCTCGGATCACTCACTTATTTTCTTGGATTGGAGTTGGTCTACACAGATTAAGGTATATACATCACACAAAGGAAGTATGTCCATGACATGCTCGTCAAGTTCAAGATGGAAAATACCAAGTGTGCAGGTACATCTATGGAGCAAAATCATAAGCTTAGTGCTTATGAAGCAGAGCCAATTGAAGACATCACAAGCTATCAAAACTTGGTTGGAAGTTTGAACTATGCAACACTCACAAGGGTGGATATATGCTATAGTGTTAGCATATTGAGTGAGTTTATGCATAAGCCGAGAAGACCACATATGGAAGCGGCCAAGAGAGTCCTCAAGTACCTAAAGGGGACTATGAATGAAGGTTTGTTTTATTCATTTACTTCAGATATTGAGCTAAAGGTTTACTCAGATGCAGATTGGGCCGGATCTAAAGATGATAGAAGAAGCACATCCGGGTATATATCATTTGCAGGTTCAAAAATCATTTCTTGGTCATCGAAGAAGCAACCAACCTTGGCATTATCTTCTACTGAAGCCGAATATAGAGGTTTGGCTAATGCAACTCAAGAAATCATGTGGTTAAAGTCTTTGTACACAGATCTTGGACTTCATTCTTCAACACCTCACATTTTTTGTGACAACACAAGCTCACTACATCTAGCAGCTAATCCAGTATACCATGCTAGAACCAAGCATATTGAAGTCCACTACCATTACGTAACGGAGAAGCTAATGAGCAAGGATATTCAACTATCCTATGTCTCTACAGATATGCAATGTGCCGACATGTTGACTAAAGCTCTTGATGGTACGAAGTTAAGTAGATTCAAGTTGATGATTGGCTTGCAGGAAATCAAGCACAATTGAAGACTTATTTGGAGGCCAAGCATGTTAGGCTTGAGGGGGAGCTATTGGTGCATTTTACCCAAGCCTACATGCTTGATATGCTTGATATTATCCTCATTTGTAAGTCACATGAGTAGTCATGTGAACACCTCTTGTAAAAGAGTTCATTTTTATCTCTTCTATTTGGAAAAAGAAAAAAGGAAAAGGATGGCTTACCTCATGCATGATGTAAAAGAAAATTCGTGGCTCTAACTACCAAAATCATGAATTTTTGAGCTGAGGGAATATCTCCTAACTTTGGGGATCACTTTTAGGTGGAGCCATTCGAATTCGAATTCAAAACTCCCTCCAAGAATAGCTATAAAAGGAGCAAGAAGGAAGAGGCGATTAGCAAGCCTTTGTACGTGACCACTTCATATCATTTTGTAAAGATTGAAGAGCTTACTCCATAGCTCTATCATTCTACTCCCATTGTGCAAAGATTCATTGCCAATGTGGTTGTAATCGTATGTGAATCTATACATTGGTCATTATCTACTTCTCTGTTTTGTTCTCTGCTACACTCATTCAGAGCAGTAACTTCAGAAGGTCATATCTCGAGTTATACTCCACCAATTTCAGTGTTTTTACATGCGTTGGATAGCTCTTACTGTGTACTTTTTGCACATACATTTTCATGGTCATTGGATTTACACTGTGTGAGATATCTGCATTTTACTGCTCACCGGTCTATCTCTGCAGAGCCCCGAGAATGGTGGCCATGTTCCCGAAATTGATGAAACTTGTTCTCAGTGCTCAGTCCATCATTTGAAGTGTTTTAACTTGGATTGGGAAGCTTGCTAAGTCTATTTGTTATGCCCAAAAGGAATTTTTCTAATTCCTACCAGGTTGAGAGCACTGTTCATTTTTGCTAGTAGGTGTATGTCAAAAAATAGCAAGTTTTGGGAGCTAGTCATTTTGCAACTAGTCTGCCTTGACTTAAAATTTTGGGATACATGTTCCAAAGTACTTGACTGATATTTTGGTGGATTTAGGAAGCTCAAAGGGTCTACTAATCAACTCTGAAGTCTCAGTTGGCTGGTGTGAAGCTGGTTGTAGCAGCACCAACTCATCTTTGGATTGCATCCACCATCTCTCTTCACAATCTCCACTACCATTGAACATGTTGTCACAAGCCTCTCGTCATCAGTGTCACATTTGGGTTATAGTTTTAGGTCTGATGTTATAGGAATTCCTCTTTCTGTTGGCACCCACCTTGGATGGGATGACACACCTACATTCATAACATTGCTCACCGACATCACATCCACCGCACCTACCATTCCCTTTTACACGGTAACACATTCTTTTGAGAGCATGGAAACATCACCCGCTACGGCACCACTCCCTTCCCCCACACTACCACAATCTCTTATACCCCCTCCCCCCATATCACCTCTTGTTTCCACTTCATTCACGATCCCTTTCCCCTTTATCATTCCCCCTACATCCTCCACTTTCCCAGCATCCCTGAATGTAAATAATATTTTTTCTACACTACATCAATGTGTATCTTAGTTGCAAAAAAAAAAATAGACCTTAGATGATCGTCATCGCATTCTATTTGCAAACCAACAACAACTACAAAAGTGGTTGACAAACCTAGAAGAAGAGAACACAGAACTCACACAATGCTATACCACTCTAGAGCAAGCCCACCAAACATTATGGGATCATCCTCAACCACCAGCTTCTAAAGACATTCAAAAACTCAAAGCCATGATTTAAGTTCATCAAGCTGACAATATCTGATTATGGCGTAATCTAGCATTACTATGGAAGCATATGGCCACTCCTCTAGAAGAGAACAAACGACTTTGAAAGCAAAACGAAGAGAATCTAGAGGCAGCAATGGAAGGCTCTCCTCAGGAGTTCTAGAAAGGATTAAAGCTATTCCTTCAGATGCAATGAAAACCATTCTCAATCAATGTCTAAAATTGAGGAGACCATTATAAAGTCATAATACTACTCATGTCCTATCATCGATGGATAGGAACAACTCATGATCAATATGTGCCATATTGTGTGCTACTAGCAGATTATAATGAAGAAATTCAACGACGTACTGGTAATGTACCAACTTTTGCCACTCAATTTGGTCCAGAGGACATACCTGTGAGCGCTACATAGGGGTCCATCTTCCAACCCACGTAGAGGCTTCGTCTTCTAGAAACATAGCCAAAAATGGTTCGTACATGGAACAATATGCCACTCTTCATTAAATACAACCCATGCTACGTCCTAGTACTTAGAAGATGGACGTGGTTAGAATTCATCATCACTGTTAAGAATGTAAAAGGGTATGAGAAATGGCTCAACTATGTGTACCTAGAACTGCCACGGGGATCGGCCATAGTAGCGTATATGATATCGAGCATCCGCCACTGGGGTGTTAGACTATGAAACATACATGATGTTATGGCACATATGTGTATGAAGATATTCGAATTGATGCTAGTCACTTTTTGTACTTTCAAGAACATTCAAGGTCCCCATTTCTCGGTAGTCAGTTTCAATGCAGGTAATCTAGATTTACTGTACGACATGAGTATAACTCCTTCCATTAATGTGATCTCTGCATGGCATGCAAGGATCAAGTACCTCGCACCATGTTACAAACAAACCTTTGAGGAGATGTTCATTACACGATTCTATGAGTACCATTCCAAAATATTCGTTCCTAGACCCTCACATCTCTTCCAAATTTACGTTGTGGAGAGGACTTTACATTCCAATCAGTTGTGCCTGCCACATCCGGACATTCCAGGGCCACTCGATTGGGATGCTTTACTCACAGATTTAGCAAACGGATTGAGGTTAGAAGAACATCACTTGGCCATTGATGTCCTCGAATACTATGTCAAATGTTCATCTCACAAGGGTCTTTTAGAGACGACAGACGCGAGAAAGGGGGGCGTTGGTAGCAGTCAGGGCACTCAAGGATCTACAAGACAAGGAAGCCAAGGAAAGGAGTCAGAGTAGAGAGAAGGAACAAGTAGGCAAGGCAATCAACGCAGATCCGACAAGTAGGCCAGTCAATGTTTTTTACCTAATCTCTTTTTAACAGTGATTTTCATCACTACATAAACGTTGTAAACACATTTTTGGTAGATTGGACTCCATTTTGTTCAAGCCGAGGAGTCCTCAAGCTTGAGGAGTGTCAGAGGTAATTATGTACCAATTTTCATAATTTTTAGAGGTTGTTTGAGCCTCCAAAATAGCCTAGGAACCTAATTTTTGACTAGGCCGGACACTAGGTCTGGACAAGGCCACTAGCTAGTCAAAAACTATAAAAGGAGCTAGAGAGCTCATTTTTGAAAAGAAAAAATTGTAATTGAACTAAAGAAGAGCTCTTGTAATTGTTTCTTGATCTTAATCAAAGCTTCCATTGTCTCACTCTT
This sequence comes from Ceratopteris richardii, assembly GCA_020310875.1. Classification (NCBI taxonomy): domain Eukaryota; kingdom Viridiplantae; phylum Streptophyta; class Polypodiopsida; order Polypodiales; family Pteridaceae; genus Ceratopteris; species Ceratopteris richardii. Next base: position 30,563,454 of record CM035429.1, read on the forward strand.
AGTTCTTACATGTGTGCACGTGTGTGTGTATGTGTGTGCATGCTTGTGTGCTTCTCCATCACCACTTGTGCACATCACTTGCATGGTGTAGCTTACTGATGAGTAGCACCTCCTTTAATGTCAATCCGGGAAGATATGAGGATGGTATGAAGACCTCGATCAAGTGATGTGCACAGGTGGTGATGGAGAACCACACAAGCATGCACACACATATACACACACGTGCACACACATAAGAACTAAGACTGAGACAATGGAAGCTTTGATTAAGATTAAAAAAAAATTACAAGAGATCTTCTTTAGTTCAATTACAATTTGTTCTCCTTAAAAAATGAGCTCTCTAGCTCCTTTTATAGTTTTTGACTAGGCCTTGTCGAGACCTAGTGTCTGGCCTAGTCAAAAACTATATTCCTAGGCTATTTTGGACGCTTAAACGAGCTCTAAAACTTTTAAAAACTGGAACATAATTACCTCTAATACTCCTCAAGCTCAAGGACTCCTCGACTTGAACAAAATGGAGTAAATCTACCAAAAGCAGTATTTACAATGTTTATGTAGTGATGAAAATCACTATTAAAAAGAGATTAGATCAGAAAATTGATTGGCCTACTTGTGAGTCTGCGTTGACTGCCTTGCCTACTTGTTCCTTCTCTTTGCTTTGACTCCTTTTGTTGGCTTCCCTATCTTGTAGATCCTTGAGTGCCCTGACTGCTACCAACACCCCCCGTCTCTCACGTTTGTCGTCTCTAACAGACCCTTGGTGAGATGAACGTTTGACATAGTATTCGACGACATCGGTGGCCAAGTGATGTTCTTCTAACCTCAATCCCATGGCTCAATATGTGAGTAAATCATCCCAATTAACTGGCCCTCGAACGTTCGGATGTGCCAGGTGCAATTGATCGAAATGTAAAGTCCTCTCCTCAGCGTAAAGTTGGAGGAGATGTGAGGGTCTAGGAATGAATATTTTGGAATGTTCCTCCCAGAACCCTATAATGAACATCTCCTCAAAGGTCTGTTTGTAACATGCTAGGAGGTACTTGATCCTTGCATGCCATGCATAGATCACGTTAATGGAAGGAGTTGTACTCATGTTGTACACTAAATCTAGATTTCCTGCATTGAAACCGACTATCGAGAAATGGGGACCTTGAATGTTCGTGAAAGTTCAAAAAGTGACGAGCATCAATTTGAATATCTTCATACACATCTGTGCCATAACATCAGGTATGTTTCGTAGTCTAACACCCTAGTGGTGGATGGTGGATATCATATACGCTACTATTGCCGGTCCCCATGGTGGTGCTAGGTATAAGTAGTTGAGCCATTTCTGAGAGCCTTTTACATTCTTAACAGTGATGGCGAATTTTGGCCACGTGCATCTTCTAAGTACTGGGATGTAACATGGGTTGTATTTGATGAAGAGTGGCATATTGTTCCATGTACAAACCATTTTTGGATATGTTTATAGAACATGAAGCCTCCAAGTGGGTTGGAAGATGGACCCCTGTGTAGCGCTCGCAGGTATGTCATCTGGACCAAATAGAGTGGCAAAAGTTGGTACCTTGCTAGTACGTCATTGAATTTCTGCATTATAATCTACTAGTAACATGTAATATGGAACATATTGATCATCAGTTATGCCTATCCATCGATGATGGGACATGAGTCGGAAGTATTCTGACTTTATAATGGTCTCCTCAATTTTAGACATTGATTGAATTTGCACCACTACTCTATCATCATGTGTGCTGGTTGTTTTTTTGAGCATCTGCAGCCATTCTGGGGCTTCGACTTCAAGTGTGTCCAACCCTTCAGCTGCTTGTTGGCCACCCGGCATAGGCATAGGAACATAAGGTTCCTCATATGACTCTTCTACTTCGATGGGCACCAGCTCTTCCGGTTCAGGTTCTACGAGAGGGGAGGGTTGTCTTTCGTATTGAAGTAATTCACCTTGCAATTAGGCAACCTATTCTTTGAGTGTGTTCAGCTCTTCAATAGTTGATATAGGATCTGTGACTTTTTTTTGCCCTTCTTATGCCCTTGGTAGTCTCCGAAGGGTGTCTCGTTCTTTCTCCAAGTCGTCATTTGCTTCAAGAATATTAGCATATGTCTCGAGAATGGTTTTCATTGCATCCGAAGGAACAACTTTAAACTTTTCTAAATTTATCTCCTGAGGAGAGCCTTCCAATGTTGCCTTCAGATTCTCTTCATTTTGCTTTTGAAGTCGTTTGTTATCTTCTAGCGCAGTGGCCATATGCTTCCGTGATAATGCCAGATTAAGTCGTAATTGGGTATTGTTGGCTTGATGAACTTCAATCATGGCTTCGAGTTTTTGAAAGTCTTGAGAAGCTGGTGGTTGAGGATGATCCAACAATGTTTCGTGGGCTTGCTCTAGAGTGGTATAGTGTTGGGTGAGTGTGTACCTAAGTCACGAGGTCTTAGGGACTTATGTCAAAGAGACTAAATCTCATTTGTCCCACAAGTGCATATAGTGGTGGATTGACACACTCTTAATTATCAATCCGGAAAAGCACATGAACCAAGTGTACGAGGACATGTGCACATGTAGCTCACTGATGAGTAGCACCTCCTTTAATGTCAATCCGGGAAGACGTGAGGATGGTATGAAGACCTCGAGCAAGTGAAAGCACCAGTGCGTGAGTGAGAAGCACACAAACATGCACACACATACACACACATGCGCACACAAGGCAAGAACAAAGAGAGAGACAATGGAGTTTGTTTAGATTACTCAAAAGTGCTCTTACAAGTTCAAATATATTACAAGCTAACCTAAAAAATGAGCTCTCTAGCTCTATTTATAGTTTTTTACTAGCTTTGGCCCTATCCAGACCTAGTGTCCTGCCTAGTTAAAAATTAGGTTCTAGGGCCTATTTGAGGGCTCAAACGGAGTCTAAAAAATATGAAAATTGATAGGTAGGTACTTCTAAGGCTCCTCAAGCTCAAGGACTCCTTGGCTTGCACAAAATGGAGCTACAAAATATGAAATGTTATTTACAATGGTTTTTAATGATGAAAGTCACTAGTTTTGTAGGGATTTCTTCTAACAATTTAACATACACGTCCTGGAGCTCCCTACTTGCTCCTTCTTCTTGTGTGTCCACCTCTTTGATGTGCTTCTACGTCTTGAAAAATAATGGCCTACTTGCCAGATCTTTGTTGACTACTCTGTCTGCTTGTGCTTTCTCTTCACTCTGACTCCCTTCTTTGACTTCCTTCTCTTGTGAGTCCTTGGGTGCCTTGACTGCTGAGCATTGGACATAGTATTGAACCACATCGGAAGCAAGGGTGTTCTTCTAATCGCAGCCCCCGTGCTAGGTCTGTTAACAATGCATCCCAATCTACTAGACCTGGGACGTCTGGATGGAGCACCCCCAATTGATCTGAGTGGATGGTCCTCTCCACGGCGAATAGTTGGAGGAGATGTGAGGGCTTGGGTACAAGTATTTCTTAGTGATATTCCTAGAACCTTGTGACGAATATCTCCTCAAAGGTCTGCTTGAAGCATGTTGGGAGGTATTTTATTCTTTCGTGCCAGGCATATACTACCTTTATTGAGGGGGTAGTGCTCATGTCATATACTAGGTCTTGGTTGCCTGCAGTGAAGCCAACTCCTGAGAAATGGGGGTCCTTGATGTTCTTGAATGTCCTGAATGTGATCAGCATTAATTCAAAGATTTTCATGCACATTTTTGCCATCACATCAGGTTTGTTCTGTAGTCGAAGGCTCCAGTGACAGATGGTAGAAATCATATAAGCAACTGTGGGAGGTCCTTGTGGAGGTGCTAGATAGACATAATTTAACCACTTTGCACAGCCTTTGACATTCTTGACAGCGATAGTAAACTCTGGCCAGGTGCGTCTTCGGAAGACTGGAACATAACAAGGGTTGTATTTGATAAATAGTGGCATGTTATTCCAGGTACAAACCATTTCAGGGTAAGTTTCTAAGAGTCGTATCCGCCATGTAGGTTGATGAATGGATCCTTTTTTAGCACTCTCTGGGATATCATCAGGGCCAAATTGTGTGGCAAATGTTGGAGCCTTGCCACATCGTTGTCGAATCTCTGCGTTGTAATCTGCCAAGAGTACACAATATGGAACATACTGATCATCGTTGGTGCCTATCCATCTGTGATGAGACATACTTCAGAAATATTTTGACTTTATGATAGTGTCTTCTAATTTAGCCATTGATTGGATTTGGACTGCCACTCGATCTTCATGGGTTTTAGCTCTCTTTTCGAGTATTTGAAGCCATTCGGGTGCTTCGACTTCAAGGGTGTCCATTCCTTTCGAGGTTTGCTGACCTCCTCGCATCGGCATAGGAACATATGGCTCCTCATACGACTCATCCACCTCAATGGGTACCAATTCATCTGGCTCTGGTTCTACAAATGGAGAGGGTTGTCTTTCATATTCCAGTAACTTCTTCTACAATTCTACCACTTGCTCCATTAATGCCTTTACCTCTTCTGAAGTGGAGGTTGACTGTATGACCTTCGGTTGTTCCTCTTGTTCCTTTATCTGGCAGTGCAATGCGTCTCGTTCCTTTTCTAGATCATCATGTGCTTCTAATAGATCGGCATAGCTTTCCAAGATTGTCTTCATTGTATCTGAGGGGACTGCTTTAAACCGCTCTGGGTCGATCTCATGTGGGGAGCCTTCCATTGCAGCTTCTAGGTTTTCTTCGTTTTGCTTCTGCAGGTGCTTGTTCTCTTCAAGGGCGGTAGCCATATGTTTTCTGAGTAGGGTCAAATTACGTCGGACTCTTAGATTATCTGTTTGGTAGACTTCAAGTAAAGCTTCAAGTTGTTTGATGCCTGGCAGCTGTGATGGTTGGGGTGTTTCCTGGAGAGTTTGATGGGCCTGCTCGAGTGTGGTCTAGCGTTGATTGAGGTCAGCATTTTCGTCTTCTATAGTTGTGAGCCGCCTCTGCAATTGTTGGTGATTCGTAGTTAGTTGACGATGATGGTCTTCGAGAGCTTGATACTCACTTTGTAGTTGATGCACGCATTGATGTAACATTGAAAACACATTATTTACATTAAAGAATGCAGGGAAAGGGGAAGATGCAGGGGGAATGGGGAAGGGAAAGGGAGTCGTGAATGATGTGGAGTCAAGTGGTTATGTAGGTGGAGGGGGTATGGGAGATTGAGGCTGCATGGGGGGAGGGAGTGGTGCGGTGGGTGGTGATGTAACCATGGTATCAAACATGTGTGTGACGGTGTAGATGGGGACAGTGGGTGGGGTGGATGTGATGTTCGTGAATAGTGTTGTGAAAGTGGGCATGGTAACTCCTCCGAATTGGATGCCGGGAGAGAGAGGAATTCCCATGACACCTGTGGTAATGGTGGAAGTGGTGTGGGTAGTGTCATGTGGTGAAGTGAATTGTGTAGTGAGAGGTGGTGAGGGTGGTGATATTGGGGCTTCGTGATGTTCATCTGTCTGTGTAGTGTCTCCTGGTGCCGATACATTCATGTGAAGTTGCTTGTCGGAGCGCATAGGACGGGTAGGTACTCGTTTTTCAAATTGGTGAATATAAGCCATAGCTGCATGAATAGCTTCATCTAAGCCCACCGCGTCCGCGTGCAAGTTCATGGATTCAATAAACATTTCATCCACGCCTTCCTCCCCTAACATTTGGCTCATTATCATCTTCCCTGTGTCAAGCGACAGTTTGTGCTGTTCCTGGACTCGCTTCATGGTTTCATACAATCGTTTTATTTATGCCGAATAGGTGGGGGCACTTGCAAGTTCTGACAGTTCATCATATTCTTGATCATGTTCCTCGTTTGCTTCTTCTTCTTCTATCTCTTCTTCATCCTCTTCTACTTCTACTACTTCCGGTTGGGTCGGGGCTAAAGTTGTTGTAGTGGGTTGTGGTTCTTGGGTCTGGGCTGTGTCTGTCTCGAGGTTAGATTCATTGACCAGGCTAGCAATTTCTTCATCAGTGAGATAATTGAGAGTGAATCTTTTGAGTTCGTGGCCTGGCATTAGTGAGGGTAACACAAAAGTACTATCGCCTCCCTTGGCCCTGCTAGGGGTGATGGTACTGATAAGGTAAGAGCAGCGCAGGAAATTTGGCTTAGGTAGATGCGCCCGGAAATAGTTATCCAAGCCCGCTTTGGTCCATACCGATCGCATGACTTCTGCATTTTGATACTACTCAAATTCGCGGGTGAAGAAATGGTAGCGTCCCCATTTTCCATTAAACTCAATCTCTGCCTCCCAAAAGTAGGTGCCGTCTCCCAAGGGTCCTGCGACATCACTAAACCAATGAGCGTGTTTCCCCACTTGAGAAGTGTGTCCCTGAGGAGGGTCCTGAATCGGAAGCACATGCACAACTCTAAGTTCTTGAGGCCTCTCGATGAGTTGTGGTTCACGAAGAAGGGTTTCAATATCCACAATCTGGGTGCTAGGCCCTACCTGGGAACTGGTGCCTCCTGCTTCTGGCATGTTACTGCTTGCTTGCTGGTTCTGTGAGAATATAGAATCATGTGTTAGCATTGTAATGGACAAGATAGAACAATTTTTGTCTCCGTTACAACATTAACATGAGGTGAGTAATGGGTTAGTGGGTTAGTGAGTGCTCGATGATTGTCTGTGTAGTTAATGAACAAATAGTCCTATGAGCTAAGTGAAAAGGTGCAGTGTGAGAATGATGCAGTTAGGAAGTGGAGATGAATTTACAAAAGGGGTCGGGGGGTTTATTACAGACTTTGGGCTGCCAAATATAGTGGATGGCTTTTGGTTCTGGTTTTGTGAAGACTCTGGAGGGCTTTATGAGTATGTATGCTTGGAAATGAGGCTTTTTAGGGACCCATTTACAAGTGAGTATGTTCATGCTCATGGGCGAATATGTGTTCGTGCGTGTTAAATAAGAGTGGGTATCCGCTGTTTGCGTGACTGAACCATGTTGTACATGGTGTGATCTCTGTGTAGCTATTTGCGTCCCCAAGCAAGCCTTAGGCACCCAAATTTGTCTTGATTGTGGGCCCACCTTCATCGATTTCTTGGGTACCCAAATAGACTTCACTTTCACAGAAGAATGTTTGAAAGACTTCTTATTAGGGTCCTGTTGTTGATTACTAATAAGAAGTTTAGCCCGTGTTGTTGGCTTGATCGCAACAGGATGCTCGCATTTCCGCACCCACACTTGTTTCATTGGCTAAGACATCTTTATTCGTATTTTCTTTTGGTTTTGAGCATAAGTCGTCTGCTTATTCTGCGTTTGATTCGCCTTTGGTTGCTGCATCCCCATGGCTTTTGGAAAAGAAGGGAGTTCCATTATATCCTCGACTTCTTTATTGAGACAATCCTTCCTTTGCATCACATAGTTTTGGACAAGAATAGCATGGTCATTTTCATCTGTACTCCTGGAAGGACTAGGAGTGTGTGCCTTTCCTAGTTCCTTGAGTGCTTCATTTTCTAACTCAGTTGTAATACGATTCTGATTCACCCAAACCTGAAGAAGTCCACTTCTTAGATTTAGGTTGACTGTGTGATCATAGATCTAGTCTTGACCCAAGACAAGAGGCTCAGTGAGATCCTCATCTTGACACACTAGTACTTTAACTGTTAGTAAAACATCTTGAATGTAGAAGGGAAGTTCCACCTCGCCCATGCAAGGGGTTTCCACACCTCCCAATCCTATGAGATATGCTTCCATAGGATTGACATTTAAGTTCAATTCTCGACAGTAAGAAAGTTTAACAGCACTAGTGGCTGCACCTGAGTCAATCAAGGCCTTTGTAGTCCTTGCACTCTTCCCTTGTCCTATCTCTAAGGTTACAAAAGGACGTCTATCAATTATTCTACGGGAACTTACTCCTGAGACTTCGCACATAGCCATATGATATCCTGGATCCTCATAGGCACCTTTCCTAGGTTGGTCTCTACCCTGCCTCCTCAATTTCATTCTTCGGATGCGTTCCAATGCTTCTGCCTGTGCCTCTTCTCAAATTCGTTTTTCTTCTTCCTTGCGTTTCTTGGCAGTATTGAGTCGATTTAGCATCTCCTCAGTCAAGGGTTCTTGATATAACTTGACTCTGCATCCGCTTATGTAGCTAGGGAGAATATCGCCTTCTAAAGTGGCTAATTGTACTGCTCCACTACTTGAAATCCTATTTATGATCATAGGTCCATAACCACGATTTTCTAATTTTCTCGCATGTTGCTTCAATGTGTAGACTAAAACTATGTCCCCTGCTTTCAGACCCTTATTCTTCACATGGGCATCAAAGTACACCTTCTCTCTTTTCTTAGCTGCATATATTCCAGCTGCAACTCTTAGTCTTGTTTCACCTAGTCATTCTAGATCAAAAATCCTCGAAGAGAGTTCATGACCCGTCCACTCATGCTCCTATGCTACCCTCAATGTAGGTATCAAGAAGTTCAATGGTAGCACTGCATTTTGACCGAATACCATCTGAAAGGGTGTGGCTTGGAGTACTGTTTTATAGGCAACTCGGTATGCCTAAACAACATGGTGTAGCTGTTTGTCCCAATCAAAGCGTTTATTATTCACTAATTTGGTGAGCACATTGCATAGAATCTTGTTTGTGCTTTCGGCTTGCCCGTTAGCTTGTGGATGATAGGGGGTAGACTTCTTGTGTATAACCAAGAATTCTTGGAGAAGATTTTCAATAACTTCATTCAAAAAGTGAGTGGCTCTATCACTAACTAGCTCTATAGGTAGCCCGTATCTAGTGAACACATTCTCAAATAAGAACTTACCAGTTGTCTGAGGATCGTTCTTTGTCGTAGCTTTTACCTCTGTTGGAGATTCACTCACTAATTATGCATAATGACATAGAGACAAAGAAAAGTAGAAACAAAGTATTCAGAAAAACAAAGCCTTAGTGAAGGGACAAATTCATGACTGTAATATACAGCGTAGAAACTTCCAGAATTAGAGTTTGTTGAAACCGGATCAAATTGTATATAAGAGAGCTGAGATAGATAGATAAAAAGTGCGCATATGAGGGAGAAATAGAATAGCATATAGTAGAAGATGCTAGAGATCGCGTATGTAGAGATGAATAACAAAACCTGAAATGTCAGGTATTCATCTGAGAGAGATGGTAAGGAATAACTACAAATTTTTCTTTAAACTTCAGATAGAGTTCATTCAGTGAAGGAAGTTTAGGTATCACTTCCTTACTTCATGTATACACATTTGAAGTAACTACAAACAAAGTTTCAGTTGATTCCGGTAACATTCCGATACAATTACGGTGACATTCCGGTGACAGTCTGGTGTTTCTTGGCTATGCTCTCTGTTTCACTAACCTCGACGCTCTTTTCTTGGCCTAACCCTTGGTTCTGCTACAGTGCTTGAGCTCTCGTGACCACTTGCACTGGTGTAGTGGAAGTTACACTTCTTGTAGGGTCTACTACTAACCCAATAACATTAATAGGAGTGATTTTTGGCATATTATTGGGATTCTTTGGGCAATCTCGTAAGAGATGCTCCTTTTCGTAATCTTGACAAAAGCCCTGGATTGTTATTGACTGGGTTTGTGCAGGTGCAGGCATGGGGCAATCACGAATGAGGTGATCTACCTGACATCTGTAGCATGGTCCTCTAGGGAATGGGGGTCTTACTTGCCTGGGTTGAGGTCTAGGGTTGGGATTAGTGTACATGATATTTGAATACTCTGGATCCCAACTTGGTTCACTTGGTTCTTCACTATAGTAGGATTCAACATGTTTAGGAGACTGCATATAGTAAGCCTGGGGGCTATCAATATGTGTAGAATCAAAGCTATGATCACTAGGGTCACTTTCTGAAAGCAATGGTGTTACTGGTACTATGGCTCTATTCAGGTTCTCTTTTGTAGCTGCATACTTTACTGGGATCACATTGGCTGGAGTAGGAGGTTGTTGGGCTAGCACTCGTTGAGGTCTCTTCTGGGCTTGATATTGTGGTTGGTAGGTTTTTTGAGGCCTCACATATTGTTGTGGTGGATACTGATTCTGATATCTTACCTCTTGTGGATAGGGCTGAGGGTAGGTTTGCCTAACGGGTATGGTGATATGAGCAAAAACTGAAATTTTTTTGCGATGATGGAGATGGAGGTGGAAGATGGTGATGATAATGGTGGTGATGAAGATGGTGAAGAAAACAAAAGAAAATAGATAAAAGTGAAGGAAATACCTATAACTCCAACGCCTCAACTCTACGTCTTACCATCACACGCTCGTCCTCAAAGCTCAATCCCCGGCAACGGCGCCAAAATTTGGTGTAGCTCAGTGATGAGTAGCACCACCTTTAATGTCAATCCGGGAAGATGTGAGGATGGTATGAAGACCTCGAGCAAGTGAAAGCACCAATGCGTGAGTGAGAAGCACACAAACATGCACACACATACACACACACGTGCACACAATGCAAGAACAAAGAGAGAGACAATGGAGTTCGTTTAGATTACTCAAAAGTGCTCTTACAAGTTCAAATATATTACAAGCTAGCCTCAAAAATGAGCTCTATAGCTCTATTTATAGTTTTTTACTTGCTTTGGCCCTGTCCAGACCTAGTGTCTTGCCTAGTTAAAAATTAGGTTCTAGGGCCTATTTGAGGGCTCAAACGGAGTCTAAAAAATATGAAATTGATAGATCGGTACTCCTAAGGCTCCTCAAGCTCAAGGACTCCTTGGCTTGCACAAAATGGAGCTACAAAAATATGAAATGTTATTTACAATGGTTTTTAGTGATGAAAATCACTAGTTTTGTAGGGATTTCTTCTAACAATTTAACATACACGTCCTGGAGCTCCCTACTTGCTCCTTCTTCTTGTGTGTCCACCTCTTTGATGTGCTTCTGCTTCTTGAAAAATAATGGCCTACTTGCCAGATCTTCGTTGACTACTCTGTCTGCTTGTGCTTTCTCTTCGCTCTGACTCCCTTCTTTGACTTCCTTGTCTTGTGAGTCCTTGGGTGCCTTGACTGCTGCCAACAACACACACGATGGAAAGTGAAGTGGCTTAGCTATAATGCATATGAAAAGACTAAACTACCTCTCCAACTCACTCAATCTCTAGAAATGTCTACTGTGATACCACTTACAGTAGTAAATACAAATTAGAATGTTTCTCCCAGCTCCAAACTCCGAATATGGCCAATAGTGGTTTCTTTTGAAGCTCTCTATGAGACACATCTATTCATAGTATTTTCACTTGAATCTGACAACCGCTCTTCAAGTTATGGCCAAAATAGTGAATGGTGAGAAACACCTACACTCACTCCACAACTTGTATTGGTTCACACACACACTACAATAATTCAAGAGTGATGGGAGGGATAGGCAACAATTCTACACACACATTCCAAGCATTTCACACACACAAAAGATCATAGAGAAGATGCAAATAAGTAGGGAAGAAGCAAATTCGAAATTTCAGTTCTCCTTCTTCACAATGGCAAAAAGTTCTTACAAAGAGTCACAAAGTGACTTTTATACATGTGCCCTAAAAATGGTCCTTTCACACATGAGACCGACACTTTATTGACTAATCTCTAGCTTCCTACTATTTTACAAGAAGTATATTACAATGATTTGGCGCTTATGCATCTAGAGGACTCCTTTAGTGCAATTACATAGCTTCGAGGGAAGTTTCTAGGATTTAGAAGAAGAAATATATGCCCATTAATTTGAAAATTTTGGGCTCCTCTTTTGTGCCTCTTTTCTCTGCAACACTCTCCCCCTCTTTGTCTCTATTGTCCCTTGACAGGCTTTGCTTCTTGTTTGTAGCTTGTCTATGGCCCCTGAATACATGCACCTAGTGGTCAAAGAAGCAATAAGGATTGTCAGAGAATTTGTTACTTATCCAAAATTTGTCCTTTGCTTCTATAAGCCCCTTGGTATTCCTTATATCATAAATCTAGGCTGCTATATTAAGTCGGGCTGCCACACACGCCATCAGTGGCTGAGAATGTGATATTCTTAGTCACCCTTTTCAACTTCTCAGCCTCTCCCCTTTCTAACTTTTGGTCTTCTAATATGTCTTTGTCTTCACACATCTGACCCTGTTGCATTGACTGGAGCCTGTTTACTTTTCACTGTTGCACACCTTACTTTGTAGGCCTTTGCTCCCTTATAAGTGAGCATTATGTTTTAAAGGTCCTATTCTTAAATGTTCTTTGTCATCCTCTCGGACCTGATGTATTTCTTTCCATTGCACACATCCAGTGGACGAGAAGATAGTTAAGACCTTTAGACAATTGGTTATCTTATCTGATGAAGAATCTTTTGTGTACTATCTCCCTTCTAAAGAGCCTCATGCCATGCTTAGCCTGTTCCCTTCTTTCCATCGCATGCACTTGTTGGATGAGGAAGCCGTGTGCGACCTCCCATGAAATGTCGTGGTTGTTATCTTTCTTTATTTCCAATCCTCAGGATCTAGTTCTTTGATGTTGTCGCCTGATGCGTGCCCTTGTGGGGCTTTGGGCAAAGGGTTGTTCTTTTCTTTGTAAGCTTTGTTCTTCACTAAGCTGTTTTATTCTTTGATCTCCTTCTTCTTCTCTTTTTGCTCGATTTCCCTTCCACATGTCCCTCCTCTTGAACTTTGTCATCCTCGACAAGTTTTTTGTGGCGACGTGAGAATGTTTGTATGAATTTCTACTCTCGTTGATTAAGAAAATTGGCTTGACATAACATCAATTCCTTCCATTGAGTTGACTTCACCCCGTCATCTGGTGCCTATCTATGATCTACAAAGAAGCTTAATTTGTAGGTCACTAGTCGTCCATTTAGGTTAGAAGATATTTTCACAAAAATCTCTGAATCCATTTCAAAAAACCTTGTAAAAAATGCCTCTTCAAATGTGTGCATATGTGTACTTGGCAAAAACATGAGTCTTGAGTATATGGCCATGAGTGTTAAGCGACTAGGTATAGTCGATAAATAAAAAATGAGGGCATGTGATCCCTGGTTAATGCTGATGAAGTTAAAAAATGTATATTGCGCATGTTGAAACACCTTTATTATAGTAATTAGCATACTCAAATCTTTGTTAGTCATTTTGATGGCTAAATCTGGTACGGTGGCATATCTGCCAATCCAAAATTCTATTGTTTTTACCATGTACTCTTCGATCGGTAAGTAATTTCGTGGCGCACTTGGTAATAATGGATAGTTTAGCCACTGATTATTTATGCTTCCCTACGTTGTCCTTCCCAAAATTGCATCCGAGAGCGTCTTCTGGGTACTGGGCAAAAAGATGGATTGACTTGAAGTACATATGGTGCAGATTCCTAGTGTACCCGTAGTGTAGGATTCTTTTCCAAAAATTTTTGCCTCCAAATAGGATCTGCTTTATCGAATTCCTCTTGTGTATAGGTAAATGTTTGCATGTTGAATTGTAGGTTGCTATCTGGCTCTTTATTGGTTGTGGTCTTTAAGTACTGGCGTGTTTGTTCTTTGAGTAATCCATACGATACATTGAAAGGTTTCATCACCTCTTCAAGATTTCTGCTTTCAATCTTTACTTCTTTCATGACTTTGTTTACTTGTTCTTCAAAATCTTCAGTAAGCTGGGACACCAATAGTGCCCGCTCATTTTGGCTTAGTTCTGCAATAGGCTAAGTATGTCTTTTAGTGTTGGTCCCTATTTCCTCCCTTATTGGTGAATGATGTAGGGGTGAGAAAGAGGACGTACCTCAGTCTCCTCAGTAGCTGCTATGGAGTGTGGAACTACTGGTGTCCCCACATTTACCTGCTGTGCTAATGGAGCTTTTAATTTTTTAATTGTTTCATCATTTTCTTTAATTTCTTATATGGCCCGCATAATCATTTCCTTGTTCTTGAGGAGCTCCTCTCCTACGGGAACGAGATGATTCGCATCTTCATTGCATTGTTCAAAATACTGATTTCCGCCATCTTCCATTTCTTTCTAAGCTCAGAGGTGTCGTTCATGTATCTTGTTTCCCAATATGCTATGATAGCTTGCTCTTTTTTCAACTGATCTTCATATTGTGCTATCTGATCTTCCAGTGCTCTTGTGTTGTTTTCTATCACTTCAGGAGCTTCTATTGGTTAGTTGCATAATAGGGTTGCCATCAGCTCCTTGTTCCTGTTCCGTGGTTTGTCGACTTCATCCATGTATACCTTGATTTGAGATTCAAGAATCTTACATCTAGTATTCATTCGCGCTTTCTTTGCTTTGCTATCCTCATATTTGCTTTGTAGTTCTTTTAGTTGTTCTTGCAGCTTTTTGTTTTCCGTTTTTAGTATGGTACATTGATTCTTGGCCTTGTGGGCTTCTGACTCTTTCTCTAATATTATCTTTTGCGCTTGAATTAAATTGGCAGATAAATTCTCACCTATTTCTTGTAATTGATTCGTCTCCCACATTTCTTTGTCGTAGTCTGCATCAACCTCAAGCATTAGCTGTTGAGTATCCATAGCAGTTTGTATCATTTGTTGTACTACTGGCTTGAGTTGAGCTACATCCACATTTAACCAGGTTTTGGGGATGCTTGGTTCTTCCCCTGTTCGTATGTCTTTTCCTTGTTCCACATGTATCGTCTCGTTATGTGGCTGCCTTATTAAGAGTTGTACTTCTTTGTATCTTCTTTCTTCTTCCTTATTGGTTGATTTAGTAGCACTCCCTTGAAATGTGATATCCATCGAAGAGGGTTCTCCTACTACCCTTATTGGTGTGAAGGGTTGGGACTCTTTTACTCTCTCTTCTACTTTTTCTTCCTTAGTGTTCTTTACCAAGACTTCTCCCACTAGAAGAGTCTCTTTGATTTGGATGTTAGATGCTTCATTCAATTTGAGAATATGAACTCCTTCTTGAGATGCTTCCTACCTCATCATGTCCTTGATAGTGTTATCTGGCATCTGATCTACCTTGATGCCCTCCATGTCCAAGTCATCGTTTACTTGATTTAATTCTTCCCATTGACCATCATCCCGTGAATCACTTCTAATATCCACATTCAGCACAAATGTTTCTTGTTCTTCTTGTGTGTCTAATGATGAGCTAGAATTCATCAATCCCAATTCTCTATATCTATGAATCTTGGTCAACCTTTTTCTTTGCTCAGAGTCTTGATGGGCTTGTTGGTAGTGATGCCCTTGCACCCATAGGTTTACCTGCCCTTCCATATACTGGTGAGTTGCTTCCATTGCTTTTGTTAGTTCTTCCTCTGTAATTGGTGGATTTTCTTCAAGCCTGGTCTTTGGAAGTACATGTGCCTTCTTTGTTGCTGGAGCTTGTGCTTCTGTCTTCATCATCTCTCGTAATCTTTTAGTACCTCTCATTCCGTTTGGAGCTGGTTTTAGCTTCTTCTACCATCTTGACTCCTTTCTTCTTCCTTGGAACCGTGACAATCTTTGCATACTTAGCAATTGCTTCTGATGACGACATCTCTTTCAAATGCTCCCGAATGCTTAAAGCAAGATAGATCAGTAATGTTAAGGCAATACTTCCATTCAAGAACTTCTTATGATTCCACTGTTTCTTTGCCTTGAAGAGACATTCTTGAATGTATGGAGTCACGTTGACTTGATTCCCTTTTTGTTTGATGGCATGGGAAAGCATTTGCACTATAATCTTCTGTGGAGTAGTATATTTGTGCATGTTGGGAAAGAAAAAATGTTGATGAATGATTCTGACTTCCTCTTCTATGTCAATGCAATTGATATCTGTGAAGGTTTTGGTCTTCGCTCCGCGGCTTTCCTCTTTCAAAATTGTATTCCTGTCCTTTTCTCATCCGAAGGCTTCTTTAATTAAGTCCTGGGTGAATTGTATGATGACGCACTCGCCTGCTGCATCTAGGACTCTAGCTTCAGGTACTAATGGATCATGCAGAGCAAGTTGTAAGGTGTTCATGACTTGAGTGCAACGCTGGAAATCTGGTTTGTAGATCGGGAGTTCAAAGTATTTCTTAATTCTAGCTTTCTTCATGATGTCGATAGTGGATGGAAGTTCACGCACTACTTTGAAGTCTTGGGACATTACTCGAAACTGATGGTCCATGTCCATAATTTTAATTGTCACCAAGAACAAGTAGTTCCCGACAAGTTGATCTTCTCGAAACCAATGACCTTTTGCCTTAGTCACACTCTCTAGAGGGAATTCTAGCATCTCCTCTTGAATGGTTGCTTCAAAGTCCTCAGAAGCCATCTGCACTTGTAATAAAGAGAACATCAGCTTTCTATAGAATACATGACATTAATGATGTGTGTCATAGTGACATGTGGTTCATTGTGTCACTCCAGTTCCCCTTGCTTACGTAAGTAAGATCTCTTACCACGTATCTTTTCATTTTTATTTGTGAAAGAAAACAAGAGTTAGTGTAGCCGAAGCATTTATTTATTTACATAGTAGGTCCATTCCTATGGAAGTAGAATCTATGATCTATTCCCAAGTGGGAAATGTGCACCACTTGTTTTGTTACACACATCAGGTGCCAAATGCATGGCCTCGTAGTGTGGCCTTGTCACGCATACTTTAGGTGCATTCGATTCTTCATGTGTGCAATCGGAATCCTTTTGGTTCTACTGTTCTGGTCCTTGCTGCCTCTTGGGTCTCATTTTGTAGTTGAAGTGTGAGGCTTCATCTTCTCTTTATTTTTTTGTGCTCTAGGTTTTTCCTCTTTCTTTTTTGCAGTCTGATTGGTTGATATCATGTTCCTCTGGTACCTTTGGTGAGTTTTGTTTGGCTTTATGGTCCTGCTTTGTTGGTTTAATATGTCTTCTTGCTTGTCTATCTCTTGACTTGCAATCTGTGTGATCTTTTTCAGAATCCATATGTGTTGCCGTGTTTTTTGGGCTTCTACTAATGACTTTGGAAGCCATACTCTTAGAAGCCTTTTTGGTCCCGATTGTAATGAAGAGAATTCATTGTTTCTCCTTGTCTCCATAATATGAGTGACCTGTATCGGTGTAGACTTCTCTAATTCCCTCATTCGATCCTTGGGAACCTAGTGTAGATTGGCACTTCCTGATTGCGATAATCGGATAGTGCACTTCCACGTGGATGACCTTCCCTTGCAGTAGGTGACTTTAGGAGTGTTGTCTTCACCGTTTCTCTTGGACTCTCCATTCGTGTGGGATGAATCCACCTCAACAACTGATGCATTGGCATTGGTACTCACTTCTTTCTTGGGACATTCCTCTGGTACACTTTTGATTGATTCGTTTGCTAAATCCTCTTATAGGGTTTCTTTTTCACACTTGATGGTTTCATGCATGGGAGAGAGTCTTTCTTCTAAAAGGCTAAAGATTTCCTTATGCCCTATTTTGGCTGATATGTATCCTTGGGCTAGGTGAATGCTTACTTCATTCTCAATGATCCACTCTTGTCCTAGGATCAGGTTCTCTATCAAATCCTCATCTCTACACACCAGAACTCATAGCTCCATAGTGGAATTTCCTAGGTGGAGGGATATCATGACTTCTCCAATGCATTCTATGACTTGGTTCCCAACACCTATCATGTGTGCTTTATTTTGTGTTATGGTCCTTTGAAGATGTGTGATGATCATCCTTCGTACGCAACTGAGTGCCACTCCCTAGTCTATCAAAGCATCTATTAGCTGGTACTCTGTCGTTCCAATCCCTAGGTTTAAGTATGGTTGGGATATGCTGAGGTTATTCGTGTTGGCCTTGTGAACTTGATAGTTGGCCATGGGAATAGGCTCTTCTCCTTGTAAATATCATTCAACCCTTTGTCTTATCCACTCTTTCCATTTCTTGATACGCTCTAGGGCTTCTTGCCTTGCCTCCTCTCTAATCCTCTCTTCCTCTTTTTTTCTATTTTATGCACCTACAAGTCATGCTAACATTTGGTACGTCAATGGTTCCATGTAGTGTTTTACTCAACAACCACTTACGTAATTAGGAAGAACATCTCCATATAGAGTAGCTAGGTTAACAACTCCACTCATTGAAATCTTATTGATTATTAGAGGTCCATATCTGTGTTTCTGTAGCTTCGTGGCGTGTTGCGTCAGAGTATATACCATAACTAAATCTCCTTCTTTTAGTCCTTTATCTTTGATGTGTGCATCATAATATGCTTTTTGTCTTCTATTTGTCCGCATAAATTCCCGCAACAGCTTGCATTCTAGTCTCACGTAGGTTCTCAATTTGGTCTAGTTGCTTGGACAATTCATGCCCTGTCCATCCATGCTATTGGGATACTCTCAAAGTAGGCACTAAAAAATCAATTGGCGAGATTTCCTTTTGTCCATACACTAGGTTAAATGGTGTGGTTCCACTGGAAGTCTTGTAAGCGACACAGAAGGCCCAAATTGCATGGTCTGATTGTTTGTTCCAATCTGACCTTCCACTATTGACTATCTTTGTGAATATTGTGCACAACACCTTATTGGAGCTTTCCGCTTGATCGTTGGCTTGAGGATGATGAGGGGCTGATTTTTTATGAATTCATAAAAACTCATTCATTAAGGACTCTATTACTTCATTGATGAAATGCATTCCTCGATCACTCACTATTTCTATAGGTAATCCAAAGTGAGTGAAGATATGCTCAAAAAGAAACTTAGTGGTGGTCTGAGCATTGTTTTTTCTAGTTGCTTTTGCCTCTACCCATTTAGTTAGGTAATCAGTTGCTACTATTACGTATTCAGCGTGTGATCATCTGGCTGGTGGATTAATGGGTCCTATGAAATCGATACCCCATTTGAAAAAGGCATTCACACAAACCATGGGTCTTAATGGCATGTCATCTCGTCTAATCGGATATTTAGCTCTTTGGCATGTCTTGCAACTTGGTACATAGGTGTTTGCATCCATATGTAGAGTTGACCACCACAAGCCTACAAAGAGGATCATTTTTACAGTTCTTTCAGCTAAGAAATGTCCTCCTGTGGCACCTGCATGGGCCATTTCTAATATGGGTAGGTACTCTCCTTCATGTACACATAGTCATAGTTGATTATCCTTCCCTCTTTTGAATAACTATCTTCCCATGATAACATAGTCCTTACTCATTTCTTCCAGGGATCCTTTCCTCGCTAAGCTGACTCCATCCTCGTGCTCTCGTGTCTTTAGGAATTTCACTATTGTCTTACTCTAGTTGGGTGCTGTTGTAGAGAAAGGTAAAGATGTATGATCATTTGGAGTGGTTTCCTGACATTCCGTGCAACTACTGACATATTCATGGACATCCTTAGGCATATCAGGCCAATAGACTGCTAATCGTTTCAAGTCTTTTAGAGTTTCATGAGTTCCCTTGTGCATTCTCCATTTGTTTATGTGTCGCTACTCTCTCCTTTTCTAACTCCCCTCATGGTAAGATTTCTCATGCTGCTTTACGTTTGGTCCATTCACGATTCTAGCCTGGTAAGCTTTCAACCACATGTCTAAATCGTCTGGTTTTGGGTCTACTAGAATTGATCCTAGCTTGTCTGATTTCAGTGCCTGTGGTATAATGGGAATTCCTTCCTGAATTTCACGTTCTTTAGGTTTCTTATTGCCTCTTGTGTCCTTATTGTCTTTCTTATTTTTATTTTTCATATATTTTTCCTTGAGTTTTTCCCTCCTATCCTTCCACTTTTGGCTCTTCGTTGTTTGGATATTCTCAAGTGGGTCTTCCGAGTCTTCCACTACTTGCACTCTGGGTTCTAGGGTTTTACTCTTTTCTTGCTTCAGGTCTACTCGTTTTATTTCTTGTCCTTTCACTTGTGCTCGTGTGATGGCTTTCAACGGCATTGTGTATGCCTTGTCACTTCTTGACGATTCAATTACTTCTATTACATTAATATGTGTCATATCATGAGTATTATTGGGATTCTTTCGGTAGTCTCTAAAGTGATGTTCCTTTCCCCAAGCACTGCAATACCCTTCCCAAGTCCTAAGGGGTGGTGGGTTGTATGGCCGAGTGCATTCTCTTATAAAGTGATCTCCTCCACATCTATAGCACAGTCCTTTTGGCATGGGTGGTCTGATGGGCGGTCTCATGGGTGCTGGTGACTTTGGTGCAGTGTACATTACTGTTGCCAGCTCAGGTCCATAGATATTGGCATATCCCTCATAACCATAGTATTGTGTGTCATAAGCCTGCTTGTACTCCCTCATACTGGTGTCATAGGGATAGTATTCTCCTTGGGTTTGCTTGTATCCTAGGTTCGTTGATTTTGTAATGGCTAATGGTGATGCTGGTACTATGGCTCTCTCTAAGTTTTCCTCTGGCAGAGCATATTTACCTGGTACTACGTTCCGTGGAAATGGCAGTTGTTATCCTAACACTGGCTGAGGTTGTGCATATTGCCCTTGCTCATATGGCCTAGGTTCTCCTTGTGGTCCTAGATAGGGATTATATCTGGGAGTCTCCCTTCGTGGCTCTCTAGGTGGGTATCCATATGGCCTATACTAAGGTTGATTTAAAGGTCGTGACTGCCTGTTGAATGGACAATTCTTAGTGGTATGATTAGTGTATTTTTGTTCTATGTGGCAATACAGAGCGGTTCCTTGATGTGGATGTCCATTGTTAGGGTAAGCTTGAGGCAAGCTTGTTCCTCCTCTTACACACATGTGAGTAGGATGTTGTCCTCCACATAGGCTGCATCTTCACAACATAGTTATTCTCATGGGTGGATGCTGGTAGTTCCGCTATCCATGAACTCCTAAATTCTTGGCTACTAGCTCCACTAACTCCTCTATGTTACTAGAGTTGGATGTCACTATACTTTTAGTGTCTTTTGATTTTGTAGAGCTTGGTGAACTTTTGAGATCATCAACTAGGTTGTCCTCTAGGTCAATACACTCTTGAAGGCATTCGCTCAATGTCTATAACTGTTTTACATAGACTAGAGTTCTCAAAGTCCCGTTGAACAGCCCGTCTAAGAATAATGATATCATTTTTTGTTGCGTGGGTCTTTCTATTACTGGGCATGTATCGACACATTGATTGAATCTTCAGGCAGCTGTTTTCATAGTTTTGTTTGGGTTTTGTTTGAAGCTATGGATCAAAGATGAAGAGTTGTGCTTAATTCCTCTCTTAGTGAATTTCCTAATGAACTCCTGAAAGAATTGCTCAATATCTCCAAATTGATTGGGATCCAATGGCTCGAACCAGCTCAAAGCCGTTCCTTTGAGAGTAAGTCCAAAGGACTCATAGTGCACAAAGAAATCATCCACTTGTTCAGCTTGTAGAACTTGTTTAAATTCAGCTATGTGATCGTAAGGTTCTCCCATCCCGTCATAATGATTTCTCATACACTTAGCCACTTGAATTGGTCTTAGTCTTCTTATGAGTTCTGGTTGTCTAGGCATTACAGGAATTGCTGGTCTAATTGGAGGCATTCCAGGCCGCACTCCTAGTGGTGTTCTTGGCCTCACTGGTGGCCGAGGGTGTTTCCCTAGTCCAAGGTGAGTTTGATGGTGTGATTGCATCCCTAGCATTGTGATTTTCACATGGGTTTGGTTGGGAATGCCTCGATGGCTTTTCTGTCGCGACATTGTATTTTCTGACTCTTGTTGTATCCCAAAGGGATTTTAAGAGGTAGTTGCCTGCTCTCGCTGAGGGAATATAGGCAACCCCATATACTTCAATTGAGCCCTATCAATGGCATCAACCGGCCAATACCTTCTTTGGTTCTTGTCTAGGTATGTGACTCTAGACTCCTCTTCTGGATCTTTTAACTCATAGAAAGTCATTGGGCTTTCTTCTCGTCCGCGTGTGGGTGAGTCAGTTTGCAACAAGAAGTCTGATCCATGGATCAAGTAGACCTCTAGTAAGTAATCATCTTGAGGAATCCAATCCCCTCTCAAGACTTGAGTCACTACTGATTTGCCTCTAGGTGTAGTTACTAACTCTTCAGGGTCCGGTCTTCTCAAGTTTCCTTGTCCTTGCAACCCTCCTCTCTCGTTGATCCGATTTGGGTGCTCTATTACCACATAGATGTGAACTAACTTGTCCATGTACACTCCTCCTTCATATTTGACTCCAAGTCTAGGCACTATTGTTGAATCAGTGGAATTCACCATCCTGGCTACTCATCTATTTAAGCCATCCAAGTAGATGGGGATCTCTTGGGAATTAGTAGACACATATTGTAGAGAAGTATGATATTCCCCCTTTACTGTGGACATGAAGTTTCCCCTAGGGATAGAACCCTGCATGTCTTTTGAAGCCAGTGGTATCTCTTCCTCCGAGTCACACTAGAGGTGTCAAAATAGATAGAGTGATGACTTGCCTGAGTTGCACTTCCTACCAATGAAATAACACTCCTCCGGCTACTTAGCACCCATCCTAATGTCAAGTTCATTCAATCTCTTGGGCCATCTTGGTCTCTCACTATCCCCCAATTGGTTCTTCAATTTATCTCTAATTTTTCCCTTAGATGGCTTGAAATATTCTGGGCGATACCACTCTGGCGATACTACTCTACACGATACGATACCACAGATGAAGGCGATATGATACTGACTAATGAACACGACATGATACTTCTGCCTTTAACGATACGATACTAGGATAGTAGACAATACGATACCAGATTCCTCGCGACACGATACCTCTTTTGCATGATATGATACTAGTGCTCTACACGATACGATACTAGATGGGTCAGGTGATACAATACCAACTACGTACACGATACGATACTGGTGCTCTACACGATACGATACCAACAAATCTCATGATACGATACTACAGTTCTTCGCAATACGATACTAGTGCAAGTGATGATATGATACTGAACTTAGCACGATACGATCCTAGAACTTTTGCACGATACGATATTGGTATTTCGGACGATACGATACCACAGAGTGCAAATGATACGATACCAGTTACGTGATACGATACCAGTAATTTGCACGATACGATACCAATAATGTGCATGATACGATACCAGTAATGTGCGCGAGATGATACTGCTCGATCGATGATACGATATCGTGATTGGGACGATACGATATCGTGATCGGGACGATACAATATTGTGATCGGGACGATACGATACCAAGTGGACCACGATACAATACTAGTGGCTGATCACGATCACGATATCAACTTGACGATATGATACCACAAATGGTATCATGATACCTCAATTGGTATGTGACGATACGATACTAGGCGAGTATCGTGATACTAGGGAATTTTGGTATCACGATACCAAAACTTGACCGACCGCAATATTATAGCCAAAATCACTCAACCCACAAATTTTTTGCACAAGTGTGTTTAATTCTTACCCCTCGTCACTGTTGACCCTCTGTCTCACTCAAAGACCTTCCAACAATTCTCTATTGCACCCCACAATACCGAAAATGTCTTTAATCATGTGCAAACGTGTTTCTAAAGTGTTTTGGATATTGAAATCTTGTTGTAGCTTACCTTCAAGGATGCCTTGATTAGGTTGTGAGCTCACAAAGTAGCTTTTTAGCTTGTAGGACGTGATACCACATTGGCAATACTGGTTGCTATCTGCACACGATACTAGTTCCAGTACTAGTATCAAATGAACTAATTTTCTTGGTTTTTATAGTTTGTGACGCCTGAACCCTACTCTACACTAATTTTGGCAATTGTTTGAGATTTTTCTTGGTGATTCCAACTTCCTCTACTCCACTCTCTCCTTAACCTAACCCTAACTCTCCCTTCTCTTCCTCACTCCTAACCTTAAACCTAAAAACTCATTACACACACCTCCAGGATGTGAAGTAACAAATGCTTAAGTGTCTGACTACTTGCCACTGAATGAATTCACTTCTACAAGCACCATTCCTTCACTCTAGAGCTATAACTATCACGAGGGCACCTTGGTTGAGTTTTTTCCCCAGCAACGGTGCCAAAAACATGTGTACCTAGGTCACGAGGTCTTAGGGACTTGTATTAAAGAGACTAAATCTCATTTGCCCCACAAGTGCATATAGTGGTGGATTGACACACACTTAATTATCAATTTGAAGAACCACATGAACCAAGTGTATGAGGATGTGTGCACACGCATTTGAAAGTGAATGGCTTAGCTAGAATGCATATGAAAAGACTAAACTACCTCTCCAACTCACTCAATCTCTGGAAATGTCTATCCTCATACCACTTTCAGTAATAAATACGAATTCGAATGTTTCTCCTAGCTCCAAATTCGGAATATGGCCGATAGTGGGTTTCTTTTGAAGATTTCAATGAGATGCATCTATTGGTGGTATTTTCACTCAAAGTTGCCAACCTCTCTTCAAGTTATGGCCAAAACAGTGAATGGGGGGAAACACCTACACTCACTCCACAACTCGTATTGGTTCAGACACACACTACAATAGTTCAAGAATGATGGGGAGGGATAGACAACAGTCCTACACACACATTCCAAGCATTTCACACACACAAAAGATCATAGAGAAGATGAAAATCAGCAGGGAAGAAACAAATTCAAAATTTCAGTTCTCCTTCTTCACAATGGCAAAAAGTTCTTACAAAGAGTCACAAAGTGCCCTAAAAATGGTCCTTTCACACATGAGACTGGCACTTTATTGACTAATCTCTAGCTTCCTACTATTTTACAAGAAGTATATTACAATGATTTGGGGCTTATGCATCTAGAGGACTCCTCTAGTGCAATTAGATAGCTTTGAGGGACTTTTCTAGGATTTCTAAGAAGCAATCTATGCCCATTAATTTGAAAATTATGGGGCTCCTCTTTTGTGCCTCTTTTCTCTCCAACAGTGAGATCTGCGTTCTCTTCTTCTAGGTTTGCCAACCGCTTTTGTAGTTGTTGTTGGTCTGCAAATAGAATGCGATGACGATCATCTAAGGTCCAATATTCATTCTGCAACTGAGATATACATTGATGTAGTGTAGAAAAAATATTATTTACATTCAGGGATGCTGGGAAAGTGGAGGATGGAGGGGGAATAGGAAAGGGATCGTGAATGAAGTGGAAACAAAAGGTGATGTGGGGGGAGGGGGTAGAGGAGATTTTGGTAGTGTGGGGGGAGGGAGTGGTGCCATAGCGGGTGATGTTTCCATGCTCTCAAAAGTGTGTGTTACTGGTGTAGCTCAATGATGAGTAGCACCTCCTTTAATGTCAATCCGGGAAGACGTGAGGATGGTATGAAGACCTCGAGCAAGTGGCTGCACAAGTGCGTGAGTGAGAAGCACACTAGCATGCACACACATACACACACACGCGCACACTAGGCAAGACAAAGAGTGAGAATCAATGGAGCTTTTAGATTACTTTCAAAATGCTCTTACAAGTTCGTTTCAATTACAATCCAACCTCAAAAATGAACTCTCTAGCTCTTTTTATAGTTTTTGACTAGTTTTGGCCCTGTCCAGACCTAGTGTCCGGCCTAGTTAAAAATTAGGTTCCAGGGCTTATTTGGGGGCTCAAACGAGATCTAAAAAATACGAAAATTGGTATGCAACTACTTCTAAGGCTCCTCAAGCTCAAGGACTCCTTGGCTTGCACAAAATGGAGCTACAAAAATGTGAAATGATATTTACAATGATTGTTAGTGATAAGAATCACTGTTGTTGTAGGGATTTCTTCTAGTGATCTGCCATACATATCTTCGAGCTCTCTACTTGCTCTTCCTCCCTGCATGTCCATCTCTTTGATCTGCATTAGTGTCTTGAAAAAATATTGGCCTACTTGCCAGATCTTCTTTGACTGCTCTGTTTGCTTGTGCTGTCCCTTCGCTCTGACTCCCTTCTTTGACTTTCACGTCTTGTAAGTCCTGGTGTACTAAGACTACTGCCAACACCCCCCCCACTCTCGCGTCTGTCGCCCCTGACAGACCCTTGTCTAGCTGCTTTTTGGACGTAATATTGGACAACATCGGCGGCGAGGTGGTGTTCTTCTAACCTGAGTCCCCTAGCTAGATCTGTCAGCAATGCATCCCAATTGACTGGCCCTGGGACATCTGGATGTGGCACCCGTAACTGTTCTGAGTGAATGGTTCGCTCCACAGCAAATAAATGGAGGAGATGTGAGGGTCTGGGTATAAATATTTCTGAGTGGTATTCCTAGAACCCTGTTATGAACATCTCCTCGAATGTTTGTTTAAAGCAGGCTGGGAGGTATTTTATTCTGGCGTGCCAAGCATATATCACCTCTATGGAAGGAGTGGTGCTCATGTCATAAACTAAATCTTGGTTTCCTGTAAGGAATCCGACGCCTGAGAAGTGTGGGTCCTTGATATTCTTGAATGTCCTGAATGTAATAAGCATTAATTCAAAAATTTTCATGCACATCTGGGCCATCACATCAGGGGTATTCCTTAATCGGATGCTCCAGTGCCGTATGGTGGAAATCATATAATTGACGGTGGGAGGTCCTTGAGGGGGTGCTAGATAGACGTAGTTTAACCATTTGGCGCAGCCCTTGATATTCTTGACTGCAAGGGTAAACTCTGGCCATGTGCGTCTGCGGAATACAGGAACATAACAAGGGTTATATTTAATAAAAAGAGGCATATTCGTCCAGGTGCGAACCATCTCCGGGTAGGTTTCGAGGAGTCGGATCCTCCAGGTGGGTTGATGAATGGATCCTTTTTGAGCGCTCTCTGGGATGTCATCTGGCCCAAATTGTGTAGCAAACGTTGGAGGTTTGCCACATCTTTGTTGGATTTCTGCATTGTAGTCCGCCAGGAGTATACAATATGGCACGTATTGATCATCATTGGTTCCGATCCATCTATGGTGGGACATGCTGCGAAAGTATTCTGATTTAATAATAGTGTCCTCTATCTTTGCCATAGATTGGATTTGAACTGCCACTCGATCTTCATGAGTTGATGCTGTTTTCTCTAGTGTTTGGAGCCACTCAGGTACTTCAATTTCTAACGTATCCATTCCTTCTGCGGTTTGCTCACCACCTGGCATTGGCATAGGAACGTATGGTTCCTCATACGTCTCATCTACCTCGATGGGTATTAAATCCTCGGGTTCTGGTTCGACAACTGGAGAGGGCTGCCTTTCGTGTGTGAGTAATCTTGCCTGTAATTCGGCCACCTGCTCTTTCAATGTCTTGACTTCCTCTGAAGTCGTGGTCGTTTCTGTGACTCTGGGTGATGTCTGTTGCTCTTGGAGTTGATTGCGCAGCGCATCACGTTCCCTTTCCAAGTCATCATGAGCTTCTAATAGATCTGCATAGCTGTCCAAGATGGTCTTCATTGTCTCTGAGGGCACAACTTTAAACTGCTCTGGATCAATTTCGTGGGGAGAGCCTTCCATTGCTGCTTCTAGATTTGCTTCATTTTGCTGCTGCAGTCTCTTGTTCTCTTCAAGGGCGGCCGCCATGTGTTTTCTGAGAAGTGCCAGGTTACGCCGGACTTTGAGATTATCGGCTTGGTATACTTCGAGCAAAGCTTCTAGTTGTTTGACACCTGATTCTGTCGATGGTTGGGGTGCCTCCAATAATGTTTGGTGAGCCTGCTCAAGCGTCGTGTAGCGTTGATTCAGTTCTGCATTTTCTGTTTGTAGAATGTGAAATTGTCTTTGTAAGTTCTGATGGTGCGTTGCCAGTTTTTGATACCGGTTGTCCAGAGCTCTGTACTCATTCTGGAGCTGGTATACACATTGATTTAATGCTAAAAATATGCTATTTACATTAAATAATGCTGGGAGGGGTGAAGATGCAGGGGGAATGGGGGCGGGAATGGGAGATGTGAATGGTGTGGATGCAAGTGGAGAGGTAGGTGGAGGGGGTATGGGCGATGAAGGTGGCATGGGGGGAGGGAGCGGTGCTGTGGCAGGTGATGTTTCCATCGTGTCAATTGTTTGAGTGACGGAATAGATGGGGATCGTGGGTGGAGTGGATATGACATCGGTGAACAGGGTGGTGAAGGTGGGCATGGTGACTCCCCCGAATTGGATTCCCGAAGAGAGTGGGATGCCCATGACAATGGTAGTGGTAGTGGACGTGGTAGTGCTAGTGTCCTGTGGTGGAGTGAATTGTGTAGTGCGAGGTGGGGATGGTGATGACAACGGTGCTTCCTGATATTCTTCTGCTTGCGCTGCCTCGCCTGGTGCTGATACATTGATGTGAATTTGCTTCCCGGACCTCCTGGGACGAACGGGAACCCTTTTCTCAAACCTGTGAATGTAGGCCATTGCCTCATGAATGGCCTCATCCAATCCTACGGCGTCGGCATGAAGGTTCATGGACTCAATGAACAACTCGTCCACACCTTCCTCAGCTAGCAAGTCGTTCATGAGTCTCTTGCCCGATTCTAGTGACATCTTATGCTGTTCCTGAACCAGTTGCATGGTTCGATATAGTCTCTTGATTTGTGCCGAATACGCTGGGGCACTTGCTAACTCGGAGAGTTCGTCATATTCTTGATGTTGTTCTTCGTCGGCTTCTTCTTCGTCTCCTCCTGCCTCTTGTTCATCTACATCGACTTCTACAACTTGTGGTTGGGTGGGGGCCGATGTTGTTGTTTGGGGTTGTGGTTCCTGAGCTCGCTCTGCTTCAGCTTCGAGATTAGAGTCATAGATCAACCTGGCAATTTCTTCATCCGTGAGGTCCTCAAGAGTAAATCCCTGTGGAAATTCCAAATCTGATGGAATGGGTGGAAACACCAGATTAGGCCCCTCTGTGCTTGGTCTTGGTAGCCGGATTGTGAATGGCCTAACTCGTCGTGTCTGGAGAGGGGTGATTTCTGGTGTAGTGGTAGCTCCCCTTGGTTGAGCACAGGGTAGTTGGACTCCCCCCCTCATCTTCTTTGATGGGGGACCTGCTGCTGATAGTCTTCTCTGGAATTCTTGGACTCGGGACCATACGAGTGCCCGCTGAACAGGCACGTCATAAGCCAAGCATCTATAAATTATTCTGGTCAGAGCACAACACCCGTGGAGCACATTCTTCTGTTTCTTGTTCCACCTTTGATGGGCTAGGTGGATCTGATCTATGATCCAGTGTGGCACATTGATGGGAAGGCTTTCTGTCTCTGCTAGATATAAGCTGAACCATATTTTTTTCGGGGGCATTGTGAATCGTTCCTGGGCGGGGAAAGCAAAATGTTGCATGATGGTTCGCAGGTGAAGCGCAATGGTAGGTGTCATCGCTACCATATCCTTCAACTTATTAAGATCTTTGTGCTTCATTCGACCTGGAACCATGGTTTCCTTTTCTGTTGGGATGTGCATGCCATACATACCCAATGCTTCTCTTACCAGATTGAGGTTCAACTTGAATCTTTTAAGCTCATTACCCGGCAGCAGTGATGGCAACACAAAGGTGCTGTCGCCTCCCTTGGCCCTGCTTGGCGTGATGGTACTGATCAGATATGAACATCGTAAAAAATCCGGCTTTGGTAAGTGGGCCCTGAAATAACTGTCCACACCCGCTTTGATCCAAACTGATCTCATGACTTCGGCGTTTTGATAGCTTTCAAACTCGCGTGTGAAAAAGTGGTATCGACCCCATTTGCCATTGAATTCCAATTCTGCTTCCCAGAAATAGGTTCCATCGCCGAGTGGTCCAGCAACATCACTGAACCAATGCGCATGCTTACCTACTTGAGAAGTGTGCCCTTGAGGAGGATCCTGAATGGGGAGCACATGCACGGCTTGAAGTTCTTGCGGTCTTGCGGTGAGACGTGGCTCAAGGAGAAGTGTTTCTATGTCCACAATCTGGGCACCAGATCCGGCTTGAGAACTGGTACCTGCTTCTGCCATGGCCCTGTTTGCTGGTTGGTTCTGTGAGAATATAGAACCAAGTGTTAACATCGTAATGGACAGAATAAATCCGTTGTTGTCCCCGTTACAACATTAACATGAGGTAGATGGTGAGTTAGTGGTTAGTAAGTGCATGAAGACAGTGTGTGTAGTTAGTGCTTGTGTTGTCCTAGGAGACTACTGCAGTTAGTAAGTGGGCATGAATTTACAAATTGGGGTCGGGGGGTTTATTACAGGCCCTAGGCTGCCAAATGCAGTGAATGGGCTTTGCTTTCGGTTTCGGAGAGTCTCTAGAGAGCTTTCTCGGTGTCGTGGTTTGAAAACGAGGCCTTTTTGGGACCCATTTACAATTGATTACATGCACACTCTTGGGTCTTGGTGTGTTCTTGAGCGTTGAGAACGAGTGAATACTGGCAGTATGCGTAGCTGCGTTATGCTGTTTAGGTTGTGACCTCAGCGTAGCTACTTGTGCCATCAAGCAAGCCTTAGGCACCCAAATTTGTCTTGATTGTGGGCTAGCCTTCATCGACTTCTTGGGCACCCAAATATATTTCACGTTAGTAGAAGAATTTCCGAAAGACTTCTTATTAATGTCGTGTTGTTGGTTACTAATAAGAGGCTTTGCTCGTGTGGTTGGCTTGAGTGCAACCGGGTGTTCGTCTTTCCGCACCCACACTTGTTTCACTTGCTGGGACATTTTGCTGCGCAGGTACTCTGGATCCCCGACATAGGTAGTACTCTGCTTCTTCGGCCTGTGATCCACCTTGGGTTGTTGCCTTCTTCTGGCCTTTGGAAAAGAAGGGAGTTCCTTTGCATCCTGGACTCCTTTTTTGCGAATATCCTTCCTCTGCAACACATAGTTTTGGACAAGAACAACATGGTCAACTTCATGTGCACCCCTGGAAGGACCAGGAGTCTGTGCCTTTCCTAGTTCCTTGAGTGCTCCATTGTCTAATTCTACTGTAACTCGACTATGATTGACCCATACCTGAAGAAGTCCACTTCTTAGGTTTAAGTTGACTGCTTGGTCATAGATCCAGTCTTGACCCAAGACAAGAGGTTC
Organism: Ceratopteris richardii; assembly: GCA_020310875.1. NCBI lineage: Eukaryota > Viridiplantae > Streptophyta > Polypodiopsida > Polypodiales > Pteridaceae > Ceratopteris > Ceratopteris richardii. Next base: position 30,594,161 of record CM035429.1, read on the forward strand.
AGTGAGATCCTCATCCTGAAACACCAGTACTTTAACTGTCATTGCCTCATCATGAATGTAGAGGGGAAGTTCCACCTCGCCCATGCAAGGGGTTTCCACGCCTCCCAATCCTATGAGATATGCTTCCACAGGATTGACAGTTAACTGCAGCTCTTGACAGTAAGACACTCTAACAGCACTAGTGGCTGCACCCGAGTCAATCAAGGCTCTTACGGTCCTTGCACTCTTTCCTTGTCCTATCTCTAAGGTTACGAAAGGACGTCGATCAGTTATCCTATGAGAGCTGGTTCCTGCGACTGCACACATTGCCATATGATATCCTTGATCTGCATAGTCATTTGTCCTAGGCTGCTCTCTACCTTGCCTACGTAATTTCATCCTTCTAATGCGTTCTAAAGCTTCTGCTTGAGCTTCTTCTCGAACTCGCTTTTCTTCCTCTTTGCGTTTCTTAGCAGTGTTGAGTCGGCTAAGCATTTCCTCCGTGAGGGGTTCCTGATACAACTTGACTCTGCAACCGCTAATATAGCTAGGGAGAACATCACCCTCTAATGTGGCCAATTGTACTGCTCCACTCGTGGAGATCCTATTGATGATCATAGGTCCGTAGCCTCTCTTTTCTAGCTTCCTCGCGTGTTGTTTTAGTGTATAGACTAAGACTAGATCTCCTGCTTTCAAGCCTTTATCCTTCACATGGGCATCGAAGTATGCCTTCTGTCTCTTCTTGGCTGCATATATTCCTGCGGCGGCTCTCAGTCTTGTTTCTCCTAATCGTTCAAGGTCAAAGATCCGAGAGGAGAGCTCATGACCTGCCCATTCGTGCTCTTGTGCTACTCTCAATGTAGGAATCAGGAAGTCCAAGGGTAGCACAGCGTTTTGGCCGAATACCATCTGAAAGGGGGTGGCTTGGAGTACCGTTTTATAGGCAACTCGGTATGCCCAAACAGCATGGTGTAGCTGTTTGTCCCAATCAGAGCGTTTAGTGTTCACTATTTTCGTCAGTACATTGCATAAGATCTTATTAGTACTCTCAGCTTGTCCATTAGCTTGAGGGTGATAAGGGGCAGACTTTTTGTGTATTACCAAGAATTCTTGTAGTAGATTTTCAATCACTTCGTTCAAGAAATGAGTGCCTCTATCACTTACAAGCTCTATAGGTAGCCCATATCTCGTGAATACATTCTCAAACAAGAATTTGGCAGTTGTTTGAGCATCGTTCTTTGTCGTAGCCTTTACCTCTACCCATTTGGTGAGATAATCTGTCGCAACAATGATGTATTCCGCATTAGAACCCTTAGCTGGGGGATTAATAGGACCTACGAAGTCTATTCCCCACTTAGAGAATGCACGTCCACCCATCATAGGTTTCAGTGGCATCTCATCTTTGCGTATAGGATACTGAGTCCTCTGACATACATCACACCGTTTCACATAGGTATGTGCATCCATGTGAATGGTAGGCCACCAGAAGCCCGCAAATAGAATTGCCTTGATCACCCGATCTGGTCCAAAGTGTCCTCCTGCCACACCTTGGTGAGCAGTTTCCAAGATCTTCAGATATTCACTTTCGTGGACACATAGTCTCAGGTAACCATCTTTACCACGCTTGTATAGATTATCACTAATGAGTGAATAATCCAGGGCTTCTTGTTCTAAACTCCTTTTCCTAGCCAGAGTCATGTCTGGAGGGAATGTGTTTGTACTCAGGAATGATACTAGTGGTTCACTCCAATCTGGCACAATGGATACTTGATAAAGAGTGGCGTGTTCCACTGGTGGTTTAGTGCAACAGATTGGGCACTCCTTGCACAACTTTTGGACATTCGCTTCCATAGTGGGCCAATGCACTCCGAATCTCTTTAGAGTCTGTAAAGTTCTTTGCTTTGAATGGTGTTGCTCTAATGCACCTACATGTGCTAATTGCAACCATTTAGCGTACTCATCCTCTTCTACGCAACAAGCCAAGATCCCTTGATCTGTGTGCTTGTACATGCTTCCTGCCATGATGTGGTACTTCTGGGCTTTCACAACCTCCCTATTCTGCGTGTTAACCACTGGATGGTTAGGCCCATATGTCAATACTGGCACTAATGGCTTAGCCCACTGTGGCACCACTTCCAAATTAAATAAGTAAGCATCAGGAAGGTCATCTGACACTCCTTGTGGGGCTTCTCCAGATGTGAGTCTAGAGAGATGGTCTGCTCGTAAGTGAGTCCTACCTTTCCTTACCACAACCTCGAAGTCGTATTCCATTAGTAAGAGAAACCATCTCACTAATCTTCCTGTATTGCATGGCTTGTTTACGAGATATAACAATGCCTGATGATCAGTAAAAAATTTAAACTTATTTGCAAGCAAATAATGTCTAAACTTTTTAACTGCATATACCATGCCTAATCCTTCTCGCTCTGTAGTGGTGTAATTTCGTTCAGCCGCATTCAACTGTCTACTAGCATAGGCAATTGGAAGATCCATATTACCTTCACCAGTAGGCTGTGCAAGAACACATCCAATAGCATAGTTGGATGCATCCACGTGAACATGGAATGGCTTATTCCAATCTGGCGTGGTCAAGATTGGTGCTGAACATAATCTTCATTTAAGTTCTTGGAAGGAATTCTCACATTCATCCGTCCACTCAAAGTTAGTCAGAAGTCCGTACATGGGCTTTGCAATGACAGCATACATGTGTATAAATCGTCGGTAATAACCACAGTGCCCCATGAAAGCTTGTACTTCCTTGACATTCTTTGGCCTAGGTAGCTCTGCTATGGCTCTCACTTTTTCTTCGTCGGTAGATATGCCATTCTTTGACACTATGTGTCCTAGAATCTTGCCTTGCCTGACCATAAAAACACACTTTTCTGGGTTCAGGCAGACCTGATATTCTCTACATTTGTCAAAGATTTGTCTGAGTTCAGGAATATGGGTTTGTCTAACATTGGAATGAGCACAGAGATCATCAACATAGACTTCTAAACTCTTTCTTAGGAACTCCTTAAACACATGGCACATCAGCCTCTGGAAGGTAGCTGGTGCGTTGGTAAGCCCAAATGGCATTACTCTAAAAGCAAAAATGCCCCATTCGGTGGCAAAGGCGGTCTTATGCTGATCCTCTGGAGCTATGGCTACTTGATTGTAACCCGAAAATCCATCAAGGAAGCTGTACACTTCCTTGCCTGCCACTCTTTCTAAGAGATGTTCTGTGATGGGAAGTGGATAGTTATCTCGAATTGTGGCTGCATTAACCTTTTTCAAGTTAATGCACACGCGCAGTTTGCCATTCTTCTTGGGCACCACTACGATGGGGGATACCCATTCATTGTGCTCAATTTCATAGATAAATCCAGCTTCGACCAGTCTATCTATCTCTTCCTTGATCTTAGCAGCATAATTATCGTTATATGTATAAGGCTTTTGCTTAGAGGGTTTAGCATCTGAGGTCATGGGAATAGTGTGTGAGCATATCTCGGGGTCTACGCCTTTCAAATCCTTGTAACTCCAAGCGAATACGTCTCTGTATTCTCTTAGCAAGGCTATCAATTCGTACTCTTCTTCTTCTGTTAGGTCATGGCCTATATACGTGCATCTCTCCTCTCCTTCTTCTATGGCCACAACTATTTTCTTGGTGGTTTCTTTGTTATCATAGGCCTCTCCTACTTGTGCCTCTCGTTTAGGCATCCTTATCATGACTCTCCTGTCGTCTATCTCATACTTCTTAAAATTTTCTGGGACCTCAAACAAAGATTCTTCCTCTTCTGGTGAGACTTCTCTTTTTTTTCGTTTCTTTCCTTCTTCCCTTGGGGTCATATGCGTTGCTAATCTTACATCATTTGTAACCTCTCCATGCCTCTGGGGTTGAAATTCTACTTCATGGAAGTATTCTTCATCTGATGCAAATGGTGGGTCCATAATGATTGACTCTAGATCGGAGTCACTTGCATCCTCAAATGCATCAGGGATAGGTTCACATTCTTCTAGAACTGCCTCTCCCATGATTGGCTCTATGGAGAAGACTGAAATGTCATAGCCATCCTCATCACAGTGAGGTGTCCATTGTTCTTCATTGATGGCTACGTCCATGGTTGCTAAGATTTCCGCCCAACCGTGAGGTTCAAATTCTTCGTCTGGAAAAACTACAGGTGCATAGGCTGGGTCTTGGATTGGCCTATGGGTTTCTTTTGCACCTACCTCTCTGGCTTTCTCTCTCTTCTCTTCTTCTACCGCTACCTTGCACATCCATAAGTGAGTGTCTTCATGCATCCATGAGGATCCAGACCCTATGGAATGCACCGATTCTGAATCGTCTTTGGCTCTATGGATGGGATTCCATTGGATAGGAGGGAGATCTCTATGAGAATAATCCTTGAGATTAACTTTGGTGGTAACACCCAAGTGTTGCAGGTACAAGGAATTGGTCCCCCAATCCTATACCACTTGCAACTGTCGCATAAATGGTCTTCCCAAAATCATCTCATAGGCATGATTTTTGCTGAAGTCACATATGGCAAAGGTATGTTCAAACTCGACACCACAAGTGGTGAGAGTTATTCCTTCTAGGAATCCTAGGGGTCTCTCTATGTGACCATCGGCCATTTGCAATTTCATTCTCGTTGGCTTGAGTGCTGGCTTGCCCCAACGCTTCCATAAGGAGGTGGTGGCAATTGCAACTCCTGCACCTGAGTCCAAGATTGCCTTGGTGGTGTACTCCTGGTAGGTGATGGGAAGATAGGTGTTCCCTTCTTCACCCTCACACATATCTCCTATCTTATCCAAGGGAATTTCTGGCACTGTCCTATGGGATCCTACCCGGGAACGAGGTTTTGCAACTTCAGTGACTTGACTGGCTGCATATTTCCGCGCATTTGGTCTATCCTCAGGCAGTGCTTCCAAAGTGAGATCGCGTTGCACCTTGGTGTTCGTTACTACCTCCGTTTTCCTTGGTGTGACTGAGTCGTCGTTCCTTACCATGACTGTGGGTGCTCTCATACATGCGGACTTTGCTTCCCATGGGCCTGTGAAGTGGGGTAACTCTTGTATGGAATTAGACTCAACGTCCAATCTCTCGTGAGACTGAGCACTCTCATGTTCCCCGTAAATAGATGGGATGTCTTGAGGGAATTGGTCGTGTGCATCGTCCACAAGTTCAAAAGGAGGGGCGACCTCACTTTCGTTATCCCATTTGTCTTCTTGAATCTCTCGTAGGAAGTCTGGTGCAAACCGATTCATAGAAGAGGAAGTGTCTGGCTCCGTAGAATTAGGCACGTAAGCAACCTGGGAAGGAGGGCTTATTCTATCGTTGGCTCTCTCCTCGTTCCCATAGATGGCTGGAGCACAAGCTTCTTGGGGAGGATTACTTATGCTATTACTTTTCCGAACAGGCTCATACGCTCTCTGGGAAGGAATGTGGGTTACCTGTGGAGGTACGTAAGCTTTCGAGGGAGGCTCCTGTGACTTTTGGGGGGGGGAGATAAGCTTCTTGGAAAGGCACGTGGGCTTCCTGAAGAGGCTGGCTTTTCCGTTCTCTTGCCCTTTCCTTTCTTTGAGGGGTAGGTTCCTTTTCTGACTGTGCAATTAGCCTCTCTAATCTTTCTAAGGAGGGGAAGGTGTCTGGTTTAGTGGAATTGGCCACATACACTTCTGATGGGGAATGCTTCATGTTTTTGCTTGCTTTATCTTTTCCTTGATTTTTTTCTTCCTTGGCCGATCTTGCAATTATTTCCTCTAACTTCTCTAGGAATCCATCCAAGTGTAATTGCGTTTTGGCTGAGCCCGAGTAATTGAAAAGGCGACTGGCTTCAAACATAGTCTGAGCCAATGCGACCATTTTCGCGCACAGTTTGGTTCTTTCTATCTCTAGGTCAGCTCTAGGATAGCACTTGTCATGATCCATGACGTTTGGCCCTTCTTGGATTCTGGCCTGATATGCTTTGAGCATCATGTCTATGTCTTCAGGAGTGGGATCAGCTAACACTGATCCTACCCTAGGAGGTGGTGGAATCGTATGGCGTGGTGGGGAAGGTGGTGGGTCGGATGGAGATGGGAGTGGTGGCGGCGGGGTAGTGTGAGAGGGGATTTGAGAGGTGATTTCAGTTATCCTAGCTTTGGTTTCTCTTATGCTTTCCTCAAGTTCACTCATCTTTTTAGCCCATTGTTTTTTCATTCTTTCCCGACTATCTTTCCATGCTCTAGTCCTTTTCTTTGTTACGCTCTCGGTTTCACTAGCCTCTGAGTTCTTATCCTGGTTTACCCCTTGATTCTGCTGCAAGGCTTGAGCTCGAGTGACTACCTGTACGGGAGCCATGGAAGTGACACTTCCTGTGGAATCTACCACTAACCCAATAACGTTGATTGGAGTGATTTTTGGCATATTATTAGGATTCTTAGGGCAATCTCGTAAGAGATGTTCTTTTCCACAATCTTGGCAAAAACCTTGGATTGTCATTGACTGGGGTTGTGTAGGTGGAGGCAAGGGACAATCACAAATGAGGTGATCTCCTTGACACCTGTAGCATGGACCTCTAGGGAATGGTGGTCGTACCTGCCTAGGTTGAGGCCTGGGGTTGGGGTTTGCATACATGACGTTCGTGTAATCTGACTCCCAACTAGGTTCACTTGGTTCTTCACTATAGTAAGACTCACCATGTTCTGGAGACTGCATGTAGTAAGCCTCGGGACTATCGACATGTGTAGAATCAAAGCTATGGTCACTTGGGTCACTTTCTGAGATCAATGGGGTTACTGGTACTATGGCCCTATTCAGGTTTTCTTCTGCAACAGCATACTTTACTGGAATCACGTTAGCGGGGTTTGGGGGCTGTTGAGCTAGTATCGGTTGGGGTCTCTGTTGGGCCTGATATTGTGGTTGGTAGGTTTGTTGGGGTCTAGCATATTGTGGTGGTGGAGGGTACTGGTTCTGGTATCTGCCTTGTTGGTAGGGCTGAGGGTAGGGTTGCCTAACTGCCTGCTTGTTGTATGGGCAATCTTGCGCAGTGTGGTTTGTGTACTTCCGTTCTATGGTGCAGTACTGGCTACTAGGGTTAACTTGGGGTTGAGCCATAATGGGACAGACGTTCGCCATATGGTCACCACCGCATGTATAGCACCTTTTCACAGGGGCAAACCTTGGGATTTGTTTGCTAGTTACACCTAATTTCTGAGCTACCTTTTCGGCAAGTTCCTCAATTGATGTGGATTGCGTGGAAGAGTGACTAGATGCACTATCTGAATCTTTGTAGATTTTGGAGAGCTCTAGTTCTTCCCCTAGGTTATCTTCAATGTCAATGCACATGCGTACACATTCTTCTATGGTCCTAGGGTCCTTCTGATACACATAGGATCTCAATTTCGTACTCAGCAATCCATCAAGGAATAAGGCTACTTGTTTAGCAGATGTGGGTAGCTCCGAAATAGGGCACCTTTCAAGATATTGTCTAAATCTTCTTCCGGCCAATCTGACAGTCTCTTGGGGGGTCTGTTTGAAGCTGTGAATCAATGAGGAGGTATTGTGTCTTATGCCGCTCTTAGAGAACTCTACAATGAATGCCTCTAGGAGTTGGTCTATGCTCCTGAACTGATGCTCATCTAATGGCTGAAACCATGTAAGTGCTGTGTTCCTAAGGGTTAGACTGAAGGCATTGTACTGCGTGAACAGATCTTCCACTTGTTCAGCTCTCAAGACTTGCTTGAACTCCGCCACATGATCATAGGGATCTCCTGTGCCGTCAAAGTAATTCTTCATGGACTTAACTAGCTGGGTGGGTCTCAAAGTTCTTGTGTGCTCTCTAGGCCTCGGCACAGGGAATCCATCTGCATTTCTTTGGTTCCTGTGGGCTCTAAGCATCTCAGGTTCTACCCTATTCGTCTCCGTTCTCGTTCTTTCTCTGCCCACTGGGTTGGCAAAACTTACTTCTGGTCTATCTCTACTTCTGTCTCTTTGCGTACCATGAGCTTGGGAAGTTCCAGCCCCAGGGTGACCATAGGATACATTTGATCTTGGTTGGGGGAAAATAAATTCACCCTTCCAAGTGTAGGCATGCCTATCATTTTCTGTCACCACAAAGATCCGTTCCGAAGTGTGATCTAAGTAGGTCACTCTACCTAGCCTATCTAGATCCTTAAATTCATAGATCATGATATTTCCTATATCAGTTGGCTGATTGGATTTATACCTCCAAAAGGCTTCATCAGTTTCTCGATGGATAAGCAACTCTATGCTCTTGTTGTCTTGGGGTACCCACTCAGGCGTGATAATCCTAGTGAGAACTGATTTACCTCGAGGGGTTCTAGGTTCCGCACCCATGTTCCCTTGTTCCAGGTCACCTAAGTCCGCTTCTGAGATTACATTCCCAAAGTCATCTGTCCTATCCGGGTGACTAGTGACTACATATATAGTTCCTTCCTTGTCCAGGTATGCACCGTTTTCAAACTTGACAGCTGGGTGCTCTAGTCCTATGGATTGGTCAGGGTTTTTAATCTGGACCACGGATCTTCCTAGGCCGTCCTCATAGATGCTAGCACCTAGTCGGTTGGTCCTAAGATATTCCAGCTGTGTTTTGTAAGGGCCTTCTACCCTGTACAAATAAGGCACTCCTGAACTTCCCGTAGGTCTGTCCATGCCTTGAGACATTTCTGACTCACTGGTCTCAGAGCTAGGGTAGTATGAGTGGTGGCTCAACTGCTGGGCCCAAGACCTTGCAGTGTGATTGACACTAGCCTCTGAAGACCTAAGGCTTTGTCTCTCTCTTGCTAGGTGTCGTCCTGATCTAAGGTTCATATGCTTAACTGATTAGCCCAATTTTTTTCCAGAGTACAACCTCGTTGCCGATCAATTGGTACCAGTCACTTGATTCTTTTTAGTTAATTATTGTGTTTATGGTCTTGTCTGATATCACGTCGTCAGGAACACTTGAACGTTCTCCGTACTTTAGGTTGATTGTTCCCCGTTAGATTCTTTTCCTTTATGTTATCGATAGCACAGAGATAATGTTTTTAACTTGAACTTGAGTTTTTAGGTAATCTTCACTTGATAATTGCCTACCGTTGCCCTGGCTTACTCCTATCACTCGTCGTTCTTAGCTTAAGCTAGGAAATGACAGAGGGAGTTGAGAATATTCCAACCTTACTTGTTGATCCCTTGCTTTATGGTGCTCAAGAACCCGGTTCTCAAGCTTGCAAAGAAACCTAAGTCCCACAGTTAGCTCAATGCTTAGATTCAAAGGACAAAACCAACCACTTGCATTCATGTAACATAAACACATATTTGCATTGTGACTTTTAGGAAAATAATTCTAAAGACCCCTAACTTTGATCCCCCTGGGTATGGTCAACTTCAAAATACCCTATCTGAAAATCAACGCTTTCCAACAAGCCCAAGAGCTCAAAAATTGGATTTCGTATGAAAAAGTTAGGACTGTTCAGGGTTTAGCGGGTTAAATCAGGATTCAATACAAGCTAACAGTCAAACAGGAATACTCGAGTAGCTTGTGGCACGGCCTTGCGATGCAATACTACACCCTAATGTTTGTCCCACACTTAGTCAAAATTTAGACCAATAATTTTGCCTTGAAAATTTGACCTAATTTGCCCTTCTAACACGCTCGCAAAGTCTGTCGGTCGCGATTGACAGGTCAGTCGCGATCGACGTGTCGATCGCGATTGACAGGTCCGTCGTGGCTGTCAGTCGCGATTGACTGGTCAGTCGCGATTGACACGTGGCCGAAAAGTCAATCAATCGTGGTCAAAGGGTCGTTGACTCTGTCGATCGCGATTGATGGGTCGATCGCGATTGACAGGTCGGTCGTGAGGGTCCGTCGATCGTGGTCAAACAGTCATTGACTGTGTCGGTCGCGATTGACAGAGCCGTCGTGGTCTGTCCGTCGTGGTCAAACAGTCGTTGACTGTGTCGGTCGCGATTGATGAGTCGATCGCGATTGATGACTCGATCGCGATTGACACGTGTCACGCGTATGGTCCGTCGGTCGCGGTCAATCAGTCGTTGACTCTGTCGATCGCGATTGACGTGTCGATCGCGATTGACAGGTCTGTCCGTCGTGGTTTGTCGATCGCGATTGACAGAGCGATCGCGATTGACAGGAATCTGTGGAATTTCAAAAAACTAAACACATTTTTGGGAAGCTCTAGGCCTGTAGGTCATGGATATGCACTTTGTTTAGCAATTAGAGCAAGTTTTCAGTCGGTCGCGATTGACAGAGCTCGGCGACACACAGACAATTACTCAGATTTCCGTACCTGCGCGAAGTGCTGGGGACGATGATGCGGCCTGTACCTGCAGAATGCTCACAAAAGATGCAAAAACAGCACATGCAAATTCGCTCTCTCGCTCTCTCTCACAAGTGAAATGAGGGAAATGAGGTGGAGATGGGGATATAGTCAAAAAACTGAATTTTTCGCGAGGATGGAGATGGAGGTGGGAGATGGTGATGATGATGATGGTGATGAAGATAGTGAAGAAAGTAAAAGACAATCGATGAGAGTGAAGAAAATACCTACAACTCCAACGTGTCAACTCTACGTCTTACCATCACACGCTCGTCCTCAAAGCTCGATCCCCAGCAACGGCGCCAAAATTTGGTGTAGCTCAATGATGAGTAGCACCTCCTTTAATGTCAATCCGGGAAGACGTGAGGATGGTATGAAGACCTCGAGCAAGTGGCTGCACAAGTGCGTGAGTGAGAAGCACACTAGCATGCACACACATACACACACACGCGCACACTAGGCAAGACAAAGAGTGAGAATCAATGGAGCTTTTAGATTACTTTCAAAATGCTCTTACAAGTTCGTTTCAATTACAATCCAACCTCAAAAATGAGCTCTCTAGCTCTTTTTATAGTTTTTGACTAGTTTTGGCCCTGTCCAGACCTAGTGTCCGGCCTAGTTAAAAATTAGGTTCCAGGGCTTATTTGGGGGCTCAAACGAGATCTAAAAAATACGAAAATTGGTATGCAACTACTTCTAAGGCTCCTCAAGCTCAAGGACTCCTTGGCTTGCACAAAATGGAGCTACAAAAATGTGAAATGATATTTACAATGATTGTTAGTGATAAGAATCACTGTTGTTGTAGGGATTTCTTCTAGTGATCTGCCATACATATCTTCAAGCTCTCTACTTGCTCTTCCTCCCTGCATGTCCATCTCTTTGATCTGCATTAGTGTCTTGAAAAAATATTGGCCTACTTGCCAGATCTTCTTTGACTGCTCTGTTTGCTTGTGCTGTCCCTTCGCTCTGACTCCCTTCTTTGACTTTCACGTCTTGTAAGTCCTGGTGTACCAAGACTACTGCCAACAGTTACCATGTAAATGGGAACGGTAGGTGTGGTGGATGTGATGTCGGTGAACACTGTTGTGAATGTAGGTGTGGCAGCCCATTGAAGGTGGGTGCCAATGGAAAGATGAATTCCTATAACATGAGAACTAAAACTATAACCCAGATGTGATAGTGATGACGAGAGGGTTGTGACAACATGTTCAGTGGTAGTGGAGATTAGGATGGTGGTGTCGTGGGGAGAAGTGTGTCGTGCACTGAGAGGTGAGGGGGGTGGGTTTGGGGGTGTCACAGGGTCTGGAGTGTGGTGAAAGTAGTGCATTGTGGTATTCTTCCGTGTGTGTAGTGTAAGTTGGTGCCGATACATCTATATTAATTTCTTTTTCAGATCGAATGGGGCATGCAGGCACTCGTTGTTCAAAGCAACAAAAGTGAGCGATGGCTGAGTGAATGGCTTCATCAAGACCAAGCCCATCAGCGTGAAGGCTCAAAGACTCCATGAACTATTCATCTAACCCCTCTTCTCCTAGCATTTGACTCATCAGTAATTTCCCTATTTGTAGTGATACTTTGTGATGCTCCTGAACTCTCTTCATGATCTCATACAATCTCTTGATGTGTGTCGTATAAGCCGGTGTGCCCACTAGCTCTGTAATTTCTTCCTGCTTGTAGTCCTGCTCTTCATGTGATTCATCTTCGTTGGTCTCTTCTTCGTCTTTGTTCACTCCTACTACCTCGGGTTGAGTAGGGGCTGGAGTCTCTATCGTAGGGTGCAATCCTCGTGTCTCGTCTTCATTAGTCTCAAGATTCGCCTCATTTATCATTCTCGGAATTTCTTCATCGGTTAAGTCGTCCAAAGTGTAGCCCTGAGGAAATTCCAATTCCAAAGGAATAGGGGGAAAGACAAGGTTTTGTCCCTCTATACTTTTCCTGGGTAATCGAATCTTGAATGGGCAAACACGTCTTTGTTGAGGTGGTGTCACATCTGGTGTGAGGGTGGCACCCCTTGCTTGTGCACAAGGTATTTGAATGGACCCTCTTATTTTCTTTGATGGTGGGTTTGTCGTTGATGCCTCTCTGGAACTCTTGGACTCTGGAACATACCAGTGCTCTCTGGATGGGTACATCATAAGCCAAACACCTGTAAACGATCTGTGTAAGCGTGCAACATCCATGAAGTACATTCTTGTGTTTCTTGTTCCACTACTGATGTGCTAGGTGAATTTGATCAATAATCCAATGGAGCATATTGATGGTGAGGTTTTCGGTTTCTGCCAAATATAAACTGAACCAAATTCTCTTTGGTGGCATGGTAAAGTGTTCTTGAGCAGGGAAGGCAAAATGCTGCATGACTGTGCATAAATGGAGAGCAATGCTCGGTGTCGTGGCCACCATATCCTTCAGTTTATTGAGTCCTTGTGCTTCATTCATCCAGGAATCAAGGTATCGTTTTCGGTTGGAATGTGCATGCCCTTCATGTCCAAGGCCTCCCGTACTAAGTTGATGGTTAGCTTAAACCTTTCTAGTTCATGGCCTTGTGTTAATTGGGGAAGCACAAAGGTACTATCTCCTCCTTTGGCTCTACTAGGGGTGAGAGTGCTGATTAGGTAGGAGCAACACAAAAAATCTGGTTTGGGCAACATTGCTCTAAAGTAGCTGTCCAAGCCAGCTTTAGTCCATACTGATCTCATAACTTCTGCGCCCTGGTACTTTTCAAACTCACGAGCAAAGAAGTGGTATCTTCCACACTTGCCATTGAATTCTATTTCAGCTTCCCTAGAGTAGGTACCCTCTCAGAGTGGTCCTACTACATCACTGAACCAATGGGCATGCTTGCCGACCTGTGAGGTGTGCCCCTGTGGAGGGTCCTGAGTTGGAATTACGTGAACTGCTTTGAGTTCCTCAGGCCTCTCTATCAACTGTTCCTCGAGGAGGATGGTCTCAATGTCGACTATTTGAGAGCTTGACCCTGCCTATGAACTAGTTCTTGCTGCTTTGGCCATGCTACTATCGTGCTTGCTGATTCTATGAGAATATAGAAGCACATGTTAACATTGTAGTGGACAAGATATGACCATTTGTCCCTATTACAACATTAATATGAGGCACCGTCATAAAGTTAGTGGGTCAGTTAGTGCTCAGTGCTCATGTGTGTAGTTAATGAATGAAGAGTTCTATGTGTTAGGTGGAATTGTGCAGTGTGAGGATGATGTAGTTAGTAGGTGGGGATGAATTTACAATTTGGGGATTAGGGGGTTATTACAAGCTTTTTGTCGCCAAACATAATGCGTGGCCTAACAAGTTGACCGTTTGTGGGCTATGGGAGACTCTACATGGGTATCTGCTTGGGAAGAAGGCTTTTTAGGGACCGATTTACAAGTGATCCTTTTAGTGCCCATTGAAGCATGTGTGATTGTGTGTGAATGGATCTTTGTATCGTGAAGCCTATGGTTGGCTACTTGAGCCTGCAAGCAAGCCTTAGGCACCCAAATTTGTCTTGATTGTGGGTCGGCCTTCGTTGACACCTTGGGTACCCAAATAGATCTTACTTTTGTAGATGAATCATTGAGAGACTTCTTATTAGTGTCATGTCATCAATTACTAGTATGATGTTTAGCCGTTGACTCTAGTTTATCAGCAACACGATTCTCTCCTTTTTGCACCCATATTGGTTTCGATGGCTGAGACACCTTGGTTTGATGGCTGAGACACCTTCTTCTATGTTTGGTACTCCTTTAGTTGCCATGTCTCTCTCACTTTTGCAAAAGAAGGGAGTTCCATCGTATCATTGGCTTCTTTGCTGAGAAGATCATCCCTCTGTATCATGGAGTTTTGTACAAGAATAGTACTGTCATCTTCATGTGTACTCCTGGAAGGACCAAGAGTTGGTGCCTGTTAGCTCAAGAAATGATTGGTTTGTACGCACTAATGTGTTGCTATTTGGCAGAAGAAGATGTTTGATTACAGGTACTTGAAGAGTGATCAAATGTTTGAAGGGAGGTATTTGCAACTACATGACGACATCATGATCAGAATGAATTGGAACTTGATACTACTGTTGGTCAACCAATATCAGTTAATATTGGGCAGGAGGACTGATATTTTTCAAGAAGTTGCCGCTGTCCTTGTTTTGCTCAAGGAAGCCACTGAACAAAGGGAATTGCAGAAAGGCGAATTTCTATATGCTGAAGCTGTAAACAGGGGCTTATTGAGCACAATCGTGCTTCTAGGCTATGCCAAACATGGACACTATACAAAGGTTCTTACGTGCTTCAACCAAATGCAGAGAGCAGGATATTGCTGTCATGGTGAGGGTGATGAAAGCTCTTGATCTATTCAAACAAATGAATCATGAGGGTTTGCCACTGGATGCAGTGATGTGGGGATGCATTCTTAAGGTCTATGGCAGCATAGTAGCAGTTAACGAGGGTAAAGAAGTTCATGCAGAGATTGCTAGAAAGGGCTTCCTTAATGAAAATGTTACTATTGGAAGTGCTTTGGTGGACATGTATGCCAAAATTGGGGAACTTGTAGCAGCACAGGAGGTTTTTGATGAGCTTCCAGTGCACAATATTGTTGTCTGGACTGCTCTTATTGCAGGATATGCCCTAGATGGGCAGGGTGAGAGAGCCCACCACTGCTTCAAGGAAATAAAATGTGAAGGACTCTTTCCAAATTCAGTAACATTGTTGTGCCTGCTGAAGGCCTGCTCCAATTTTGGAGCAGCTGATAAGGGAAGAATGGTGCGTGCGGAAGCCATTTGACAGGGGTATACTGGGGAAGACTACATTTTTTGGGAATGCGCTAGTAGATATGTATGTGAAATGTGGGTCACTTTTGAATTCCTATCATGTATTCTTTGAACTTCATAAAAGGACAGTTGTTGCATGGACCTCACTGATTGCAGGTTGTGGCCAAGTTGGAGAGCATGTTATTGTGTTTTACTTCTTAAATGAAACGATAAGAGAAGGTATAGACCCAACTTTGGTCACATTCTTGTGCTCCTGCATTCATGCAGTTCTTTGGGTCAAACGTACTTTGAGATTATGAGTAAAGACTATGGGATAACTCCCAGTTTGGATCATTATGCTTGCATGATACACATTTTCAGTCAATAAGGTGAATTGGAAAAGGTTCTATCCCTAATTGGAAAGATGCCGTTATTGAGTAATCATTTGATAGTGTGGTCTAAAGTGTTGTTTTCTTGTGGAAAATAGGTCAAGGTGTGGGAGGAGAGGTCCCATCAAAACGGAAAAAGCACTGTTCAGAAAAAACAAAGACAACAACAAAAAAGGGGGGGAGGTTTCTTCTGTCAGGAGGATATCTCTCTCTCCATTCTTCTTCGCCAGAAAAAGGGGTGGGGCACGCATTTTTCCATGGTGAAAAAAGGGGGTGTGGAGGTACGCGTATACACAGAGCCGGAGGAAAGGCATTTCTTCTTGTTCTTTCTCGCGTGCATGTTTGGGCAGGCTCTGTCGCTCATTGCCAATAGCAGATAGGGGAAGCTTGGCTTATCGTTCCCAGAGGGGCTCGCTAGCGGAAGAGGTTTTAGGGGAAGCTTTCTTTGCTGTTATGTTTTTTTTGTGTGTCGGTACATGGGAGGAAGGAGGAGAGTACAGAGGACGAGGGCTTCTAGGGGAGGATGGACCAGGTGATCCTGTTGATAACCATATCATAGCAGAGGGGAGAGGAGGACATTAAGACCGGGAAGGATTCGGTTGGGTGCCATTGGTGCTTCGCATACTAGAAGGGGGAAAGTGCTCGAGATAACTCTGCGTGGTGGAGAAGTCGAGGAGGATATCAGGCTGCTGGCTGCATCGAAAAGAAGGGGGCTGCTCTGTTTCTGGGGGCTCTTCGTTTTTCTATCTATGTAGAGGGTTGTTGTCCGCGTTGACGACAATAAGCGCGGAGGGGGGGGGGGTGCTCACAGTAGCTGAACCTGGTCTCCTCGCAAGGCAAACTGTAGTATCTTGAATGTGGCCGACATCAATTCATCTGATGATCACCTCATGGACGTGCTATTGGATTCTGTAGCATATGAGTGCGGCACAGTAGAAAGGGAGGGATAGTCTAAGGAAAAGTTGCAACCTGCTTTGTATTGCGTGCCAACTACGTTTCAAGGAAGAAACTCCGAAAAAACGCTTCTACGATTTTGGGTTCCAACAGATGCAGGCTTTGTATGCGGTCACCAGTAGCATGCACGTATTTTGAAGTAGGTAGCAATGTCGTGGCTCTGAATTGAAATGACGCTGGACTTTGTTGCATGCCCCCATTTCAGTCTATGTATATGTGGGAGATTTTTTCAAAGCAACACTTTTTACAAGAGAATCAAAGAGAAGAGCCTGCGTATTTTCTGCAGTTTTATGCACTTTGGAGAAAGAAGCACTTCTCTTCAATAAAATATGAAAGGTCGAACTCTGATATATATCAACTTTCATATCAAGATGTTCAGCAAATCTGAACCTGAGGAGATCATACCCTGAGCTTGGATGCCAGATCGGGATGTGCATATGAGCCATATAATATCGCATGCTCAAAGCAAAACAAGATAGGCGACTCCTATGAAGTTACACTCATGCACAACCAAGATAACCTTTTTCACAGAAAAAGGCTCTCGAAGATGATTCCCATCATCACCATATCTATGCGCTTTTTCTCTTTTCTTCTTTTGGAGGGATTTTGAAGGGTTTCGTTGCTGTTATCCTGGGTGACTGCATCATTTTTCGAAGGAGATCGACTGCAACGACAAACACATCGTATTTCATCACATCACCTTGTTGGAAGCCTAGCTATTCAAGACAAATATGACGTGGTCATTGTCAGAGCGGGTCTTACAGGATCTGCTCTCGCATACGCACTAGGAAAGGATGGGAGGGAGCTCGCGTTTTTAGCAGCCAACTACAAAAAGGGGGAATTCTCTCTGATCGGGGCAGCCAACAGGAGACCTTGTCAGGCCGAGTTGGGGACGTGCTCCTGCAAGAATCTTCAAAATGGGGCTGTTGCTGATTCCTGGGACATCCGCAAGGTCATGACTGATTGTCTCTTGGCCATTCATAATACAGCGGGAGCATCATTTACAGGCCTCAAGCTAAATACTGGTGTTGTACTCCTGAAGTGGACAGTTATCTGAGCTATTCGCGACAAGATCGGAGGTATGTCATGAAGTGATTTATGGCTGTAGGCGATACTTTCTGCTAATATCGAGCCCAGTCCAATGTAGGTACATTATGATGCTGAGAAATGATGTGGAAGTGCTTGATCTGAAAACATCTGTCATGTCATCCTCATCAATCGTAAATGAATTAGAATGAGTTTGTAAATAGAAGTCGACATGGGTAACGCTTTGTATGATTAGATAGGCAAAGTTTGACTATAGTCCCTTCACTATGCAGATGATTGGGTTCTCAGAATCAGCACCTTTGCATTCTTTTGGCTACATGAATGATGGAGTGTTCTCTAGGAGCAGAAGAGGAAATGTCCCCACAGTTTCAGCATTCAAGAGAAGAGGTGAAGAGAGAATAGCTGGTTGTGTGCTACTCATATTTACATCTTATAGTTCGTGCTGGAATTGTATTGGCATTTGCATACTTAGAAAGTGGCCTTTTACTTACATTCGTTAGCCGCATGATTGCTTGGAATGATTGGTTCCTCTCATATGAGTGTCATTGTGTGTGATGTATATTGGTTTTTGCACTCTTTTGTGGTGAATCTATCGTTGATTTCACCTGTTAACTGTCATAGAGACCGATGAGCTTAATCTAAATGAATTGTCTGTGATGGATTGGACAAAAATTGCATTGGGAAAGAGTGGATGGGTGAATGTGGGAAGAAATGATCATGTGCATGAGTGTGTATATGTGTGGGTAAGGGGTAAGGGAAAGATTGTGCATGAGATGAGAGGATAAAGGGGCATGAGACAAAGAGAGTGCCCGAGTGTGTGTGTTTGTGAATGTAGGTGTGAGTGGGTATGTTGCATGTGTGTAAGAGGTAAAAGGAAAGGGACAGAGGGGAGTGGGAAGTAAAAGCGTACGAGGATGTGTAGGTATAAGAGTATGAGAGTGTGGAAGCAAAGGAATGAGCGTGTGTGAAAAAGGGTATGTGAATGCATGAGAGGGTGTGAAGGCATAGGTATGTGTGAGAGTGAGAGAAGGGAGTTTGCCAAAAGGTAACCACTCGAGTTGGATACCCATCTGTGTATATATTTTCACGTTTCATTCAACAACACATTGGAGCGTAATTGTGGATTTAGGGTGATCAAAACTGACCTAGCATCAGAAAGTTTGGGTAAAATATCATCGGGTGTAGACACTTTCCCTTGGACTAGGAGCCAAACATTTTGGTGCGTTTACCGGGAATAGCTTGGCACGTCTCTATAAGAGACTGCCATAGGTTCGCCTAGCGCCACATGTTGGCCGAGCTTGCGGACTCCAGATCTAGTACATGAGTGAGGGGATCTCATCCTCAGGAGCAACACAAACTCAAAGAGAGGAACGCGCTCAGAGAAGAGCCCTTGAAAGAGAAAGGAAGAGGTGGGAATCGCAAGTTGAGTCAACCCTGACTAGCTCGAAGAAATCTACCAAAACCAAGTCGCGAATCAAGTGCGAAAGTTTGAAGGAGGATCTTGAGGCCGCGTGTGCTAAATGTCTGGGATCGAAGTGATATTGACATCACACCTCTGTTTGAAATGGCTCAGCAGATTTCGGTTCCCTTGGGGGATTTCACCAAGTTCTCAGGTGCTTGGGACGAGGACCCAGATAGTTTTATCCAATTGTTTGAGGTTACGTGTGCGGCGAATGAGGTAGTAGACCCGGCTCAAAGGTTGAGTGTTGTTATAAGGGTTGCCCACAATTTCCTCATGCAATGGCACCCTCTAGCCCTCATAAAAATATCTCTTTTTTGTATTTAGGAGATGTCCATATGAACACTCTCCTAAGCCCCTTTTTTGATATTTCCCTTAGGCTATGGTTTTGAATCCTCTCAAATAATGTAGCTTTTTGGCACATGTAGAAATCCCCACGTAGAAGTTTCCCACGCCTTCATTTCTTTTGAGTTGGTTGTTGGAGAATATTCACAAAGATTTAGAGAGAGATGAGCATGTGCTCCTTTTTGACTAGTCAAAAAGAGCACATGGGAGAATGTGCTGAGCCTATAAATAGAGGCTCATTTCTTGTAAAGGAGGTCCCTTGGCCATGGCCTTGGCCTCCATTTTGGTAATGGAAGAAGGTGTCATTTGCTACTCTCCTGTTTCCTTGTGTGCAAGGCGATGATCTTGGTGTATGGATTTGCATGTGTGTG
The DNA here is from genome assembly GCA_020310875.1 of Ceratopteris richardii. Lineage (NCBI taxonomy): Eukaryota > Viridiplantae > Streptophyta > Polypodiopsida > Polypodiales > Pteridaceae > Ceratopteris > Ceratopteris richardii. The sequence continues at coordinate 30,613,739 of CM035429.1, forward strand.
TGCATGGTTGGGAGGATGTTCCCCTTGCTCCTTGTGACGTTGGCCATTGTTGCCATTGCTCCATGAGCGTGGGTGAACCTCTCCTCTCATTCTTTGCCCCAACTTGGAGAAACCTCTCACTTCCATGTGAGGCGGTTAGGGTTGTTGTTCCCCTATTCTCAACAATTTGGCGCCGTTGCCGGGGACGTCGGCCTTTAGCCGTTGGTTTTTCCAAGTTTGCGTGTCCATACTTCGTGAGATGCACCTTGACACTTGGAGGAGGATGAATACGTGTGGCCTTCGGTTGGCCTTGGGTACCTCTCTTCTTTTAATTTTTGAGTAGTTTAGATCTTTATTTTTGTTTGTTTCACAAAAACACCCCCTTCTCTCTTCCTCTCTCTCACACACACACTCACTGAGTGGCAGCACTCTACATCTCTATCATTTCTTGTTTTGAGTGTCTGTCCTGAAAAGGGGGATGGGTACCCTCCCTTAACCCTCCCTCTCTTCAAATTTCGAAAAAAAGAAACCAAAAAGAAGTTGCGTAGTGTTTTTTTCAAATCATCAACGCAGACCATCTGGAAGTTTTTTTTTGTTTCAACTCATACTTTGAAAATTTTAATTGGTCGACTATTCATGTAATTTTTGGGTTTTGAAGGATGAGTCTTGTACGTGCGTCCAGGGGTGAATGAGACTAGTACTGCCACTCCTCGGTAGAGTGTCTATTGATGAGCATTAAATAAGGGAGTACTGGGCACGATTTGATCTCTCTCTCCTCAATTAAAGAAGCTTGAATTCAATGCATACCTACCACGAAAAGAGGCCCTCTTTTGAGCACGCATTATCCCACTCCTTTTCCTCTTTCATTTGGCTGAGAGAGGCAAGCTCCTCCCTCTCCCCATGCACAAGATGAGGCATCGACCACGCTGATGGTTCCTCCACTGTGTCTCTGAGCAACCACGCTATGGGGTTGAGCTTCTAGTCTCCCCTCGGATGCTGTGGTTGGGTCTCGTGCAGAACACCCGGGCTCATCGGCCTGCACCTGGGGCGAGCTCGTGCTGAGCTTCATCTCCTTCTTCGCGCGCCTCTGTTGTATGGCTAAGCTCAGCTCCTATGGGCAATGCTGCAGATGGCTTCCCTTATTTGGTTCTATCCCTCTATCGACTGGGGTGCACTTGATGGCTCTAAAGGCACTCTGTTGCCCCAAATAGAGTATGATCGACTACCTTGGGTCTGCTTACAAGGTAAAACCATCCCTGGTTAGGGTCGGTATAACTCAAGTTTTTCTCACAGTTGATTTTTGGCAGCTGTCTCTCTTTCTTTGTCTTCTCCCTACTTACGTCTGAAGAAGAACTACCTCAGCGCTCCCCCCTTGATCTATTTTTATCACATGATGTGGCTTGGGGTTGTTATGATGCCCACCTTACCCCTTTTTGGCGACGAGCTAGGTGGTAAAGACACCTTGGGATCGAGCTATGGCCCATATGCCATCTCTCTGTGTGATGCTGCATTGTGACTTGAAGGATGCTCTCGACCGCTTGGTTTTCTAAAAATTTGGTTTGGTGTGTCATTGCAAGGAGGAGGAATCTTGAGATTTGTTGCTGAATTTCCAGCTATGCACTTTGGTTGCTCTATTTCCATGAGAAATTGAGGTTCACTTTTCGTATCTGATTAGTATATGAGCTGCTTGCTTTCTGTGTGAATTTAGATGGGATCATTATACTAATGTGCCACTTGAGTAAGGAGTGACTTTACATAAATCTAAAAGCATATTGTCAACGATCTTGTATGGCAACTTGTTAGGGCTACCATTTTCGTGCATCAATGTTTTTGTTTGAACTTCGCTTTCATTATGTTGGATTATGCATCATTTCGTTCTGAATCTCTTGATGGAGTGGGGGCATATTTCTTGCCTCTTCTATTATGGTGAAGGTACCACGGTCCCAGGTTGACCTCGAGGCTCCCAAGTTCATTGGTTTGCTTTTGGACAGTGCAAGGCAGACTCAATGCATACCTACCACTGAACCCTCCGACAGCACTTTCCTGCAAGTTGGGGAAACATAATGCCACCCTTCGACAAAGAAAATTTTTGCCCTGCTCTTGGCCGAGGCATCGGGCCTCATGCTCCTGCGCTGGTTCCTCCTGCTTAGGGTGGAGCTTCTCCTGCTCTATGCCCTAGTCCATGACAAACATGCTCTCTGTTGTGCCCCTTTCGATCTTCCCTAACCAACAATTTGACAATCGATGCTCCCCTCATCGAGGTTGATACTCCTTCTCCCCCATCTCTTCTGCGGGCCTACAACAGAGTCACTATTAGGGAAGCCGATGATGCACACAGTTACAGACGCTTCACGGTGGCAATGTTTCGAGGAAGCCTCAAGCTCCGACATGACAGGTTGAGCATCTTCCTCTCATGATATTATCAGCTGTTGGTTGAGCTTCCGTGCTCCCCAAGCCCCTTGCCTGAAGTAACGATGGAGTCATACAGTTGCACGCTTCCCACCGATCTCAAGGATATCTTATGCTTCTCCAAGGTCGAGTCCAAGTGACCATGCTCCCTTGCCGACTGTTTCTATGTTTCAGAATCTCAGAAAGCCCTCGTGTCTTGCCTTGCACGTCCAATCAACTTGGAGTTGAGCATGGCTTCATCGTCTGTTCCTACTGTGTGTTAGTTGAGTTATGTCAAGGACAGACTATTGCTCACATACCATCTCTACTGGGTGTTTCTCTATGGGTTGAGAGAGGTTCCCCGATTGCTCTTACTTCTAAAGTGTGATTTATGTTTAGGTTGTCATGGCTAAGATAATGAACTCGGCATGGCCAGCTTTTGTGGTACTATATGTGTCCATAACTAGCGTTACTGAGAGGTCTTACAGTTTGTGCAGATGTAGTTGGGATTGTTTTGTGGTATAATGTGGAAAAGAGAATGAATGACCTAATAAGATCTTGTGGGTCTGCAATCTTATGTACTCCCCGATCCCCTGAAATGGTTCTCCGCTTCAGGTTTGTGTGATAACTAAGTCACCATTCCTCGATGCACATCTACAATGGTTACGTATGTACTTACTTGATGTACAAATTTTGTGTTTGGTGGGATTTCTCTTCCCCGCTATCTGCACCTTTTGTTTTTCTATTGCAGCAAGCATCAACAATGACATCTTGTACCAATGAGTTGGGGAAAACTTCCAGCTTCCCTCGGTGTTCGACTTTACAAGAGTAATGGAATGTCTGCTAACCTGGTTCTTCCAAACCATGGGGGTGCATTCAAGTGACTCGTCTGATGCTGCCTCATTTTCTATGGTAATGCAAGGATAAATCTGAGGTTGGCCTAGTAGGCCTTTGTGTGTGAAATAGGATCGATATATGGAGCTTCCCGTGCCTGATGATTGTAGGCTGTAAGTTTTAAACTTTGCATCCCTGCTTGCCATCATACGGGTTTTTTTCGAATGATTGTCTTCATATATATGTGTACTTTACGATGGATGATCTTGCCTCTCTCTTCTGAAAGTTTGATTTCTGTCGGCACGACTAAAGGAATTAAAAGGGACAGTATATTTTTCTTATGAAAATCTTGATCCCCATCAGGGTGGTGCTTAGCAAAAAAGGACTATTTTTGTGTAGGGAATACAGAGCTTCGATGGAGATACCCGACATTTTTTCATGCTGTTCTTGTTTCAATACGTCTATGTCAAGAGAAACATTCAGATGCAAAGGGTCGTGCTGATACCTTATTTTTTTTTAAGGGACTGACTGCTTTTCTTCTTTAAGATTGTCTGTGGTTGACTGAGATGCTACCTAGAACAACTGTCCAATTAGGGTTTTTGAAGAACAATGATAAACATGTGTTGGTGTCATTGGCTTTGCAGCAAGATGTCAGATACTTTTTAGGACCTTGAGTTTTGTAAAGGTCAAGTATCTCTTAAACCACCATACACTTCCTAGAATCTGCGGTAAGAGTTTCTTGCAGGACTGACACCTCGATAGGTACAATGGTGACATGAGGTAAGCACACAAACTCATGATGATGACATTTGCGTAATGTTGCTGGACTGTTCAATGGTCATGATTATGCTATGGATAAGGTTGATATAACCAATTAAATTGTGTTTTTAATGTCGTTCTCGCTGGGGTGCTACAATTATCCTGTCAAGGGATGTGTCTACCCTACTTGCCCTTTGTTCATGATAAGTTGGAGTCTGATAGGTTTTGGTGCTTGTGGGAGTTTTGTCCCCCTTTACTCTTAACAGGTTGTGACCACCCATAGTTGCCAGTCAGTGTCCAAAATTTTTTATGCATCTGTAACAATTGGTTGATTCGCTTTTCACATTATTGATTCTTGCTGTATTACATAAACTTGTAAGTTGGTAAGACCATGGTGTAAAGGTCAAGGTGTTTCCTTACTTTCATACTAATCTTATAACAGGTTTCCAAAGGATCTATTGCAGGCTCTGTCGAGTATAGGACTTCTTTCCTTTTTCACCTGCATTTCCATTGCAAGAATTGGGTATTACAAACTGTGGCATCATATGGTTGAAGTAGGTGACTACACCATTCAGGGATTGTGCCCAAACTTCTTGCTAAAGGAAATTGTAGTGTCTATTTCATGCCAAATATTGTTGTAAGCATTCTGTGAGCTACAGGATCTCTTGTTCTTGCAAAGGTTCCAAGTTAAAACTGATTATGTTTGTAGCATATACATAAATTTTGAGTTCATGAACTTGGTTTCCTGAATGATGTTTTGTATGACTTGGAATTGGGAAAGTTCAGGAATAGCCGCAGTGCTTGAGGGGTGGTTGTTCACTTAAGAGAATACTCTGAATCTAGATGGCCTTTTATAATTATGTCCAAAAAGGATTCCGTCCGAATTGGGTCACATATTAGTTGTTTGTATGCTCAGGACTTGGTCAAATAATTCTATCTTATGCTGATGACTCCTCTGGTTGATCTTGTATTCTCATGATCACATGAACACATGCAGGTCAATCATCAGATGCATTACAAGAGCAATGTTTATCTCATGTTTTTGAGCTAACACAGTTAGGATTGTTAGCATGGTAAAGAATCAAAAGAATATTTGGAGGTCAAGGAATGTGAGATTGTTTTTGCTAGGAAGAAATTCTCTGGTTTTACAATGAACACACACAGAACTTAGCATTGATTCTTCTTGACTCCTATAGATGCTCTCTTGTGAATGATGGCTCGCATTCCAGATGTGTTTTTATCCAGTCATCATCTTAGCCTTGAGACTAGTAATTGCTGGATTAAATGAACTAAGTGTTTCATTACAGGCCTGCACCTATTGAACTGATGTCGTTCTTCCCCTGTTAGATGATGTGACACTATACTTTGCAGGAAATTGGTTGAAGCAGAAGTTGATGGTGGCTTGAGGTTCTAAGGATTTTTCGGTTGAACTTTTTGAAGAAGGCTACTACTATTGAAAGTTCACAACTTGCTCCATATATTTTTTTGTGGTTTTAGGTATTCACTTGTGTTTGGAGTAAAAGGAAATAGCAGCATCATATGGTTAAAGAGTGATTGCTCTAGTTAAGGGCCCCACCTACCTATAGACATCTGTACTGATATTGGTTGTGTTTGCATGGGTGGGGAGTCCAAAACTTCACACTTGGTTCCTTAAGGATCCTTGGTTCCTTAAGGAATAATTGTGTAATTCTATGATGCATAACTCTCATTGATTATTCTCTACACACTTTTTTTGAAGGAAACACATAGCACACATACAATAAAAGATTATTGAAAACACGCTGATATTTGTTTTGAGTACTTGAGAGGTCCATGTAGGGAATCGTGTCCACTAACCATCTTGTGGAAATCTTCTGGAATGCTCTAAGATCAAAGTGTGGACCCACACTTAAGCATGAATGCAATAATAGAAATTTTTCTTTCCTTTTTTTGAAAATTGATGGTGCCTCTAAGAACCATCTGTGTTGTAGCTATGCCCTTCATATTGCAGATAGAAATGTTTTTGAAAGATGAGTTTGATGCAAGTTACTCACAAGTTATTTTTAGGGTAAGGAGAATGTGAATATCTATTTCATTACAAGATCATGCATCCCTTGATTAGGGTCATTTCCATTTATATTGGCTCTTCCTGAATGACTCATCCCTTATGACTCATATTATGTCTATTGAAAATGAACTATTAGTAGAATGCATTTATCAAACCATTTGAAGACTGGAATGCATCTTAGTTTGGGGAGTATCTTCCAATGCTTGTTGCTTTTTAGAAAGGACAGCTCTGAGTATGGGTGTTTGCAGTCCCTGCTTCAAACGATACACAAGAGAAACTGAGTGATGCATGGTTCAGAAGAAACTCTGGATTCATAGGTTGAGATGCACAGATGTTAATTACTGAGCTTTTGTGATTACCATACAGGAATAATGTGTAAACTTCCATCTAGAATACTCGGTAGGAACTCTACTTTTAACTGTTTACATTTTATAAAATACCGTGGGGGTGCTAAAAGTTATCTGTTTTTCTTTCAAGTCACTCATATGCTCAGTCACTACGGAGGTACTTCATTCTAATAGACTATAATGATGAGTGAAATCGCTTGTATTGTAGAAGAAGTTTTTTTATTGAATGGAACTGGTGTGTAGATTTAGACATGTGCTTAGATTTAGAGCTTTTAAGTATAGCTAGGTGCTAATATGAGGGAGTTGGGAAGCTATGCTTTCCTCCCTGATGTTATAATGGTATTATGATTACTGTAATGGGGGGATCATATCACTTTGGTACTATTATGTTCACTTGACAATACATTGGTCAGGGCACACTCACTAAGTGTTATCTGAGAGCAACATCTATTTCATGATTTACAGTGAATAACTAGATTGTTTCTATTTCAGTGTGAAAGTCATGAAGGTCTAAGTACTGCTTGTGAATGATAGTTTGTGAGATTGGCCAACTAACAAGAATTATGCCTTAGACTTGCAAATCTTTCTTTTGATCTGTTTTGATGTCATATTCTACTCTTCAATACCACAAGTGGTGGCTTCTGGTTCATAACTTTGCCATGCAGTTCATATCGTTGGGATGGATTGATTGGAGGTTTTTTATTTTTTGACATTTGTGCTTGAGAAAGAATCATATGCATGGTCATCCTATTTTCATCTTCATATACTTTGAGAAAACGGTAATTGACTTATTTAATTAGAAATAAGCTAGTGCAAGCTCATTTGAGGCACCAAAAGGGCAACATTCATTTCATGTTTTCAACTCAAAATGTCACACTTGCACCTGTTTGTTAACGCAATACGTTTGATTGTGGCATATTTAAGATCAGTGAGATATGCAAAATTGGAAGGCTATTATTGTTGATGGGCTCTCTGGAGCTATTTTTTATTGAGTTGCAGGAATATGAAGATCTTCTTGTAAAGATAGGATAATTCCTGCTACTACCATGAAGGGGTAGCTATCGCTCATATGCACACCATGGCAAGATAGATCTTCAAAAGAATTTCTCTCTAGATGAGGAAGTCGTGAAGGACTTGATGCTCCCTGAAGTGGAAACTAAAAATTAGACTTCCCCCCAAGGGGATTGTGTCACCCAGCTTTGAAGGCTAAAGAATTGAAAATTGAAGTGAAGGTTGAAGACTTGCAGCTTGGAAGATTCTCAGTTCTATAGATTTGAAGATCATTGAAGACCTGGAGGCCTGTAACCTGAAGACTTGCTGCCTGAAGACTTAAAGATTGAGGAATTGCATTTTTGCTTCAACTTGGATAAGTTCAATTGTGTATGATCCTCTTATCTTAGCTTTGTCGAGGATGACAAAGTCTAGGGGGAGGAGAGTGTTGGGTTCTAGGATATGCACACATCCTCAATTGTGCATGGGAACCCTCCCTAGACCATGAGAATAACCTTCTTTGTATATACTTGAGTGTCACATGTGAACACTCTCTTGAGTCCTTTTTGAATATTTCTCTAACACTATGGTAGAGAAGCCTTGGAATATCTTACCTTTTGCACATATATAGAAATTCCCCACGTAAAAATCCATGCATGCCCTTCATTGGGATTTGTTTGTTAAAAAATTGATCTTGAGATCTCCTAGAAGGTATGTTAGTTAAAGAGATATTCCCTTTTTTACTTTTCAAAGAAGCACATGGGGAATAGAGCTTAGCCTATATATAGAAGCTCATTTTTTGTAAAGAGGGGAGCTTTTGGTCGACGTGCTCTCATGTAATATCTATTATGAATAGAAGAAGGCTCTCTTTTGCTTCAAGACTATTTACATTTATGTATTGTGTCCTTGTGAGTGTGTGAGAGTGGTGTGTGTGTGCCTATGCATGCCTCTCCTTTGTGTGAGTAGAGAAGTTGTATTGCTTGTATTTTACTCATGGACTAGGATCCTTGACTCCCTATTCTCCTTATTTTCAAGCATGTGGCATAGCATGGGGCTGATGCCAATGGCTTAACATGTTGGAGGTAGGGGTGGATGAGAGGAGAGTCACCCTTGAGCCTTCCTTCTTGCTTCCAAACAAGGTGGTGAGGGTTTTGGTCTTCTCTTGCTACAACCTCAACAACGATCATGAGAATTAATCTCCATACATATGCTTACCAAGACGTTCCACCTCTACAATGGAACATAGTACATAAAGAAGAGCATGACCTATTGATCCATAGTGCAGGATCCGAAGAACAATCATGGATGCATGAAGACACCCAACTATGTAAAGCAAACAAGCAAGAAGAAGAAAGACGAATAATGCAGCAACTAGGTCATGGAATGTGTAGACGAATAGATGATCCAACATATATGCCACAAGTGTTCCTAGACAAAGACTTCAAGCTCCATAGATGGATGGAAATATTGGCCACATTGGATGTGTGTGTCAATGAGGAATTCCTAACTTTGAACGAGTGCATAGACAAGGATGGATACGATGCGAGTCTATACATGGTCATACTACAAGAGGTGGAGGAAGGAGAATGGATAGAGAAAGAATGGAAAAAAGATTATGAAAATATAGAAATGGAGATGGAGACCTAGATGGAAGGACATCACTTGGAGGAAGAACGTAAAGAAACTGTTACTGGAAGCACTTCCACCCTCGACCAAAAAGGAAGACAAGAGAACATAAATTTAGAAGAGACTAGCAGGGAAGAGAATACACCACAAGAACAGTTCGAGGTTCCCAAGCATTTTAAAAGATATTAAGTAGAGGAAAGAAAAATAGTCATCCAAATGCCTAAACGACAAGCGCAAGAAGGAATAGCATACGATAATAAGGAACAGACCAAGAAAGTCACTATGGCCATAGAAGGGAAAGAGTAGAGATGCACCTACATCGAGAAGGATGTGTCAGAATGTGAAGAATGAGAATTAATAGAGTTGATTCGAAATTATAGGGATGTATTTGCTTGGACATACAAGGACTTAAAGGGAGTGGATCCCTCTATTTGTTCGCACCACATTCCCATGACCCCTGAAGCTAAGCCTTCGAAAAAACAACCATACACATACAATCATGTATACTCTACCAAAGTCAAGGAAGAAATAGATAAATTATTGGCAATAGGCCTCATATATGAAATCAAATACATAGAGTGGGTGTCACCCTTGGTAGTTGTACCCAAGAAGAATGGTAAATTAAGGGTTTGCATTAACCTCAAAAAGGTTAACGTAGCCATTATTCGTGATAGTTATCCCTTACCCATTACAGATCACCTCTTGGAGAGAGTGGCAGGCAAAGAAGTATATAGCTTCCTTGATTGATTCTCTGGTTACAACCAAGTTGCAATTTTTTTTGAGGATCAACACAAAACTGCATTTGCCACAGAATGGGGCATATATGCTTTTAGGGTTATGTCATTTGGCCTAACCAATGCCCCAACCACCTTTCAGAGATTAATGTGTCATGTCTTTAAGGAATTCCTTAGGAAAAGCATGGAAGTATATGTGGATGTTTTATGCACCTATTCCTCTCAAAGAGTGGATCACATACCTGAGTTGAGGAGAATTTTTAAAAAGTCCAGACAATACAGAGTCTATTTAAACCCAAAAAAATATGTCTTCATGGTGCAGCAAGGAAAATTTTAGGACATATAGTGTCTAGGAATGGAATATCCACAAATGAAGACAAGATGAAAGTTATTATAAAACTATCTTGACTAAAAAATGCAAAAGAAGTACATGCATTTATGGGGCATTGTGGATACTACCCTAGATTTATCCACTCGTATGCCATAGTTGCTAGAACTCTGTATAGATTACTTACTCAGTTCAATTGGACTGAAGATTGCGAGAGAGCCTTCAATGAATTGAAAGGTAGACTAAGTTTAGCACCCATTCTAAAAGTACCAAATTGGAACAAGCCATTGCACATCCATGTGGATGCTTCCAAATTTTCCATAGGATGCACCTTAGCGCAACCTACAGATGAAGGGAAACTCAACCACCTCATAGCCTATGCTAGTAGGGAGCTCAACCAAGCCAAAAATAATTACACCACCATTGAACGAGAGGGATTAGGAATGGTTTACACTGTAAAGAAATTCACACATTACTTACTGGCAAACAAATTCAAATTATTTATTGATCACCAGGCTCTGTTATACTTAGTCAATAAACTCTGTAACACTAGAAGACTAGTCAGATGGTTTCTGCTCTTGATGGAATTTGATTTCAAAGTAGGTGTCAAGAAAGGAAACACACATCTTAGAGCCGATCATCTATCTTGAATGACTCATGGATAAACCCCAACTGGAGTTCCGGATGATCTGCCTGACAGCTATCTTTTTGACTTGGAAGTTTGTCCATAGTGGGCTGAAAATTAATACCTATACTCATGCATGGACCTATTCATAGGATTAATTTAGATAAAACGCAACAATTATGGAAGACAAGAAATCTTGACATTGTGGCAGGAAGCCTATATAATCAAGATTCCAATGGACTTCTTTTGAGGTGTGTAGATGAGGAAGAAGAGATGTGGTAAAGACACACCCATATAAATCCATGGAAGAAACATAAAAGTATTAGTGGTATGCTACAAGAACTAAAAAGGTTGGGAGTGTATTAGCCAGAGATGCAAAAAAATATCCCTTCTCATGTAACAAGTTGTCCTACGTGTCAAGAGGAAAGACCAAAGGAAAACTCTACGCTATGTTATTCAACGATAGCAGCTATATGGAGATTACCTTTAGTGAACGTTTTAAAGACACATGAATATCCAAAAGGAGCAAACCTAGCAAGAAAAGGAGCTTTGGAGGAGAAAGTTAAAGATTATTTCCTTACAGGAAAACAAATGTTTAAACATGGACTGGACAGACAATTAAGATTATGTGTACATGAAGATGAGTATATCCCTATTTTGGAGATGACCCATACCGGAGCAGCAGGAGGTCATTTTTTGATAGATAAAATTGCAAAAATGATTCATTTCATCGGATTATGGTGGCTTACTTTGTATCAAGAATGACAATGTATGTTTAGAGGTGTGATGTGTGTCAAAAAACAAAATATCCCATCTGAAGAGACAAAATGCCACTGCAACCTATGATTAGTGTTAGAGCCTTCACTAAGTGGGGTATAGATTTTGTCAGACCAATTAGCACACCTGTTAAAGGTTCTCATTCGGAGCATATAATAGTAGCCATGGACTATTTGACCAAATGGGTAGAAGAAAAGGCCACAAATAAGAAAGATGCAAGAACCACTACCAAGTTTCTATCTAAAAACATATTTACAAGATTCGGGTTACCCATTGAAACTGTGAGTGATCGACGCACATACTTTATTAACGAAGTAATAGAAACTTTGATGAACGAATTCCTTATAACTCATAAAATATTGCCCCCTGTAGCTCAAGCGTAAGCACCACCTCCTTTACTTGTCAATCCGTGGAGACATGAGAACCGGTATGAAGACCACGAGCAAGTGAAGGCCCAAGTGCGTGAGTGAAAGCACACAAACATGCACACACATACACACACATGCACACAAGGTAAGATCAAAGAGAGGAACAATGGAAAGCTTCGATTGCATATGAGTTCTCTTACAAAGCTCTATTCTCTAACAAGCTAACCTAAAAAATGAGCTCTCTAGCTCTTTTTATAGTTTTTTGAGTAGTTTTGGCCCTCTCGAGACCTAGTGTCCGGCCTAATTAAAAATTAGGTTCCAGGGCTTATGTGAGGGCTTAAACGAAGTCTAAAAATTATGAAAATTGGTAGGATGATAGTTCTAATACTCCTCAAGCTCAAGGACTCCTCGGCTTGAACAAAATGGAGTTACAAAAATAGAAAATGGTATTTACAATGGTTTTTAGTGATGAAAATCACTATTTTTGTAGGGGATTCTTCTGAAAATTTGACATACACTTCTTGGAGCTCCCTACTTGCTCCTTCTTCTTGTGTGTGTCCACCTTTCTGATGTGCTTCCATGCTTGTGCTTGACCTTGAGTTCCAACACTCCCCCCCCTCTTGAGTCTGTCGTCCCTGAGAGACCCTTGTTGTAATGGTTGTTCCAAGTAGTGCTTTGAGAGGGAGTGTCCCTTCTGTATGAACAAAAGTCATCTGGCTTCCAAATGTGGCAGGGTTGTTTGTCCGGTTCTTCATCTGTCAGTGTGAGCCTTTGCAAGTTGTAGTGCCTTGGTATGTACTTCTTCGTTGGATTCCAGCATGATTGTGTCGTTGTGAGTCATCATTGATGGCCTCTTGATCTTCTTAAGATGATGTTCATAGTAATCACGCCAAGTACTAATAACCCATAATGAATGATGGGTAAGTGTGTTTGTGCATGGGTTGAGGAAAATATGTGCCTTGTGCATGGCCTTGTAATGTAGCCCTATACATGCTTACTTGGAAAATGCATTGGAAGAAGTATGGTGCAAAAATAGGGGTCTTGAGCTAAGTGCTAAAGGGTATGCCGACGAAGAGGTTTCCTAATCTATCATGGTTATGGTGTTGTGTAGCTCAGTGATGAGTAGCACCTCCTTTAATGTCAATCCGGGAAGACGTGAGGATGGTATGAAGACCTCGAGCAAGTGGCAGCACAAGTGCGTGAGTGAGAAGCACACAAACATGCACACACATACACACACACGCGCACACACGACAAGACAAAGAGTGAGAGTCAATGGAGTTCTTAGATTACTTTCAAAAAGCTTTTACAAGTTTGTTTCAATTACAATCTAACCCCAAAAATGAGCTCTCTAGCTCTTTTTATAGTTTTTGACTAGGTTTTGGCCCTGTCCAGACCTAGTGTCCGGCCTAGTTAAAAATTAGGTTCCAGGGCCAATTTGAGGGCTTAAACGGAGTCTAAAAAATACGAAAATTTATATGTAGGTACTTCTAAGGCTCCTCAAGCTCAAGGACTCCTTGGCTTGCACAAAATGGAGCTACAAAAATATGAAATGGTATTTACAATGATTGTTAGTGATAAGAATCACTATTAAAAGATGTTGATTTGGAAAAAATTTGAAGGGCCTATCTGCCAGATTTGCATCGACTGCTTTGTCTACTTACTCCTTCACCTTGTTCTGGCTCTCTCCACTGGCTTCCTTGTCTAGTCGGTCCTTGGGTGCCCATACTGCTCTCAACACCCCCCCCTCTCTCGCGTCTGTCGTCCCTGACAGACCCTTGTTGCTGGGAGTGTTGGATGTAATATTCCACAACCTGAGTGGCAAGCTGATGTTCTTGTATGCGTAGTCCTCTGGCCAAATCTGTCATCATACGATCCCAATCAAGTGGTCCTGGAATGTCCGGATGTGGCAGACGTAACTGATCTCCATGGATCGCTTGTTCTACTGCGAATAGGTGTAGCAAATGTGTGGGTCTGGGAATGAAAATTTACGAATGATATTCCCAGAATCCCGTAGAGAACATTTCCTCAAATGTCTGCTTCAAGCATGCGGGTAAGTACTTTATTCGTGCATGCCAAGAAAAGATTATAGTGACCGAGGGGGTCTGGCTCATGTCGTAGACTAAATCCTTGTTACCTTGAGAGAATCCAGGGGCAGAGATGTATGGAGCTTGTACATTCCGGAAAGTTTTGAAAACAATGGTCATGAGCTCGAATATCTTCATACACATTTTTGCCGCTATGTCGGGTACATTATTTAGACGTGTAGACCAGTGCCGAATTGTTGATATCATGTAGGCTACAGTTGGGGTCCCTCGAGGTGGAGCAAAATATGGGTAGTTAACCCAAGCCGAGCATTCTTTATTGTTGCGTACCTTGATTGCAAATGCTTGCCAGGATCTGCGACGTACCACTGGACAATAGCATGGATTATACTTGATATATAGTGGCATGGTTGCCCAGGTACTCATCATCTCTGGGTAATTGGTGAGTAGACGTGCACGCCAATTAGGTTGGAAGATCGAGCCAACACGTGCATCTGTCGGTAAATCCCCTATCTCAAATTGAGTGGCGAATGTGGGCTCCTTCCCTGTATGTCTTTTGACTTCTGCATTATAATCATGTAGTAAGACAAAATAAGGCATGTATTGCGACTCTGATGTTGTGATTAACCGTTGATGGGATAAATTTTGAAAGTAGGAAGACCGAAGGACAGTTTCTTCCAGATTTGTGAGAGATTGCATTTGCACGGCCACACGATCATCATGTGTCTTACCCACTTTCTCGACCCTTTTGACCCAATCTGGAACTTGAATTTCTAACGTGTCTTGTCCTTCTTCTGTAGTTTGACCACCAGGCGTCGGCATAGGCTCGTATGGCTCTTCATAGTTGTCATCGACGGGGATTTCCACTACTGTTTCAGGTTCTGGTTCTTCAATGGGCGAGGGTGGCCTTTCATATGGTAGGAGGCGTGCTTGGAGTTCTGCCACCTGTTTCCGGAGGGTCTCTACTTCTTCTGTAGAGTGTTGCAAGATTACCGGCTCCTGTTGAGCTGTGGGGACACTGGCAATCTGTTTCTTTAGATCTGCACATTCAGTCTCTAGCTTTTCATATGACTCCAAGAAATTTGTATGCTCCTCAAGTAAGATGCGAATGTCTTCCGATGGGACTGCTCTATATCTGGTAGGGCTAATGGTTGCTCCTACGGTTCCTTCCATAGCCGCTTCAAAGTTGTCTTGGTTTTGTTGTTGAAGTCGTTTGTTCTCTTCTAGTGCTGCGGCCATATGCTTCCTTAATAGCCCAATGTTGCGTCTGAGTGTAGCGTTAGAGATCATTTGCGCTTGAAGCACTGTTTCTAGTTCCTTGACTGCTTGGTCATCCACTGTTGATGCCTTTGATTCCAGTTCGGAGTGTGCCTGCTGTAAGGTGGTATGCTCGATTAGGAGCGTTTGGTAGTCAGCTTCAAGAGTGTTGACCCTAGCTTGCAGACGTTGAGATTCTACCTGGAGGGCCGTAGTGCGTTCTTCCAATTGATGGTACTCTTGTTGTAGTTGATGTGCACACTGAAGTAAGGTGTTGAACGTGCTATTTACATTATGAGATGCAAGGGGAAAAGTTTGAAGTGCAGGGGAGGTGGGATTGGGTAGGGGGATAGTGAATGCTGTGTGTGCCAATGATGTGAGTGGTGAGGTGGGGGGCAAAGGAGGGGAAGATGGTGGAATCGTGGGGAGAGGTGCTGTGGTTGGTGAAATGTCCATTGGGTCAGACAAGGTGGTGTGTACAGGGGCTACCATGTAGGTGGGTATGGTAGGTGAAGTGAGTGTGGTGTTCGTGTAAATTGATATCGTTGCGAACATCTGAGAAATGTGCCTCTGAAACATTGGAGAGCGGATGAACTGCTCCACAAAGGACGGGTATTGGGGTGGTGCGGTCAGGTTGAAAGAGGTGTAGGGGCCAGATGGGAAGTGAGGGTCATGGAATGGAGGTACCCGTATTGGGGGATAGGTAGGGAAACACAAGGTGCCTTCGGTGGGTGCTGGGTTTCCAACTACGCTTGGAATTATGGGATGGCCAGTCATGGGTTCGGAGGATAGAAGGGATGAAGTGTACAAGGGATTGGTGACAAAGGAGAAGAGGGTGTCTTGTGAGGTGGGTTCTCAAAATGAAAATGATTTGAATGAGGATGGGTTATAAGTGAAGGTAGAGGTGATGACTGTCGTTTCTTCCATGGTGGGAGGTGGTGGTGAGGGTGGAGAAGGTGGTGATGGAGGATGCTGGGGTGAGATGGGTGATGTCTGAACGAAGGTTTCGGCAGAGAGGTCAATGGTGGTTGTGGGGGTGGCTGTTGTCTCAATGGGTACTTCACGTTCTGTGACGGGTATCCTAATAGTCTTACCTGCTCGTGGTAACGTGTCAACTCTGCGTTTGTCATACCTTATGGACTAGCGGACTGCAGTGTGGACAGCCTCCGGAACTCCTAAAGATTCTGACACTAATTTGAGGGTGTCAATGAAATGTTGGTCCACCCCTTCATCTGATAGCATTTCTTGCATCAAAGCTTGACCTGATACAAGAGAGAGTTGATGCCTCTCTTGTACTGCTTTGATTGTGTCGTATAACCTCCGTAGTTGAGTTGTATAGGCTGGTGCACCTACAAGTTCTGGCACTTCTTGTTGCTCCTCTTGATGCTCTTGATCATAATCCTCCTCTTCATCCTCCTGTTCTTCATCTCCGTCATCCTCTGCATCCACTTCAACAGGTGTGACAGGTGCTTGGGAGGTTGTAGCCTACGTTTGCACGTTTTCCGCTTGTTGTGCCTCTTCTGCCTCCAGCTCTACATCTTGTAATAATTGTTCGAAATCTTCATTAGTGAGTTCTTCCAAAGGTGCACCATTAGCAAATTCAAGATCGGTTGGGATGGGAGGGAATATCAAGGTGGAACCATCGGTGCTGCGTCTTGGAAGTCGGAGTGTGAATGGTCGGACTCTTCGGGGTGGAGGGGTGACGTCTGGTGTTAGGGTGGCTCCACGTGGTTGAGCGCATGGGACTTGGACAATGCCTCTCATCTTCTTAGAAGGGGGTCCAATGGATGTCCTGCCTCTAAACTGCTCAACCCGATTCCACATTAGGGCCCGTTGGATCGGAATGTCATAAGCCAAACACCTATAAATGATTCTCGTCAGAGCACAGCAACCATATAAAACCTGTTTCCGCGGCCATCGTTTGTGAGCTAGGTGTATCTGATCAATTATCCAGTGGGGTAAGTTGATGGTGAGGCTCTGTGTCTCTGCCAGATACAAGCTAAACCAAATCTTTTTGTGTGGCATGGTGAATCTATCTTGTGCCGGGAAAGCAAAATGTTGCATGCACATGCGAAGGTGTATTGCAATATTAGGCGTCATGGACACCATGTCCTTGAGTTTGGTGAGACTTCGATTCTTCATGTAATCCGGTACTAGGGTTTCCTTCTCTGTAGGAATATGCATTCCGCGCATATCTAGAGCCTCTCTCACCAAGTTGTTTGATAGCCTGAACCTTTTGAGCTCATTCCCCTTTGTCAGAGATGGAATCACAAATGAGCTTGCACCTTTTGGGTTCTGGTTTGGAGTCAAGGTGTTGATGAGATAGTAGCATCGCATGAAGTCAAGTTTTGGGAGTCGTGCATTGAAATAGGCACTCAATCCTGCCTTTTCCCATATCGGACGTAGACCTTCTGCATTTTGTAATTTCTCAAATTCTCTTGTAAAGAAATGGTATCTGCCTTGCTTCCCATTGAAGTCCAACTCTGATTCCCATAGGTACGTTCCTTCACCCAAGGGTCCTGCCACCTCGGTAAACCAGTGGGAAGTCTTTCCTACGGGCATGGTGTGGCCATGTGGAGGGTCCGCAGTAGGTATGATTTTGACGGCCTGCAATTCTTCTGGTCTTTCATTTGTCTCAGGAAAAACGGGTAAACTGTCTAAGTCCACCACTTGCGGGCTTGTTTTTGTGTGAGAACTAGTTCCTGCTGCCTCAGCCATGTTGAAAACTTCGCAGCTGGTTTTGTGAGAATATATGAATAAATGTTAACATTGCAATGGACACAAAAATGACACGGTGTCCCCTGTTACAACATTAACTTAAAGTTCGGGAGTGGTTAGAGGTTAATAGGTGCTCGGTGCTAGTGTGTGTAGTTAGGAATTGGGTAGGCGTACGAGCTAAGCGGAATGATGTGAAGTGGGAGTGAAGCGGTTAGTAGGTGGTCATGGATTTACAATTGGGGTCCGGGGGTTTGTTACAAGTCTTGGGCTGCCAAATGCAGTGGATGGGTTTTGCTCTTGGTTCTGTAGAGGCTCTCGAGAGCTTTATAGGTGTGTCAGCTTGGAAGTGAGGCCTTTTAGGGACCCATTTACAAGTGATTCTGTTCGTGCTCATGGGCCTTGGTGTTGAAAATGAGTGGATGTAGGCTGTGCGAGTGAATGGATCATGTTGTGTAGGGTGTGTTCTTGGTGTAGCTATTTGAGCCCGCAAACAAGCCTTAGGCACCCAAATTTGTCTTGATTGTGGGCTGGCCTTCATCGACTTCTTGGGCACCCAAATAGACTTCACGTTAGCAGATGAGCTTCTGAAAGACTTCTTATTATTATCGGGTTGTTGGTCACTAATAAGAGGCTTTGCCCGTGTGGTTGGCTTAAGTGCAACCGGGTGTTCGCCTTTCCGCACCCACACTTGTTTCACTTGCTGAGACATTTTGCTACGCAGGTACTTTTGATTTCCATCATAGGTAGTACTCTCCTTCTTCTTCCTTTGATCCACCTTTGGTTGCCATCTCCCTCTGGTCTTTGGAAAAGAAGGGAGTTCCGTTGCATCCCTGACTCCTTTTTTGCAACCATCATTCCTCTGCAGCACATAGTTTTGGACAAGAATCATGAATGTAGAGGGGAAGTTCCACCTCGCCCATGCAAGGGGTTTCCACGCCTCCCAATCCTATGAGATATGCTTCCACAGGATTGACAGTTAACTGCAACTCTTGACAGTAAGACAACTTAACAGCACTAGTGGCTGCAAGTCAATCAAGGCTCTTACTGTCCTTGCACTCTTTCCTTGTCCTATATCTAAGGTTATGAAAGGTCGTCGATCAGTTATCCTATGTGAGCTTGTTCCTACGACTTCACACATTGCCACATGATATCCTTGATCTGCATAGTCATTTGTTCTAGGCTGATCTCTACCTTGTCTTCGCAACTTCATCCTTCTGATGCGGTCTAAAGCTTCTGCTTGAGCTTCTTCTCGAATTCGCTTTTCTTCCTCTTTGCGTTTCTTAGCGGTGTTAAGTCGGCTGAGCATTTCCTCCGTGAGGGGTTCCTGATACAACTTGACTCTGCAACCGCTAATATAGTTAGGGAGAACATCACCTTCTAATGTGGCTAATTGCACAGCTCCACTTTTGGAGATCCTATTAATGATCATGGGTCCGTAGCCTCTCTTTTCTAGCTTCCTCGCATGTTGTTTCAACGTGTATACTAGTACTAGGTCTCCTGCTTTCAAACCTTTATCCTTCACATGGGCATCAAAGTATGCCTTCTATCTCTTCTTAGCTGCATATATCCCTGCGGCTGCTCTCAGTCTTGTTTCTCCTAATCGTTCAAGGTCAAAAAGTCTAGAGAAGAGTTCATGACCCATCCATTCGTGCTCTTATGCTACTTTCAATGTAGGTATTAAGAAGTCCAAGGGTAGCACAACGTTTTGGCCAAATACCATCTGAAAGGGGGTGGCTTGGAGTACCGTTTTGTAGGCGACTCGGTATGCCCAAACAGCATGGTGTAGCTGTTTGTCCCAATCAGAGCGTTTATTATTCACTAATTTCGTCAGTACATTGCATAAGATCTTATTGGTGCTCTCAGCTTGTCCATTAGCTTGAGGGTGATAGGGGGCAGACTTCTTATGTATTACTAAGAATTCTTGGAGTAGATTCTCAATTACTTCGTTCAAGAAGTGAGTGCCTCTATCACTTACAAGCTCTATAGGTAGCCCATATCTTGTGAATACATTCTCAAACAAGAATTTAGCAGTTGTTTGAGCATCGTTCTTCGTCGTGGCTTTTACCTCTACCCACTTAGTTAGATAGTGTGTTGCAACAATGATATATTCCGCATGGGAACTCTTAGCTGGGGGATTAATAGGACCTATGAAGTCTATTCCCCACTTAGAGAATGCACGTCCACCCATCATAGGTTTCAGTGGCATCTCATCTTTACGTATAGGATACTGAGTTCGCTGACAGACATCACACCGTTTCACATAGGTATGTGCATCCATGTGAAGGGTCGGCCACCAGAAGCCCGCAAATAGTATTGCCTTGATCACCCGATCTGGTCCAAAGTGTCCTCCTGCTACACCTTGGTGAGCAGTTTCCAAGATCTTAAGATATTCACTTTCATGGACACATAGCCTCAGGTAACCATCTTTACCACGCTTATATAGATTATCACCAATGAGTGAGTAATCCAGGGCTTCTTGTTCTAAACTCTTCTTCCTAGCCAGAGTCATGTCTGGAGGGAATGTTTTCGTCCTCAGGAAGGATACTAGTGGTTCACTCCAATCTGGCACAATGGATACTTGATAAAGATTGGCGTGTTCCACAGGTGGTTTAGTGCAGCAGATTGGGCATTCCTTGCACAACTTTTGGACATCAGCTTCCATAGTTGGCCAATGTACTCCGAGTCTCCTTAGCGTCTGTAAGGTTCGTTGCTTTGAATAGTGTTGCTCTAATGCACCTACATGTGCTAATTGCAGCCATTTATTGTACTCGTCCTCTTCTACACAACAAGCTAAGATTCCTTGATCTGTGTGCTTGTACATGCTTCCTGCCATGATGTGGTACTTTTGGGCTTTAACAACCTCTCTATTTCGTGTGTTTACTACTAGATGGTTAGGCCCGCATGTCAATACTGGTACCAATGGCTTAGCCCACTGCGGTACAACTTCCAAATTAAATAAGTAAGCATCAGGAAGATCATCCGATACTCCTTCTGGGGCTTCTCCCGATGTGAGCCTAGAGAGATGATCTGCCCTCAAATGAGTCCTACCTTTCCTTACCACAACTTCAAAGTCATATTCCATGAGCAAGAGAAACCATCTCACCAATCTTCCGGTATTGCATGGCTTGTTTACGAGGTATAGCAATGCCTGATGATCAGTAAAAAATTTAAACTTATTTGCAAGCAAATAATGTCTAAACTTTTTAACCGCATACACCATGCCTAAGCCTTCTCTCTCTATAGTGGTGTAATTCCGTTCAGCTGCATTCAATTGTCTACTCGCATAGGCAATTGGAAGATCCATGTTACCTTCACCAGTAGGTTGTGCAAGCACACATCCAATGGCATAATTGGATGCATCCACATGAACGTGGAATGGCTTATTCCAATCTGGTGTGGTCAAGCTTGGTGCTGAACATAATCTTCGTTTAAGCTCCTGGAAGGAATTCTCACATTCATCCGTCCACTCAAAGTTAGTCAGAAGTCCGTACATGGGCTTTGCAATGACAGCATACATGTGAATGAATCTTCGGTAATAACCACAATGCCCCATGAAAGCTTGTACTTCCTTGACATTCTTTGGTCTAGGTAACTCTGCTATAGCTCTCACTTTCTCTTTGTCAGTAGATATGCCATTCCTTGACACTATGTGTCCTAGAATCTTGCCTTGCCTGACCATGAAAACACACTTTTCTAGGTTCAGGCAGACTCGATATTCTCTACATTTGTTAAAGATTTGCCTGAGTTCGGGGATATGGGTTTGCCTAATGTTCGAATGAGCACAAAGATCATCAACATAGACTTCTAAGTTCTTCCTCAGGAACTCTTTAAACACATGGCACATCAACCTCTGGAAGGTAGCCGGTGCATTGGTAAGCCCGAATGGCATTACTCTAAAGGCAAAAATGCCCCATTCAGTGGCAAATGCCGTCTTATGCTGGTCCTCTGGAGCTATGGCTACTTGATTGTAACCCGAAAATCCATCAAGGAAGTTGTAGACTTCCTTGCCTGCCACTCTTTCTAAGAGATGTTCTGTGATGGGAAGCGGATAGTTATCTCGAATCGTGGCTGCATTAACCTTCTTCAAGTTAATGCATACGCGCAGCTTTCCATTTTTCTTGGGCACCACAATGATGGGGGATACCCACTCAGTGTGCTCAATTTCATAGATAAATCCAGCTTCGACCAGTCTATCTATCTCCTCTTTGATCTTAGCAGCGTAATTATCATTATATGTATAGGGCTTTTGCTTAGAGGGTTTGGCATCTAAAGTCATGGGGATGGTGTGTGATCATATGTCTGGGTCTACACCCTTCAAATCCTTGTAACTCCAAGCGAATACATCTCTCTATTCTCTTACCAAGGCAATTAACGCATGCTCTTCTTCTTCTGTTAGGTCATGGCCTATGTACGTGCATCTCTCCTCTCCTTCTTCTAGGGCCACTACTATTTTCTTGGTGGTTTCTTTGTTATCATAGGCCTCTCCTGATTGTGCCTCTCGTTTCGGCATTCTGATCATGACTCTCCTGTCATCTATCTCATATTTCTTAAAATTTTCTGGGACCTCAAACAAAGATTCTTCCTCTTCTGGTGAGACTTCTCTCTTCTTCCGTTTCTTTCCTTCTTCCTTCGGGGTCACATGTGTTGCTAATCTTACATCATTTGTAAGCTCTCCATGCCTCTGGGGTTGAAATTCTACTTCATGGAGGTATTCTTCCTCTGATGCAAATGGTGGGTCCATAATGATTGACTCGAGATCGGAGTCACTTGCATCCTCAAATGCATCAGGGCTAGGTTCGCATTCTTCTAGAACTGCCTCTCCCATGATTGGCTCTATGGAGAAGACTGAAATATCATAGCCATCCTCATCACAGTGAGGTGTCCATTGTTCTTCATTGATGGCTACGTCCATTGTTGCTAAAATTTCTGCCTAGCCATGGGGTTCGAATTCCTCATCAGGAAAGACTACGGGTGCATAGGCTGGGTCTTGAATGGGTCTATGAGTTTCGTTTGCACCTATTTCTTTGGCCTTTTCTCTCTTCTCTTCCTCTACTGCTACTTTGCACATCCATAAGTGGGTGTCTTCATGCATCCATGAGGATCCTGAGCCTATGGAATGCACGGATTCCGTATCATCTTTGGCTCTATGGATGGGATTCCACTGAATAGGAGGCACATCTCTATGAGAGTAATCTTTGAGATTCACTTTGGTCGTAACACCTAAGTGCTGCAGGTACAAAGAATTGGTTCCCAATCCTGTACCACTTGCAACTGTCGCATAAATGGTCTTCCCAAAATCATCTCATAGGCATGATTTTTGCTAAAGTCACATATAGCAAATGTATGCTCGAACTCAACACCACATGCAGTGAGAGTTATTCCTTCTAACAACCCTAGGGGTCTCTCTATGTGACCATCGGCCATCTGCAATTTCATTCTCGTTGGCCTGAGTGCCGGCTTGCCCCAACGCTTCCATAGGGAAGTGGTGACAATTGCAACTCCTGCACCTGAGTCCAAAATTGCCTTGGTGGTGTGTCCTTGATAAGTGATGGGCAGGTAGGTGTTTCCTTCTTCCCCTTCACACATTTCTCCTATCTTGTCCAATGGTATTTCTGGCACTGTCTTCTGGGATCCTACCCGGGAACGTGGTTCTGCAACTTCAGTTACTTGACTGGCTACATATTTCCGCGCTTTTGGTCTATCCTTAGGCAGTTCTTCCAAAGTGAGATCACGCTGCACCTTGGTGTTCTTTACTACCTCCGTGTTCCTAGGTATGACTGAGTCCTCGTTCCTTACCATGACTGTGGGTGCTCTCATACACGTGGACTTTGCTTCCCATGGGCCTGTGAAGTGGGGTAGCTCTTGTATGGAATTAGACTCAAAGTCCAATCTCTCGTGAGACTGAGTACTCTCATGTTCCCCGTAAATAGATGGGATGTCTTGTGGGAATTGGTCGTGTGCATCATCCACAAGTTCAAAGGGAGGGGCGACTTCACTTTCGTTATCCCATTTATCTTCTTGAATCTGTCGTAGGAAGTCTGGTGCAAACTGATTCATAGAAGAAGAAGTGTCTGGCTCCGTAGAATTAGGCACATAAGCAACCTGGGAAGGAGGGCTTATTCTATCGTTGGCTCTTTCCTCGCTCTCATAGATGTTTGGAGCACAAGTTTCCTGGGGAGGATTACTTATTCTATTACTTTTCCGAACAGGCTCATACGCTCCCTGAGAAGGAATGTAGGCAACGTGTGGAGGTATGTAAGCTTTCGAGGGAGGCTCATCTGCCTTTTGGGGGGAAAGATAAGCTTCTTGAGGAGGCACATGGGCTTCCTGAAGAGGCTGGCTTATCCGTTCTCTTCCCCCTTCCTTTCTTTGAGGGGCAGGTTCCTTTTCTGATTGTGCAATTAGCCTCTCTATTCTTTCTAGCAGTCCATCAAAGTGTAACTGCGTCTTAGTTGAGCTAGAGATGTTAAAGAGGCGGCTAGCCTCGAACATGGCTTGAGCCAATTCCACCATCTTAGCACAAATTTTAGTTCGTTCAAGCTCTAGCTCGGCTCTGGGGTAGCATTTTTCATGATCGGTTATGGTTGGCCCTTCTTGGATTCTGGCCTGATATGCTTTAAGCATCATGTTTAGGTCCTCGGGAGTGGGATCTGCTAGGACTGATCCTACTTTGGGGGGTGGTGGAGTCGTATGAGGCGGGTTGGAAGGTGGTGGGTCGGATGGAGATAGGAATGGTGGTGGTGGAGTAGTGTGAGAGGGAGTTTGAGTTGTGAGTTCGGTTATTCTGGCTCTTGTTTCTCTTACACTTTCCTCAAGTTCACTCATCTTTTTAGCCCATTGTCTTTTCATTCTTTCCCGACTATCTTTCCAAGCTCTAGTCCTTTTCTTGGTTATGCTCTCAGTTTCACTAGCCTCTGGGCCCTTTTCCTGGCTTGCCCCTTGGTTTTGCTGCAATGCCTGAGCTCTAGTGACTACCTGTACTGGTGGAGTGGAAGTGACACTTCCTGAGGAATCTACAACCAACCCAATCACATTAATGGGAGTGATTTTTGGCATATTATTAGGATTCTTAGGGCAATCTCGTAAGAGATGCTCCTTTCCACACTCTTGGCAATAGCCCTGGATTGTCATTGATTGGGGTTGTGTAGGTGCAGGCATGGGGCAATCACGGATGAAGTGATCTCCCTGACATCTGTAGCATGGTCCTCTAGGAAATGGTGGTTGTACCTGCCTAGGTTGGGGTCTAGGGTTGGGGTTTGTATACATGACATTCGTGTAATCTGACTCCCAACTTAGTTCATTTGGCTCTTCACTATAGTAGGACTCACCGTGTTCAGGAGACTGCATGTAGTAGGCCTGGGGACTATCAACATGTGTGGAATCAAAGCTATGGTCACTGGGATCACTTTCTAAGATCAATGGGGTTACTGGTACTATGGCCCTATTCAGGTTTTCTTCTGCCGCGGTATACTTTACAGGGATTACGTTAGCGGGGTTTGGAGGCTGTTGAGCTAGCACCGGTTGGGGTCTCTGTTGGGCCTGATATTGTGGTTGGTAGGTTTGTTGGGGTCTAGCATATTGTTGTGGTGGATTTTGGTTCTGGTATCTGCCTTGTTGGTAGGGCAGAGGGTAGGTTTGTCTGACCGCTTGCTTGTTGTAAGGACAATCTTGTGCTGTGTGATTTGTGTATCTTCGTTCTAGGGTGCAGTATTGGCTATTTGGATTGATCTGGGGTTGAGCCATAATGGGACACACGTTTGCCATATGGTCACCACCACAAGTATAGCATCTTTTCACAGGAGCAAACCTTGGGATTTGTTTGCTAGTTACACCTAATTTATGAGCTACTTTCTCTGCAAGTTCCTCGATTGACGTGGATTGCGTGGAAGGGAGGCTAGAGGCACTATCCGAATCTTTGTATATCTTAGCAAGCTCTAACTCCTCCCCTAGGTTATCCTCAATGTCAATGCACATGCGTACACACTCTTCTATAGTCCTAGGGTCCTTCAGATACACATAGGATCTCAATTTCGTACTCAGCAATCCATCAAGGAATAAGGCTACTTGTTTGGCAGGTGTGGGTAGCTCCGAAACAGGGCATCTTTCAAGATATTGTCTAAATCTTCTTCCTGCCAATCTTACAGTCTCTTGGGGAGTCTGTTTGAAGCTGTGAATCAATGAGGAGGTATTGTGTCTTATGCCACTCTTAGAGAACTCTACAATGAAAGCTTCTAGGAGTTGGTCTATACACCTGAATTGTCGCTCATCCAATGGCTGAAACCATGTAAGTGCTGTGTTCCTAAGGGTTAGACCGAAGGCATTGTACCGCGTGAATAGATCCTCCACTTGTTCAGCTCTCAAGACTTGCTTGAACTCCGCCACATGATCATAGGGATCTCCTGTGCCATCGAAGTAATTCTTCATGGACTTAACTAGCTGGGTTGGCCTCAAAGTCCTTGTGTGCTCTCTAGGTCTCGGCAGAGGGAATCCATCCACATTTCTTTGGTTCCTGTGAGCTCTGAGTATCTGAGGCTCCACTCTATTCGTTTCCGTCCTCGTTCTTTCTCTACCCACTGGGTTAGCAAAGCTTACTTTTGGTCTATCCCTACTTCTGTCTCTTTGCAATCCATGAGCTTGGGATGTTCCAGCTCCAGGGTGACCATAGGATACATTTGATCTTGGTTGGGGGAAAATGAATTCACCCTTCCAAGTGTAAGCATGCTTATCATTTTCTGTCACCACAAAGATCCTCTCCGAAGCGTGATCTAGGTAGGTCACTCTGCCTGGGCTATCAGGATCCTTAAACTCATAGATCATGATAGTTCCTATATCAGTTGGCTGATTAGATTTATACCTCCAAAAGGCTTCGTCAGTTTCTCGATTGAGGAGCAACTCTATGCTCTTGTTGTCTTGGGGAACCCACTCAGGCGTGATAATCCTAGTGAGAACAGATTTGCCTCGGGGGGTTCTAGGTTCCGCACCCATGTTTCCTTGTTCCAAATCACCTAAGTCTGCTTCTGAGATTACGTTCCCAAATTCATCTGTCCTATCTGGGTGACTGGTAACTACGTATATGGTTCCTTCTTTGTCTAGGTATGCACCGTTTTCAAACTTGACTGCTGGGTGCTCTAGTCCAATGGATTGATCAGGATTCTTAATCTGTATCACAGATCTTCCTAGGCCGTCCTCATAGATGCTAGCACCTAATCGGTTGGTCCTAAGGTATTCCAACTGTGTTTTGTAAGGGCCTTCTACCCTGTACAAGTAAGGCACTCCTGAACTTCCCGTAGGTCTGTCCATGCCTTGAGACATCTCTGACTCACTGGTCTTAGAGCTAGGGTAGTACGAGTGATGACTCAACTGCTGGGCCCAAGAACTTGCAGTATGATTGACACTAGCCTCTGAAGACCTAAGGCTTTGTCTCTCCCTTACTAGATGTCGTCCTGATCTAAGGTTCATATGCCTATCTAAGTAGCCCAATTCTTTGCCCAGAGTACAACCTCGTTGCTAATCAATTGGTATCAGTCACTTGATTCTTTTTAGTTATTTATCGTGTTTAAGGTCTTGTCTGATCTTACGTCGTCAGAAATACTTGAATGTTCTTCGTGCTTTTAGGTTGGTCGTTCCACGTTAGGTTCTTTTCCTTTATGTTATCGACAGTACAGAGATTAGGTTTTTAGCTTGAACTTGAGTTTTTAGGTAGTCTTCAACTTGATACCTGCCTATCGTCGCCCTGACTTACTCCTACCTCTAGTCGTTCTTAGCCTAAACTATGAATTGACAGAGGGGGTTAAAAGTTTCCAACCTTTTGTTTCCTGCTTGGTTGCCCTTGAGTGCCCAGGAAGTGTGTTCCCAAGCTTGCACTTACACTTGCTTAGAACACCTTTCGAAGCTCTCAATAGATCTGTAAGAGTTCCAAAGTTAGCCTTAAGATTTAAATTCCAAAGACAGAACCGATGAGTTTCAGTCCTGTAGCACAAACACTAACTTGCATAGTGATTTTTAAGAAAACAATTCTAAAGACCCCTGACTTTGATCCCCCTGGGTATGGTTAACTTTCAAAATTCCCTCTCTGAAAATCAATGCATTATCTTTATAAAAAACAGTTGAGGGCGTGTAGTATATGCCACAAGCTTTCCAACAAGCCCTAGAGCTCACAAATTTGATTTCGTATGAAGAAGTTATGACTATTCAGGGTTTAGGGGGTTAGGACAGGATTCAATCTGGCTGACGGATCCTATGATTTTCTCCCAAAACACAAGTGTAGGAACCTCCAATTATGCTAATGGATTGACTACTTGCCCCAAAATTTATCCCAAAGTTTGAACAAAAGCAAACCCTAATTTTTGGCCGAAAAGCCTGTCAATCGCGATCGACAGGTCTGTCAATCGCGATTGACAGAGGTGTCCGTCGGGGCTGTCAGTCGCGATCGACAGTGTCAATCGCGATCGATAGAGTCGATCGTGGCTGTCAATCGCGATCGACAGTATCAATCGCGATCGACACGTTTTCCGGATTTTTCACCGAAATTTCAGTCAATCGGGGGCCTATCAGTCGCGATGGACACGTGGCTACGCGTAAGAGTCAATCGGTCATTGAATTTCAGTCGGTCGTGGCTGTCGATCGCGATCGACGGTATCAATCGCGATTGACAGGGTCCTACGTGGCAGTCAGTCGATCGTGGAGGTCTGTCGGTCGCGATTGACAGGGTCTGTCGGTCGCGATTGACAGGATTTGTCGGTCGCGATTGACAAGTCTGTCGGTCGCGATTGACAGAAAACCTCGGAATTTTTCTACTGTTTTTAGTGTTTTAGGATGTGCTCCTTGTGCTTGTTCTAGTGGTGCACTCAATTTTGTGAAAAACCAAAAATTTCTGTCAGTCGCGATCGACAGAAGCCTGCGATCGCGAGACAGTTTTTGAGTTTTTCATACCTGCGCAGAGTGTTGAGGATGATGATACAGCAAGAACCTGCAATGAAACTCAAGAAACATGCAAAATCCGCACACACAAACAGCTCTCTTGCTCTCTCTCTCACAAGTGAAATGAGGAAAATGAGGTGGAGATGGTGATATTATCAAAAACTGAAAATTTTCGCGATGATGGAGATGGAGGTGGGAGATGGTGATGATGATGATGGTGATGAAGATGGTGAAGAAGGTAAAAGAAAATCGATGAGAGTGAAGAAAATACCTACAACTCCAACGCGTCAACTCTACGTCTTACCATCACACGCTCGTCCTCAAAGCTCGATCCCCGGCAACGGCGCCAAAATTTGGTGTAGCTCAGTGATGAGTAGCACCTCCTTTAATGTCAATCCGGGAAGACGTGAGGATGGTATGAAGACCTCGAGCAAGTGGCAGCACAAGTGCGTGAGTGAGAAGCACACAAACATGCACACACATACACACACACGCGCACACACGACAAGACAAAGAGTGAGAGTCAATGGAGTTCTTAGATTACTTTCAAAAAGCTTTTAAAAGTTTGTTTCAATTACAATCTAACCCCAAAAATGAGCTCTCTAGCTCTTTTTATAGTTTTTGACTAGGTTTTGGCCCTGTCCAGACCTAGTGTCCGGCCTAGTTAAAAATTAGGTTCCAGGGCCAATTTGAGGGCTTAAACGGAGTCTAAAAAATACGTAAATTGATATGTAGGTACTTCTAAGGCTCCTCAAGCTCAAGGACTCCTTGGCTTGCACAAAATGGAGCTACAAAAATATGAAATGGTATTTACAATGATTGTTAGTGATAAGAATCACTGTTAAAAGATGTTGATTTGGAAAAAAATTGAAGGGCCTATCTGCCAGATTTGCGTCGACTGCTTTGTCTACTTACTCCTTCACCTTGTTCTGGCTCTCTCCGCTGGCTTCCTTGTCTAGTCGGTCCTTGGGTGCCCATACTGCTCTCAACATGTTGCCACGGTAAAAGATACTTACCATGGTGAAGCATCGATCGATGTTCATCTCTTCGTGTTGTACACTCGGCCTTTGGGATGGAACATTGTTGATGAATGTCCGTGTTGATGGTCCACTGATGAGATCTTTTGAGTGGCTGATACTGTCTCCTCTTTTCAAAGCATCATTTGCCAAATAGTGAGAATTGAATTTCTTTATATTCCTTGACAAACAACATTCGATAACTACACCAAGCTTAGTTTCACATATTCTCTTCAACTCACCATAGGCAGGAGTCTTCAGAGTATACATACAAAGATTTGCAGGGTACCAGAACTACCCCTTGCAAATATCTCCCTGGATGCTCTCATACATGCAATAGTTAAGCATCACTCAAGTTACAGACCTTCAAGTTCTTCACTCCAACCATAGTAAGAGGAAACCATAGTTGTGGATGCCATGTTCATGCCAAGTTCTCGACATCTACCAGATAAGGCAGCAATTATATCATCTGCTAGTCAAGGCACACTTCTATCCAAACTGATAAATGCCCAGTAATCAATAGCTCCACCTTCAACTAAGCATGACTCATTCATGTTTCATGAGCCAAACCTGGGAACAAGTTCTTTCTCTCTCTCTCTCTCTCTTCTCTCTTTTTTTCTTTTTTTGTTTAAGGAACAATGTCACCAAACAAGAAGACAGATGTTAGTATCAGAAAAAAAATGATTGACATATGTCAATGTGCTTTTGTGCATGGGACTCTCAAATGTGTCTATGCACGGCCGTGTAATGTGGCCCTATATTAATGCATACTTTGGAAATGCAGAACCTGAATGGTGCAAAAGACAGGGTTGTGCAAGAAGCACATGGTTGCCGCTCGTTGAAGCTTTCGATGTTACTTGTAGATGTTGATGCCGGCTTTGGTGGAGGTATCCATTTGATCTTGAAATGATGTAATCCTCCTTATTGGGGTCCATCTTAGAACAAAATTTGGCCAGAGATCACTTCAGGCATCTTCATCTTTGGACGGTTTCTTAAATTTTGTATCCCACGTGATTAGTTCCTCGGTTTTGTGGGGGCTACTAGTGCTTTTGGCTTCCATACCCATACCTTTGTGGCCGGTCTTCTAACCCTTGTTGAAGAGGCGAGTTCTTCTGGTTTTAGTCTTGGTGTTTGGTTCTGACCCTTGCTCCACCTTGGCTTCTTTGTTGCGACTTTTCTCATGTGGGAGAGCATAAATTGTTGTGTATGTAAGAGCTTCTTGGGTACCCATATTTGCAATTGTCCTTGTTGAGCTGCTGGGGAATTGTGGGGTTAAGGCCGGTGGTTGCTCTCCTTTTCGTACCCATATCTGCTTCATGCCCGGCACTACTTCCCTTTGGAAATCCCATTATCTATTTGATATAGCAGTTGTCCTGTTCCGTTGTGCTTGCCTTGTTGGTTGAGTTGTAGTGGTGGCATTAGTCCTTGCACCAGAGGAGGAGTCCGCTTGTCTTTGAGCCTCTTCTTCCATGATTGAGTTTTCCTGCAACCTAGAGCTTTTGATGCATACAACATCTCTTTTGCTAAGATTAGTCCTAGGAGAACTACAAGATGTGACATTTGGATTTGTGAGCATGCCATTTTCTAGTTCTAATGTAAAGCATTGTCCCTGGACCCAAACTTGAAGAAGTTGACTTCTTAGGTTCAAGTTGACTGCATTGTCATAAATCCAATCTTGTCCTAAGACAAGTGGTTCTATAAGGTTCTCAACTTGACACACTAGCACTTTGAATTTCATTGGAACATCTTGCAGATAGATGAGAAGTTCCACCTCGCCCAAACAAGGGGTTTCCACACCTCCCAATCCTATGAGATAAGCTTCTATGGGATTGATGTTCAACTGCAAGTTTTGGTAGTAGGATAGTCTAATTGCACTACTTGCTGCACCTGAGTCAATCACTGCTTTCACAGTCCTTGCACCCTTTCCTTGTCCTATCTCTATGGTCACAAAGGGACGTCGGTCAATGACTTGAGAAGTAGTTATGCCCGATTTTTGGCACATATCCATGTGATATTTTGGGGCTTTTGAGTTGACATCTAGGCCTAGTCGCCTTAACTTATTTTGCCTAATACGCTCTCTGGCCTCTGCCTGTGCTTCTTCCCTCACCCTTAACTCCTCTTCTTTTCGCTTCTTAGCAGTGTTGAGTCTCGTAAGCATATCCTCTGTAACAGGTTCTTGGTATAACTTGACTCTACATCCACTGACATAGTTTGGCAAGATATCTCCTTCTAGAGTGGCCAACTGAACTGCACCACTAGTGGAAATTCTATTAGTGATCATGGGTCCGTATCCTCTTTTTTCCAACTTACGGGCATGTTGCTTTAGCGTATAAACCAGCACTAGGTCTCCCTCTTTCAATCCTTTATCTTTGATGTGCGCATCAAAGTATGCCTTTTGTCTTTTCTTTGCAGCATAGATGCCTGTGGCCGCGCGTAGCCTTAACTCACCTAAGCGTTCTAGATCAAAGATCCTAGAGGACAATTCATGTCCATTCCACTCATGCTCTTGTGCTACTTTAAGGCTGGGATGAGGAAGTCCAAGGGTAGCACAACATTTTGTCCGAAGACCATCTGAAATGGGGTGGCATTGAGTACCATTTTGTAGGCAACTCGGTAAGCCCAAACAGCATGATGAAGTTGTTTGTCCCAATCAGAGTGTTTATTATTTACCAGTTTTGTCAATACGTTATAGAGGATCTTATTGGTGCTCTCGGCTTGTCCGTTAGCTTGTGGGTGATAAGGGGCGGACTTCTTATGTATCACCAAGAATGCTTGGAGAAGATTTTCAACAACCTCATTCAAGAAGTGTATGCCTCTATCGCTCACTAACTCTATTGGTAGCCCATATCTCGTGAACACATTCTCGAATAAGAACTTAGCCGTAGTCTGAGCATCATTCTTTGTTGTGTCTTTCACTTCTACCCACTTGGTAAGGTAATGTGTGGCTACAATAATATACTCTGCATGGGAGTTTCTAGCTGGGGGATTAATAGGACCTACAAAGTCTATACCCCATTTCGAGAATGCACGTCCTCCCATCATTGGCCTCAAAGGCATCTCATCTTTTCTAACTAGATATTGTGCACGTTGGCATGTGTCACATTTCTTCACATAGGTATGTGCATCCATATGGAGAGTGGGCCACCAAAGTCCTGAGAATAGAATGGTCTTGATCACTCGATCAAGACCAAAATGTCCACCTGCAACACCACTGTGTGCAGTCTCTAAGACCTTTAAATAGTCTGATTCATGAACGCACAGTCTTAAGTAACCATCTTTGCCTCTTCGGTATATGTTGTCTCCTACTAAGGCATAGCCTTGAGCCTCTTGCTCCATGCTTCGTCTTCTTGCTAGACTAGCCTCTTTGGGTAATCTTCTCGACCTCATAAACTCTACCAATGGAGCACTCCAATCTAGAATTAATGACACTTGATAAAGGGTTGCATGCTCCACTGGGGGTTTTTCCTGGCACACGGGAAAATTCTTAATCCGCTCCTGAATTTCTTTGTCCATGCTAGGCCAATACACCCCTAAACGTTTTAGATTCTGCAATGTTCGTTGTTTAGAATAGTGATTTCCTAGCAATCCTTCATGGGCTTGTTGCAGCCAACTAGTATGTTCGTCATCCTCAACACAACAAGCTAATACACCCTCGGTATCTTGTTTGTACATGCTTCCTGCCAATATGAGATATTTTTGTGATTTTACAATTTCTTCTTGTGATGTTTTCACATTCTTATTTGCAGGGCCAAAGGTTAGGACTAGTACGAACTTATTTGCCCATTTAGGAACAACTTCTAAATTGAACAGATAAGCATCAGGTAATTCATCAAACACTCCTTGCCATGACTCTCCTGAAGTGATGCGAGAAAGGTGATCTGCCCGAAGGTGGGTTCTACCTTTCCTGACAACAACTTCAAAGTCATATTCCATTAGTAAGAGGAACCATCTTACTAAGCGTCCAGTATTGCAAGGTTTATTGACCAAATATAACAAAGCTTGATGATCAGTGAAAAACTTGAACTTGTTGGCCAATAAATAGTGTCTAAACTTCTTCACAACATATACCATGCCTAAGCCCTCTCGTTGAGTTGTGGTATAGTTTCGTTCAGCTACGGTGAGTTGCCTACTAGCATTTGCTATGGGCAAGTCTAAGTTTCCTTTACCTATGGGTTGTGCTAGCACACATCCTATGACGTGATTGGATGCATCCACATGAACATGGAATGGTTTATTCCAATTAGGAGTGGTCAGTATTGGTGCTGTGCACAAACGTTTCTTCAGTTCATTGAAAGAATTCTCGCATTCGTCGTTCCACTCAAAATTAGACAACAAAGCATAAAGGGTTCTATCTATGATCGCGTACATGTGGATAAACCTACGGTAATATCCACAATGGCCCATAAAGGCTTGTACCTCTATAATATTCCTTGGCCTTGGCAGCTCCGCTATGGCTCATACCTTATCTTCATCTGTTGAGATTCCATTCTTAGAAACAATATGACCTAAGATTTTACCTTGACGCACCATGAACACACACTTTTCCGGGTTCAGACACACTCGATATTCTCTACACTTGTTGAAGATTTGTCTGAGCTCAGGGATGTGAAATCTTCTTTCTTGGGAATGAGCACATAAATCATCCACATACACTTCTAAGCTCTTTCGCAAGAACTCTTTGAAGACATGACACATGAGCCTTTGGAATGTTGCAGGTGCATTGGTGAGCCCAAAAGGCATCAGACGAAATGCAAAGATTCCCCATTCTGTGGCAAAAGCTATTTTGTGTTGATCTTCTAGGGCCATGGCTACTTGATTGTAACCAGAAAATCCATCAAGGAAGCTATAAACTTCCTTGCCTGCTATAAACTTTTTTAAGGTTAATACACACTCGCAACTTCCCCTTCTTCTTGGGCACCACTATGATGGGGGACACCCATTCAGTATGCTCAATCTCATAGATGAATCGAGCTTCAATCAGCCTATCAATTTCTTCTTTTATTTTGGCTGCATATGTATCATTATATGTGTAGGGCTTCTATTTGGTGGGCTTGGCATCAGCACTCATGGGGATCGTATGCGAGCATATTCTTGGATCTACTCCTTTCAAGTCTCTATAATGCCACACAAACACATCCCTATATTCCCTTAATAGAGCTACGATCTCCATTTCTTCTCTTGCACTTAGGTCATCTCCTATATATGTGCATCTCTCTTCGTTCTCTTCAATGGTCACTACAATTTTCTTGGTCTTTTCTTTATTATCATATGATTCTCCTATGATGGCCTCTCTCTTAGGCATTCGTACCAAAATTTTTCGGTCATCAACTTCATATTTCTTGAAGTTTTTTGGTACTTCAAACAATGATTCCTCCTCTTCTTGTTTCACTACTTTTCTTTTCTTTATCTTTTGACTGCTCTCACTTCCATCCTTTGAATTTACCGTTTTAATACTTGTGAGAGGTTCTTCTTCTTTCTGGGTGAACACTCCTATATCTTCTAGATAGTGCTGCTCTGAGTTAAAGCAACTATCCATCACAATGGACTTTATATCATCGTCATTCTCTTATTCTTCTAAGACATCACTAGGGTCACATTCTTCTAGCAAGGGCTAACACATGAACACTAAAATATCATAACCATCCTCATCACAATGTGGTGTCCATTGTTCTTCATTGACAGCAATGTCCATGGTGGCTAAGATTTCTGGCCAGCCATGAGGCTCAAATTCCTCATCTGGAAAGATCATCGATGTGTAGGCTGGGTCTCTAACTGGTCTATCTCCTGGCAAAGTTCCTTCTTCTCTTGCCTTTAAGTGTTTTTCCTCTTTCTCTGAGACCTTGCACATCCACAAATGAGTATCTTCATGCAGCCATGATGGATCAAGTGAACTTTGAGACTGCACAGAGATAGAATCCTCTTTTGCTTTGTGGATAGAATTCCACTATAGGGGTGGTACATCTCTGAAGGCGTAATCCTTCAAATTGACCTTGGCAATGACCCCTAAGTGTTGTAAGTAGAAGGACTTGGTTCCCCAATCCTGTACTATTTGCAATTGTCGTAGGAAGGGTCTTCCTAGGATCATCTCATAGACATTATTTTTCTCAAAGTCACATATAGCAAATGTGTGCTCAAACTCTACACCACAAGTGGTTAGAGTTATCCCTTCTAGCAATCCTAGAGGTCTTTCAAAATGACCATCAGCCATTTGAAGCTTCATTCTAGTTGGTCTTAATGTGGGCTTGCCCCATTGCTTCCACAAGGAAGTGGTGGCAATAGCAACACCAACACCTGAATCTATGATTGCTTTGGTTGTGTAACCTTGGTAGGTGATTGGAAGATAAGTATTACCTTCTTCACCCTCACACATGTCTCCTATTTTATCGAGAGGTATCTCTGGAACTTTTTGCTTAGAGCCTGTTTTCAACCTATTCGAATCAAGTTCTAGGATCTGTTCCTTCACATGATTCCATAGCTCAGGTTTTGCTTTGAGCAGCTCTTCTACAGTGAGATGACACTGAACCTTAGTGTTCTTCACAACATCAGTGTTCCTTAGAACCACTGAGTCTTCGTTTCTTACCAGTATTGTGGGAGCTTTGATCTGAAGAGATTCAGATTCCCATGGGCCTAGAAATTGAGGCAGATCTTGTAAGGTATTAGATTCAAAATCTAAGCTTTCGTCTCCTTGTTGCTCCACTTGATCTCCGTAAATGGATGGAATGTCTTGGGGAAATTGATCATGAAGATCACAATCTTAAGAATAGGAGGGGAATTACCCTTCTCCTTGGCCCATTTCTCTTCTTGTATTTCCCACAAGAACTCTTGAGAGTACTGTTGAATTGAAGGAGGTATTCCAACATCCATGGAATTAGGAACATAAGCTCCCATTGGTGGTGAGCTTCCTCGTTCAATAACTGGTTGAGCCTGTGGAGGTAAAGAAACTTGTGGTTTGTTTACCAACTACTCTAATCTTTCTAGTAAGCCTTGGAAATGCAAATCTGGTTTGATAGAGTTTGTCTGATTGAACTTTTGACTAGTCTCAAGTATAGCTTGAGCTTGTTCTACCACTTTCATGCACATTTTCATTGGTTCAAGCTCTAAATCTGCTCTAGGGTAACTCTTGTCTAGGTTTGCACCTGTTGGCCCTTCTTGAAGTCGAGCTTGGTAGGCCTTGAACATCATGTCCAAGCCTTCTGGGGATGGATCTGCAAGAACAAACCCTGGTTGCGGTCTATTTACAATGGGTGGTGGGGTGGGATGAGGTGGAGTAGATGGAGTTTCAGCATGTGAGGGGCTTTGAGATGTAATGTCATCTATTTTTGTTTTCGCTTCCTTTAGACTTTCTTCTAGTTTTGATAACTTTTTATTCCACTTGCGATTGGCCTTCTCTCAGGTATCCTTCCATGTTCTTGTTTTCCATTTGTTAGGCTCTCCTGATTCACTTGACTCTAATTGTTCAACTGGCTTATCCTGTTTTAAGGCTTGTGCCCTAGTGATAGCTTGTATAGGAGCCACATTACTGCTACTTGAACTTGAATCTGCCACTAAGCCTACCACATTAATGGGTGTAATCTTGGGTGCACTGGAGGGGTTTCTTGGACAATCTCTGGTGAGATGGTCTTTGCCACTTTCAGGACAAAAAGCTTGTATTGTGATAGCCTAACCTTGACTCGGAGATGGTGGGTGGGGACAATCACGAATGAAATGGTCACCTTGACATCTGAAACAAGATCCTCTAGGAGCTTGTGGTCTCATTTGTCTCAATTGGGGCCTATGGTTAGGATTTGTGTACATGACATTGGAGTACTCTGAGTCCCAATTTTGCTCCATAGGGGGTGCCTCATATTGATATGAGTAAATCTCATTATGCTCATGCGACTCTGTGTAATAAGCATGTGGACTATCTTCATAGGAGTACTCAGAACTCTGAGCATGATGTTCATTCTCTGAGACCAGAGGGGTCACTGGCACCAATGCTCTATTAGGGTTCTCTTCAGCTATTGCATACTTAACTGGGATCACATTGGCAGGAGCTGGTGGTTGGTTTCCTAGGACTGGTTGTGGCCTATATGGTGCCCGATATTGTTTTTGTGGTCTATAGTATGGTTGTTGGTATTGGTTCTGATACGTACCCTGTGGGTAAGGTTGCGGATAATTCTGTCTCACAGCCTGCCTATTGTAGGGACAATCTTGAGCCGTGTGGTTCGTGTATTTTCTCTCAATAGTGCAATATGGAGCATTCCTTTCTCTCATGTTCTGGTTGTGCAATGGGCATACATTAGCCATGTGGTCCCCTCCGCAGGTATAGCATCGGTTCAATGAGGTGACTCTTTGTGTTTGTCTATTTTGGACTCCCAGCTTCTTGGCAACTTGCTCAGCTATCTCATCTATTTCTGTGGAGATTTTGGAAGTATGACTAGTAGAACTATCAGAATCCTTATAGAGTTTGGACAATCCTAACTCCTCACCCAAGTTATCTTCTATGTCAATGCACGTCCGCACACACTCTTCTATGGATCTAGGCTCTTTCAAGTACACATATGATCTCAACTTTGTGCTCAGTAAGCCATCTAAGAACAAAGCCACTTGTTTGGCTCCTGTGGGCAACTTTGGAGCAGGGCATCTTTCGACGTATTGTCTAAACCTTCTACCTGCTAGTCGCACTCTTTCTTGGGGTGTCTGCTTGAAACTGTGGATCAAAGATGATGTGTTATGCCTGATACCACTCTTGGAAAATTCTACAATGAATTCGTCTAGCAGCTTACCTATATCATGATAGTTGCGACTACTCAGTGGTTGAAACCAAGCTAAGGCAGTGCCCTTAAGAGTCAAACCAAATGCCGTTTTCCTTTTTGATTTTCTTCTTCTTCATCTTTTGCTTGATTCTCTTACCTCTCCTTCCACACGTCCCCCCTCTTGAACTCTCTCATCCTCAACATGCTTTGGAAGTCGACGGGAGTACGTCTTTATGCCTTTTGCTCTGTATCATATAGAAAATGTGCTTCATGTATGATTAATTGCTTCCACTAGTCTCACATAACTCCATCGTAGGGTGCTTATTTGTGGTCGAAAAAAAAACTTAGTTCATATGCCACAAGCAGTGCATTTAGGTTGACAGACATTGTTAGGAATATTTTGGAATCTATCTCGAAGAAGCCTATGAAAAATGATTCTTCAAAAGTCTGCATATAAGTACTTGGCAAAAACATTAGTCTTGAGTAATAGGCCATTATAGTGAGTCGGATTGGCATGATAGAAAGTTCAAATACCACTATCTTCGTTCCTTGATTTATACCAATGACGTTAAAAAATGTGTATTCTACGTGCTTGAAAATTTTTAGGACTGTTATGATCATGCTAAGTATTTTATATGTTAATTTGATAGTGAGATCGGGGACCTTGGGGTAGTGAGTTAACCAAAATTCGATCAACTCTACTAGTTCTTGTTCTTTGTTTTTTGACACATCCTTCCCAATGTAGGTGCATCTCTCCTCTTCCCCTTCTATGGTCACATAGACTTTCTTGGTCTGTTCCTTATGATCGTATGCTATTCCTTCTTGTGCTTGTCATTTAGGAATTTGGAATGCAATTTTCGTTCCTCTAATTCATATTTTTGAAAATGTGTAGCTCAAGCGTAAGCACCACCTCCTTTACTTGTCAATCCGTGGAGACCTGAGGACCGGTATGAAGACCACGAGCAAGTGAAGGCACAAGTGCATGAGTGAAAGCACACAAACATGCACACACATACACACACACACACGCACAAAGTAAGATCAAAGAGAGGAACAATGGAAAGCTTTGATTGCAAAAGAGTTCTCTTACCAAAGCTCTATTCTCTAACAAGCTAACCCCAAAAATGAGCTCTCTAGCTCTTTTTATAGTTTTCTGACTAGTTTTGGCTCTATCTAGACGTAGTGTTCGGCCTAGTTAAAAATTAGGTTCCAAGGCTTATTTGAGGACTCAAACGAAGTCTAAAAATTATGAAAATTGGTAGGATGATACTTCTAATACTCCTCAAGCTCAAGGACTCCTTGGCTTGAACAAAATGGAGTTACAAAAATAGAAAATGGTATTTACAATGGTTTTTAGTGATGAAAATCACTATTGTTGTAGGGGATTCTTCTGAAAATTTGACATACACTTCTTGGAGCTCCCTACTTGCTCCTTCTACTTGTGTGTCCACCTCTTTGATGTGCTTCTGTGCTTTGCCCTTGACCTTCAGCTTCAACACTCCCCCCCCTCTCGAGTCTGTCGTCCCTGACAGACCCTTGTAATGGTTGTACCATGTAGTGCTTTGAGAGGTAGTGTCTGTTCGGTAGGAACAAGAGTCGTCTTCCTTCCAAATGGGGCAGGGTTGGTTTTTCTGTTCTTCATTTGTCATTAAAAGCCTTTGGAAGTTGTTGTCCCTTGGTATGCGCTCCTTCCTTGGAGTCCAGCATGATTGTGTCGTTGTGAGTCGCCATTGATGGCCTCTAGATCTTGTTAAGATGATGTTCATAGTAATCATGCCAAGTACCCATAATGACTAATGGGTAAGGGAGTTCGTGCATGGGTTGAGGAAAGTATGTGCCTCGTGCATGGCCTTGTAATGTAGCCCTATGCATGATTACTTGGAAAATGCATTGGAAGAAGTATGGTGCAAAAATTGGGAGTCTTGAGCTAAGTGCTCAAGGGTATGCCGACGAAGAGGTTTCCTAATCTATCATGGTGTTTCTAGAGTAAAGATACTTACCATGGTGAAGGGTGGATCGATGTTTATCTCCTCATGTTGTACTCACGGCATTTGTGATGGACCGTCAGCTAGTCTTTCATTGTCGATGAATGTCCGTGTGGATGGTTCACTGATGAAATTCTTTGAGTGACCCATCCTGTCTCCTCTTGTCAAAGCAACATTTGCCAAGTTCTGAGAATTGAATTTCTTTATATTCCTTGACAAACGACATTGGGTAACTACACCGAGCTTAGTTTCACATATTCTCTTTAGTTCACCATAAGCAGGAATCTTCTCATCCAGTATACTGTTGCAGAGCCAAAGAGCGCACAAAGCAGAGAAAAAGATGGGCCTCAAAATTTTTCCGATTTGGACCACATATTTTTGTAACATATTCATTTTTGTAATATATTTCCCCTTGTAAAGGCACTAGAGGAGTCCTCTAGATGCATTCCCAGAGAAGAATCGAAGCTTACCCATGTAAAATAGTAGGAAATTAGCTCTTAGTGAATAAAGTGCCGGTCACTTGTGTGAAAGGACCATTTTTAGGGCACTAGTATATAAGTCAAATGTGACTCTTTGTAAAGGACTTTTTGCCATTGTGAGAATAGAGAGCACAGAAATTCGAATTTGTGTCTTCTTCCCTCTTCATCTTCTTTTTCGTGAGCTTGTATGCATGTGTATTGCTTGGAAAGAGTGCTTGTGAGTGTTGTCTATCCTTGAGAGTGTTTCTTTGCTGTAGGAAAGGTGTGTGCGAGGAGTAGGAAGTGCTGAAGCGTAGGAAAGTATTTTCGCGATTCAGTATTTCTGTCATAACTTGAGGTAGGAGCGTCGGAATTGAGTGAAACCACTGCCATTGGATGCGTCTTCTCGAGAGCTTCGAAACGCATATGCTATTCGCTATGTTTGGAGCTCGGAGCTAGGAGAAAAGTCCAAAATACTGACGGCTGCTGCACCAAGTATCGTTTCGTCTTGACCTACTGTTGAAGCTTGTTAGGATAAGCATTTACCTCATTTTCACTCTTGAGTAGTTCATTTGCATTGACCATTACGTGATTGCATGTCTTCATACACTCGGCTAGGTTAGTATACTCTTCGGATTGATAAATTAAAAGCGTGTATCCCCACTATATGCACTTGTGAGGGGATTGAGGTATAGTCTCTTTCTCCGCAAGTCCCTAAGTTGAAGCTTAGGACAACACACTTTTTGGCGCCGTTGCCGGGGAGTGACGAATCAAACCGAGGCATTCGCGTGATGGTAAGTAGCTTTTTGCTTTGAAGATCTTGGAGGAGCGGAAATCTTCTCTTCTTTGGTAAGTCAATTTCAACCGCACTTACTACTTCTCATTCTTGGAGTGTGTGTAGTGAGTTGATAGATTAGGGAAGTGAGTAGAAGAAGTAGAATAGGAGTGAGTGGAGAGTAGAGTAGGCTTTAGGGTTGTTCAAGAATTTTTCTTTTTCTGTAAGCTAGGAATTTCCAAGTATAAAAGCCAAAAATTTTTCATTTTCAAGTTACTTGTTGAACAAGTATCGTGGAGAGCTGTGTCGAGTGTCGTGTGAGCCCAGCGATCGTTTCGAGGAAAGCAAGCAATAGGGGAGAGTTCAGTGCAAAGAGTTGGACCAAAAGATCATGGGAGCTTCCAAGGTAAACTAAACCACCTATTTGCTCAAAAATTTTCAGCATTTCTACCTAGGAAAGGGAAAAACGACCTGCGCTGAGTGTCGTTTGGGCTTTCAGGGGGTTAAGAGTATTTTGTTGATTGCTACAGTGGGTGAGAGTAGGAGAGAAGAGATAGGTGAGAAAGGGGGAAACATCAAAACCTCAAAAAACATCACAAAAAATTGAAAAAGGGTCAAGTATCGCTTTGCTCCTGCGGTCGAGTATCGTTTTACTCCTGCGGTTGAGTATCGCGATATTTCCCAGCAGTCGTCGATCGTTTTGTGAGATATCGTAGATCGTTTCAGATAGAGATCGTAGATCGTTTCGTTAGAGATCGTTTCGTTAGAGATCGTTTCAGACAGCGGTCGTAGATCGTTTCGCTAGAGATCGTTTTGATCAGAGATCGTCGGTCGCGTATCGTTTGCCAAGTATCGCTATCCAGAGATCGCGACACTTGTCAAAGGTCGTGTATCGTTTGTCATAGGTGTCGTCGGTCGTCGATCGTTTGTCGGAGATCGCGACATTTGTCAAAGGTCGGTATCGTTTCAGTTAGGTATCGTCGATCGTTTCTAGTGAAGGTCGCAGATCGTTTATATTCGAATATCGTGTATAACACTGAGTCACAACAAAGGAGAACAAAGACATGTTCTCTTTTTCTTTTTACCTAAATACCATTATATGAAGAAAAAAAGTGGGCATTTTACAATATCTAGAAAGCATCACGAGTCTTGCTTGTAAATATTGTCTTTAGAAGCTTGATCTCAGATCCCAAGTAGTCAAGATAGATATACTAAAATTCTTGCTGCCATGAAAACTAGTTGTTGAGCATTACCAAGAATCCCTTATCATGATCTTGGACAATAGATTAGAGTTGAAAAGGTACATGTAAGAATTCGCGAAGCTCCTTCATTACATCTATAACCTCAATAAGCACAGAAGATAGCTAATTAAGAGTTACTCGAAAGTTAGAGAACATGTGTTGTAAAAATCAGAGCATTTTAACAAGGCAATTAAGATCATCCCCTTTGTATGGTTAAGATCCCCATTGAATGCCTGGCCATATTAACGGAATATGAAATACACTTCACAAAAGCATTCCCAAGAGAAGATAATATTCAACAAAATTATACTAAGAAACATTCACACATGATCAGAGAAATGCTCAAGATAAATCAAGCTGAACACGAAGTGGAAGCAGAACTCCAAATTATATTTCCATTAAAATGATATTTTACATTTCATGTGTTTTACAAGAGTTATGTGAATCTACAATAGAAGCTGATCATAGCTTTCCTCAGGCTCAAGGGTATTGGTATCCTCTGGCACATTAGAACACCTATCTTGCCTCTCTTGCTCCAAGATTGGCTCTTCAAGGTCAGCCATGTCCCCAGGTTCATCTGCAAGTGGGGGAACAGGCTCCCTTGAAGCTGCTTGGAATCTCTCCGTATCTGCAATGTGCTTCCTTCCAACCTCTTGGTCTTCATCTGGGCATTCATTCAGCCCATTGATTCTCATTCTAATGAAGCTCACTTGAGCATCATCCTTCTCCACAGCTATGCAGTGCCTGAACATCTTTAAGGAGCAAGCCAGAGTCGTTCCTGAAACAACAGAAAACCTATTAGAGGCTTCAATCAACAATGACTAATGAAAATTGTGAAAATTGAAATTACCTGTGCCCGAAAAAAGGTCTAGGACCCAGTCATCATCATTGGAAAATAGCTGAAGCAATCTCATTATGAGTTTTTGTGGCTTCTGATAAGGGTTAACCAATGTCATGTCCCCAGCTACATGACGAAGTTTCTTGGTAACGACTGGGAACATGAGCACATTTGAGATCCCATTCTCATTGCAATGCTCCCTGACTCTCCTTTTGCTTACTTCATCATAATAGCCCACTGTAATGCATTCAGTGGCACTCACAAACCGATGCAAAGGAGTGTGATTTACGTTTGTCTTCACCCTGCAAAAAAGAACTATGAGTCACATAGGGCATCATGAAAGCCATGGAGATAGAAAGAAGATTACTTACCAAGTGAGGCACTCGACAGCATGACATCTTGCTTTCAAAGCAGTTGAAACAGAGAAAGACTGGTCTCTGCTATGGAAAATTACTATCCTCCAGAGAGGAGACATAGTTAACTCTGCAAAATCAGTGACCATCTTCCGAATCTGAGGGTGTTTGAAGGGTTC
The DNA here is from genome assembly GCA_020310875.1 of Ceratopteris richardii. Taxonomy (NCBI): domain Eukaryota; kingdom Viridiplantae; phylum Streptophyta; class Polypodiopsida; order Polypodiales; family Pteridaceae; genus Ceratopteris; species Ceratopteris richardii. The sequence continues at coordinate 30,658,061 of CM035429.1, forward strand.
ATCATCATTAACTGATCCTAACATCCTAAATCCATAGGGTATGTCCGCTATGAGAAGGGAGAAATGTTTTCTAGGCACAACAGAACAAATATTATTTACATCACTACAGAACACATTGTAATATACAGGCCTAAGGGGGTCTAGGGGATTGGAGAAACATTTAAGATCGGGTTCATCATCAAAATCCATCTCCTTCGCTTTCAGTCTAGATTTCTCATGCCTTGCTCTTTGAATGTGAGCAAGGAATGCAGGGGGGCAGTCATCTAGTACCTCTGTAGACTTACTTTTCCTTGGTTTCTGCAGAACAAATTGGAAAAACAATTAGAAGAGCTCTTCAGTACAGCAAACAGAACATAAAGAACGGATGTATGGCATCGATTTCTTGTTGGGGTAGATGCTAGGCATCGACCTTCTACTAAAAATCGATGCTTGGCATCGACCTAGGGACCTAAGTCGATGCCTGGCATCGACTTTTGCCACGAGGTCGATGCCAGGCATCGACTTTTGTTGCAGGTCGATGCCAGGCATCGACTTATGCTGCAAGTCGATGCCAGGCATCGACTTATGCTGCAAGTCGATGCCAGGCATCGACTTATGCCCCCAAGTCGATGCCAGGCATCGACTTATGCCCCCATGTTGATGCCATGCAATGCATCAAATTGTTTAGTATGAAATATTCTGATAAGAGAATCTACCCAATCACGAAACAGGATGAAATATTCTGATAAGGCTTTGTAGGATGATGTGGTTGGATAGTCTGCTTGGACCTCTGTCCAAGAAAAGCAACCCAGCCTCTTCATCATCACCTCCTGAATCTTCATGTACACTTTATGACTACAGACACATAAATATAAAAGAGACTAGGTTAGACAAGAAGCATGGGAGGAGGGAAAAAGGATCTGAGAATAACATACATACTTATTGAGCTCAGTGACCATCTCCTCGAGGCTCAACTCCTTCGAGATTACCCTTGACAAGGTCGATATGATCAATGTATCATCCTTGATTCCTTGAAGGGCCCTCCATGGGGTCAGCTTCATGTCCTCAGGAGCCTCCTCAAGTGAAAGGTCAACTTTCCTTCCCTTTCCCCTCAGATCAATTTGTGGGTCTGGCCTCGACTTTCGTTGCTTCTGGCCCTTGACTTCCTTATGCTCCCACATTGTGAAGATTCTATCCTGAAGATCCCAGATCTCACCTGATCTGAATGCCAGTTGAAACCATGGGTCATATTTCCTCAAAGCATCTGATTTTCTATTCTCATCCAATGCAATTCCAACCTCAATAAGGCATTGCTTTCGTAGATTGGGATGTATTCTCCCAGCTTCCTTCACAAGACAATCTTCGTATTCATGGTGGAAGAACCGAATTCTCTCTATGGAGGACATTTTCTGCCTGTAGTCATTATCGTTGTTGTGATCCCAAGCAAGAAGCTTGGCTTCCTCAGTTGTAAGACCAGCATATATCTTACACTCTGCATACCTAAAGAAAAATGTAGTAGGGTGCTCCTTCACTAACTGTCTACGAGCCTCTGCAGAGTGTGAACCTCCAATCACATAATAAGTGTACTCCTCAAACAAATTCTCATTGAAATCCTCCACACAGCTGCACTCATGCGGATCCACCATTACAAGGAATGGCACAACAGTAGCATGAGGATTAATTTTCATTTTCTTCTTAAGATTTTGGACATGCAAATTATGTGGCTCCCTGATCTCAAGGGGCCTCCTCCCTGTGACTGGATCCACTGGTGGCCTGTGGATAATATTAATAGGCAGGTGGAACAACTGCCCCTTCTTCACAATTTTTCTTCTAGCTATGTCCTCCCTCATCTTATTCTGCTCAGTGCCAAGCACACCAGATGCAAGCTCTCCACCAGGTGCAACAATAATGTCCCCAGAGCTAGAGCTTGAGTCAGAAAAGTCCTCTTCTGCAATTATCTTCTTTTTCTTTTGGGGCTTTTTCTGCACACTCTGCTTACCCCTTGCCTTTACAGGGGTCGTCTTCTTGTGCTGTGTTGGCATGATATTGCCCTGTATCCATGGCATCAGGTCCTTGATGAAATTCACTGAGTCTCTGCACATCTGAGCTAGCTCCTCTGGAACACAGCACTCTGGGCACAAGAATTCCATCTTGCATATGACATTTCTTAATCCCTTGGATGTCTCCACCAAGAAAAGCAGGTTGTCAGAATCTTCATCTTCATAATCCAATTTGTAAACAAGGCCATACTGAAAACCTTGTGTTGTCGTGATCTTTCCTCTGCCATAGGCCCCTGCGAACACAAGGAGGACTGCATTCTTCTCTTCCACGTACTGAAGGCACCATTCGAGATTTGTCATGTCCCGAAGTGGACGATCTGTCTTCATGACCTCTGTCTCCCTCGACCTTTCCTTCATACTTGGATCCTCCACAGGAATTTTAATGCTACTCTGTCCACCTGAGGATATTCCTAGTGGGTTGCTGGCCTTCTCAGAGGATAATGGTGCAATAATTTTCTTTGCCTTTGCTTGGTGACCACTGCCTTTGTCACGTTGCTGGTCAGCAGAGCCCATGGTGACTCTGAGCTTCTTAATGGGCCTTTCATCCTTGTACTCCGCATCCCTGAAAGCAATTGGAAATATCAAGCAATAAGAAATATCAGCCCATGTCCATGCAAGGCATGGATTTTCAGCTTCAGGTCGATGCCAGGCATCGATGTTTAAGTGCATGTCGATGCCAGGCATCGACTTTGTGTGCAAGTCGATGCCAGGCATCGACTTGAGGGCCCAAGTCGATGCCTGGCATCGACTTTTGGGCCAAGTCGATGCCTGGCATCGACTTTTACCCTCAAGTCGATGCCTGGCATCGACTTGAACACAAAGTCGATGCCTGGCATCGACTTGGGCACAAAAGTCGATGCCAAGCATCGATTTGGGCCCAAAAGCCGATGCCAAGCATCGATTTTGCACCCAAAAGTCGATGCCTGGCATCGACTTTTCAGTGCATGATGATGCTGGCAAGTCGATGCTTGGCATCGTTTTTTTGGACCAAGTCGATGCCTGGCATCGACTTGGGGCTGCAATTCGATGCCAGGCATCGACTTGGGGCTGCAAGTCGATGCCTGGCATCGACTTGCAATCCTAAGTCGATGCCTGGCATCGACTTACACCTTAAAGTCGATGCCAGGCATCGACCTGTACATGCTTTGGATCCATATTTCGACAGGCAAGAAAAATAGAGACCTAGAAATGAGAAATTTACACAGACATACAGAGGGAATCTTTTTGGAATCTTTTTTTTAGTTATGATTTTGTCTACCTCTTGGTACTTTTGCCAACATTCTTCTTCTCCATCAGGCTTGGCTTGCTGGTATGCTGACCTCTGTGCTCCATGGCTGTCTGTGCTCTGCTGCTCTCTCTTGCTCGTGGATTTTGAAAATGAGAATGATCTCCTCCTCTGGTATTTATAGGCAATTGGGTAACTTGAACCAGAAACTAACTAGATCTAACTGAATGAGTCCACTTGCTAACTAAATCTGTCAACTTATCTAACCAGGGAATAGCACCCACACAAATAGGCTGTTTCAGAGCCACTTTAATGAAATATTCATAGACCCTTACAACTATTTATATACATTTGCATAGAAATTACATTTCAATGGCAAGAGTATGGTATGTCCATGAGGATGTCTCAACTCATGTAGAGATTTGTTTCTAAGAATCTCTTTCTTGGGAGAAAATCAAGTCAAAGTTGTGTTAAATGTGGGAGACTAATGACATCTTCATAGTATTACCCTCCACACTTTAGTTCATATTCACATTTATCTTGTAACTCACTCTTGAAATGGAAAATCACTTTGAATAAACATTCTAGTACAGAACCTTGCAACTATTTATATACATTTGCATGGAAATTAAACTTCAATGGCAACAGTATGGTATGTACATGAGGATTTCTAATCTCATGTAGATGTTTTTTCTTAGATTCTGTTGCTTGGGAGAAAATTAGGTCTAAGTTGTGAGATTAATGACATCTTTATAGTGTTATCCTCCACACTTTAGTTCATATTCACATTTATCTTGTAACACATTGTTGAAATGGAAAATCAATGTATGAATATACTTTCTGTGTGCCTCTTTTACACATAATTCTTTTTCAATATACTTTCATCTACCTCTTTGATATCTAGCCAAGACCACAATAAAACCTAATCCTTGAAATCTTAACCAAATGTAAAATTTCTTCTTGTATAGTGTTCAATGGCATAGCATATTCCAGTTGGAACTCAACTTGGATATATTCCAGTTGTAAAATTTCTTCTTGTAAAATTTCATCCAAACAATTTTATTATATATTCCTATTGGAACACAACTTTGATATATTTTGATTCATTCACAATGCTTAGACTGAATGACTCATATGAAGTTAGAAAAAGATCATTTGAATCAAAAGTGAATCAAATCTTTGGTTCCCTTATTAGTGTATATTTGAGTAATTAAGTGATTTGATGTAATTTGATGTTTTATGTTATTTAATGTACTTTAATAAGCTTTTGATTTCATATCTTCTTGATGTGACATTTGATGTGATATCTTCACTTGATCTCGGATTTCTACTTATTTAAAAAGGTCATTCATCTTCAGTCTTCTCTGAACTCAGTGAAGATGAGCTCAATCTTTTCAGTGGATGCTTGGGCATCAGCTTCCTCTGCTCATATTGATTCATTGTTCTCAGTTGAGCCTTTCCAGAGAAGTGATGATCCCTATGATTTAGAACGTGCTGATGATTCCATGTTTTCTGTTGAGTCATTTAAGTTATCCAATTCACAGTGCAATGCTGCTCATACAAATGCACCTCTTGATCTCCCATCTGATCCAACCATTGATCTCCCTTCTGATTCAAGTGCATGTGGAGCAACGAAAAAGCAAAGCAAGCTCAATCTACGATTTAAAAGAAGGTCTCGTGAAGTAAGTCGAAAAAGATTTAAATTTCTTACTTCAGATAGACAGATTGCATTGGATATTGTGAAGCATTGTTGTGGTTTGAAATGCTTGTATAATTTAGGGATGAAGAAACTAAAGCACATAAGAGAAAAATTCCTCCATTTAGATAGTGAAAGGCAAGATATATACCTTGTTTCTTGCATGCAAATGATTGAGGATAACATGTCAGTAACGCGTGTTGGTTTTGAATATTTCTTTACTCAAGGGATGCCATGCTGTAGGGCTGCATTTAAAATTGCAATGGGTGTAGGAAATTTTAGAATACATAGGGTTCAACAAGGGTTTTTGAATGGGGATCTCATTTTGGATACGTTCCATGTTGGGACCAAAGGATCTGTTGGACGTCATGCAATGAATTGGATGATGAACTATTTTAGCTTGCATTGTGAAGTTATGCCTACAACTGGAAGGTTGCACTTGTCAGATAACTTTACTCGTCGAGAGGTATTTCAAATATATAGAGAAGACATGGAAAATAGAAATGAGAAGTATGTGTTGTATCGTCACTTTACTCGATTATGGAAGGAAGAGTTTAACAATGTTTCTATTCCTCGTAAAGTTAGAATGGGTGAATGTTCAGTTTGCGCCACTTTGAAAAACATGGCAAAAGGGGCTACAACACCACAGGAAAAGCATAATTTTAAAAACCTTCTTAACAACCATCGTGAGAGTCAAGCATTAGAGAGAAAGAAAGCAATTCATCATCGAAGTAAGGCACTCAGAAATCCGGAGCGTTATATGTGTTTGTTGATCGATGGTATGGATCAGAAAAAAACTTGTTTGCCACATTTTTATCGCATCCCTAAGGACATTGGAGATGAAGTCCTTGTGCAAATGCATTTGGTTGGCGCTTTGGTATACAATGGAACTGTAATGTCCAAGGTTTTCTTCACATATCCGAATGTGCATAATGATCCAAACCTTACAGTTACTGTCATTCATCGTGTTTTGCAATCATGGAAGGGTCTTTTGCCACCAACTCTATATTTGCAACTAGATAATACTCCAAGAGAGAATAAAAATTCTACAGTCTTTGGATATTTAAGCATGCTTGTTGAAAAACAGGTATTTCAGAAGGTTAAGGTAAATTTTCTTCTGGTTGGCCACACTCATGATCACATTGATCAAATGTTCAGTACTTTCTCTAAGAAGTTGGCACGTAGCAATGCTTTTACTCTTCCGATTTTATCTGAGCTGATTTCAGAAGCATATACTCCAAAACCAGAAGTTCAACACCTCACACAGATTTATGACTTTAAGCACTTTTGCTCAATGGGCCTTGATAACAGTGCTAAGGTTTTGGCTCCATTGCACAATATTAGTTTCAACCATGTATTCTTGATGAGGAGGGTTGATGAAATAACCCTTTTATTTGCAAAGCAGTATTCATCTTCTCTTGGGTGGGAGCCTAAAGAGGGATGCAGTTTCTTATTGCAGGTGCCTAATTTGTCTACTGTAACAGTGTATGGTGCAGAACAATCACCATATGAAGATAAAAACAATACAGAAAGATGTGGAAGTGTGGTTGATCAAAGTAAAAGCTGGATGCATGCACTCATTGAAAAGAAGAGACATATTGAGCGTGCAAAAAAATATGCTGGAGATCAAGATGTATCTTGGTGGGAGGACTTTTTCAATCATCAAGAAGAGATTATACAGTATACAATTGCAGGTCACTGGCCAGTTGATGTTCCATTCACATGGGACTTTTGTACACAAAGATCCGTGAATGTGGCCCAAGCATGTAATGCAGATGCACTTCAAAGTTTTATACATCCACCAGAAAGAAATATTTATGTAGGCCCAAGGATGACAAAACAGGCAGAAGCAAGATGGCAAGGAAATTTAATAGAGATAAATGTTGGAACGCTTATTGCAGTACTTGCTGATGGTGATGAGGCTACCAGACCATTTTGGATTGCAAAGGTTTTAGAGATAACTAAAGATATTGATCAGAGAAGAATAGAGGCTTTGGTGGTGCATTGGTATTACACTAAAAGTAGTAATGCATTCACAGGTAAATATAACTTAGAAATGGTGTGTGATGCTAAACGAACAGGTTCAAAAAGGAAAAAGAATATTCGAAGCACATCCACTCTTAAAATGGATGATGTAGATATTCTTGTTTATGATTTTTCCTTGACAAAAACTGGTCACTTGAGGAAAGCAACAATCAACATGATAAAACAAAAGCTTCCAGATGTATGTGGTACAGGAAATCATAGGAAAACAAGAAGAGTTGTGCATGATCCTGCAGAATTTGGTATGTACGTGGATGAAGATAGAGCTCTTGTGGATATAGAAGAAGAAGAAGAGAGCTCTCAACAGCATGAGACTGAATCAAGTGCATCAGATGATGAGGGTGTAGACATAGATCGACAAAGTTGTGAGTTGCATTGAAGCTCTCAGACATTTTTAGTGCTTATGTAAATGCCTCAAAGTAGTTTGGTTAATGAAACCATGTTTTGTAGCAATTTTGAATAACAATCAGATATCCACCCATTAAAGATATGTCTAAAATGTTATTTTTGTGTAAAAACTATTGACTTCCACATTCTTATATATATTTTAGACATGTCAATGTCTTAGCATATAGATTTTGGGCATGTCAATGTGTTATCATATACATTTTGGGACACGTCAATGCCTAATATAGTGAAATTTTGACTACATTTTGAGCTCATTTTTTGTTGAGAAAATGACAAAAAACGTCAAAAATTACTTGTTTTCACCTCATTTTTGTAATATATGTATACTGGTGTAGAGGAATTCCAAAAATGAGGTGAAAACATGTAATTTTTGACGTAAGTGTTCTCTTTTTACGACATAGTTCTCGTTTGTTACGACTCGCTGTTGTATCGTCTTGTCAGAGATCGTGTGTCGTTTCAGCCCAAGTATCGCCGATCGTTTCTGCTAGAGATCGTCGGTCGTGTATCGCTTTCTGCCAGAGATCGTTTTGATAGAGATCGTTTGGTCAAAGATCGTTTTCCAGCGATCGTGTTGATCAAGTATCGTTTAGACCCAAGTGTCGATTTCCAGCGATCGTTTTGATCGAGTATCGTTTGTGAGCGGTCGTTTTGGTCAGAGGTCGTAGATCGTTTCATTGAAAGGTCGTGTATCGTTCCCAGTCAGAGATCGTTAGGGAAAGATCGTTTTTCAGCGATCGCTTCTCTCAAGTATCGTCTGTCAGCGATCGTTTTCTTCCAAGTATCGTCTGTCAGCGATCGTTTTCTCAGAGGTCGTGAGAGTCAAGTGTCGTGACTTGAAATTTTCTTACAGTCCATTCCAGCCTAAGTTTTCCCTAGACTTCTGAACCATAACTTAGGACTCTAGAGACTAAAGGTGGACAAGAATTGATCAGAGCTCTTAAGTGAATGAGCTTGAGATCAGGAAGAACCCTAGGAAGCCGAAGAAGTGTAATTTCTTCCGTAGGGAGTGCAGCCGAACCAAGCAACCGTTCACACTATTCTGAGACCTCCAGTGAGTCAGAAGGAGAAATCCCCATGGCTTCCGAGGATATGCAAAACACTGTACCCATGATTGGTCAGATGTCCATCATTGAGGGAGAATACAGAACTTCCTTAGAATATGTGAGCACTAACCACAATGAGATACCTATCTATTTGGATGGTCTAAACAGATCAGTGGCCAGACTAAGGAAGGCTTCAGAGGCCTACATAGTGCCAAGACCAGCAGTTAAGTACATAGGAGGACTGTACATGGATAAACAAGACAATCAATACGTAGTCACAGAACACCCTGAAATCATTAATGAGCGTGGTGAGGGAAATAATGCTTCAAGCTTAAATGGACATGAAACTGAAGTACAAGTGACTACTCCTAGAGGAAGATCCACGATTACTAAAGTTTGGAGAGGAGACTTAGTTCCCCAGGATGACACTCTAATAGATGTGTACTTGATCAACGGGATGGAGCACCTGCTTAGAGCCCATTCCTCAATATGGGAAGCTGCTCCTAATCCAGTTACCATCTATGAGTTACAAGATCCTGAATTCTCCACCATCATCACATACTTGGCCAAAGACCACAGAAGGTATTGGCCAGTCACTGAATTAGAGAGAGCTGAGCTGAAATATCAGAACATCCCAGTGTTCCCCCCAAGGGACCAAGCCACAACTTCACGGAACCCACATGGAACTTCTCAAAATGATTTAAGTCAATATTCGGGACAAACACAACAAACTCAACGGACTCAGATCCCTATCAGACCACATGTGCAATTCGCAATGCCTGCCACCAATCCTAATTATCGGCCACAACCAGCTATTGACCCAAGACAAGGAGTTCATGCTCCAGTCAGACCACAGGTAGTACGAGGACCAGGTATACCAATAGGAAGACCAAATTACCCTGTAATGCCGAGACAACCTGAAGCAGGAAGGAGACTAAGACCGATTCAAGTGGCCAAGTGCATGAGAAATCATTATGATGGCTCGAGTGAACCCTATAATCACATAGCAGAATTTAAACAAGTAGTTAGAGCCGAGCAGGTAGATGACTTCATGATTCAATATGAGTCCTTTGGCCTTACCTTCTCAGACACAGCCCTGGCCTGGTTTCAGCCATTGGATCCAAATACCTTCCAGAACATGGATCAAGTGTATCAAGAAATGATTGAAGAATTTACAAAGTCTGGAATCAAGAACAATTCTTCGTCATTAATCCACAGCTTTAAATAGGTCCCGACTGAGTCAGTCAGATTGGCTGCCAGGAGATTCAAGCAGTATGTGGATAGATGTCCCGTAGAAGAGAGACCAACACAAAACAAGATGGTATCATTGTTTTTAGAAGGACTATTGAACGGAACCTTGAGGTCATTAGTATACGTGAAGAGAGTTCAAACTTTGCAAGAGTGTATGAAGGAATGTATAGACCTAGAGGATAACCTTGCACGAGACTTGAAAATACCCCAAGGAAGTGTGAAAAGTGAAGAGTCATCAAATAGCACATCAAACCCTAAAAACAACATAGAGGAAATTGCCGACTTGCTAGCAAAAAAACTGAATATGCAAGGACAGAGGAATTATCCCACCAATCCCATGAGAATGCCTATGCTTAGAAGATGTATGCAGTGCGGGGGAGATCATCCTTCTCACTTGTGTACTAGGGGAGTTGTCCCACCACCTGCCTATGCTCCTCATAGACCCTCTGTTCCCGGACCACTACAGTATTGTAGCATAGAGCAGAGATACACAAACCATAGCACCGAGAACTGCCCTTACAATAGGCAAACCAGACCCACACAGCCTTATGTGAGACCATATGGATATCCGCAGAACCAGCAGGGAGGAGAAACCTTTAGATATCCCTCATATCAACCACAGGCACCAATGCCACGACCATACGCATACCAGGGATATACACAGCCTCAACCAGTGCTAGGACAACAACCGCCCCACCCTCAGAACGTTGTCCCAGTTAAGATAGCGCAGCCAGAGGAAAACTTAGAAAGGGCCATAGTGCCAGCTACACCTTTGACTAGCAGTGAGCCATATGAATCATTTTACGAACCTAGTCAAGGAACATTCCCAGGTTACGATAACTCAACAATGGAATATGGGCAACAATACGACCCATATGCTTATGGCATGGAGACACCAGAGAGTTCATACAACTACGAGCAAGATTATGTACCATTAATGTACACAGCTCCTAGAGCAACCATGCCACCTCGACCAATGAATAGACCGCCTGTACCTAGAGGACCATGCTACAGATGTGGAGGTGACCACTATATCAGAGAATGTACATTGCCAAACCCACCACCACCACAACGAATTTGGGAAGGTTACTGTAGCGATTGTGGAAAGGAACATCTTTTTAGAGATTGTCCTAAGAACCCAAACAAAGTCACATCTAACGTACAGATTAACGTGATAGAGGTAATTGAATCGTCAGGGAGTGACAAAGAGTACACTATACCTTTAAAAGCCATAACAAGAGCAAAGGCTAGAGAAAACCCTGATGAAACCGAAGAAAATAATCAAAGTAACAAAGAGGGAAATACACCCATCCCTCACAGAGTAGAAGACTCCGAAGAACCAGAAAAAAGTATCACCAGTAAACGATCCCAAAGATGGAAGCAAAGGAGAGACAGGATAAAAGAAAAAAAGTTGTTGCAAAAAAAGGAAAATGAAAAGAGTAAACAAAAATCAACAGAAGAAGCACGAGTGGAGGAAGAAAAGAAGGAGGTAGGGTCGGTATTAGCAGACCCAATGCCTGAAGAATTAGCTATGTGGATTCAGGCATACAAAGCGAGAATAAAAGCAGGACCTACCATAGAACAACATGAGAGAGAATATTCGAGAGGTGACTTAGAGAAAGAAAGATTGGAAATCTGCAAAAAATTAATAGAAGTTGCCCAACAAACATTAGAAAAAACCGCACCACCTTTACCAAACAACCGAATTTGTGAAGAAAAATTCCAAGAGTGTCTAAACAATCAGGAAAAGCCTAATGTAAATAGACCTCTGGACGATGAAATTGGTATTGAGAGAAAGGAAGGATCCATAGTCCCTGAAACAGAAGGAGACTGGACTAAGGATTTATGGGCGAGAGTTCAAGAAGACAAGTGGAAAAAGGTAGAGGGAATGGAACCGCCCTTTGAAGAATTAAAAGCAGAAAACGAAATAGAGGATTCAATACCTGAACTTAATTCAGAAGGGATTTTTCCAATGGATGCAAGTGACAAAGAAGCCGAAGACGATGTAAAGGAACTACCTAATTACACCGGGGAATACGAGCACAACTCAGAATTGTATCGCATTCCATCAATACAGAGACGAGACACGAATCCATCAGTTCAAACATCGGAGATCATACAACGCCTTAGAGAGGTGAAAATCCCTTGTACCTTAACATTCGAAGAATTGCTAAAGGTAAAACCACATCTAAAAGAAAAATTGATCAATCAGTGGGAAGTCAAGGAAGAAAAGAAGGAGGTAGATGACGAAGTGAAAACGGTAAGAATTCCAGTGGATAAAGTAGGAGACTTTAGTGAAGGAGATGAGGGAAATACCTGTCTACCAATCACCTATAGGGGTTACACAACCAAGGCCATACTAGATTCAGGAGCTGGTGTTGGCATTGCTACCAAAGAAATTTGGGAGAAATGGGGAAAACCAGCATTGAGACCAACACGCATGAAAATTCAAATGGCAGATGGACATACGGAAAGACCCTTAGGATTGTTGGAACGAGTAGTCTTCACTACGTGCGGAGTGGAATTCGAACATACTTTAGCAATATGTCAATTTGAAAGGCCAAGCAACTATGAAATGATCTTGGGAAGGCCATTCATGAGACAGCTAAAGGTCGTACAAGATTGGGGAAAGGATGCGGTGTACCTACAACACGCAGGAGTCACCACTAGGATCAACCTACATACGTACGCATATCAAGATGTACCACCTCTGCAATGGAATCAAGTCCATAAAGAGGAAGACGATCAATCGATTCATAGTGCAGGTTCTAGTGACCAATCCTGGATGAACGAGGACACTCATCTATGGATATGCCAAGCTGCAAAAAAGGAAGAAGAGAGAAGAAAAAGTTGGCAGCAGAAACAAGGTGTAGAGAGGTCGGTACAAGATCCAGCTTATATGCCACAAGTATTTCCAGACGAAGAATTCGAACCTCACGGTTGGATGGAAATCTTAGCCACCCTCGATGTTTGTGTAAACGAAGAAGTGGTAACTATGAACGAATGTATTGACGAGGAGGGTTATGACATTAGTCTGTATATGGTAGTCCTTCAGGAGGCAGAAGAAGGCGAAGTAGTTGAGAAAGACTGGAAGGAGGACTACGAGAGCATTGAAATGGAACCAGAACCCCTGGATCTAGGATTTAGTACCACAAATATGGACAACACTGCCAATGAACAACATAAGGATCTCACACAAAAGGAAGAATTAGAAGCTGAAAGGGAGTTAGAAGATGAAGATAACAAGCTTCAAGATCAATTTGAGGTACCAGCGCATTTCAAAAAATACGAAGTAGAAGAAAGGAAGATTGCTATTCAAATGCCTAAGAGAGAGGCACAACCGGGAATAGCATATGATAATAAAGAGCAGACCAAGAAAATAGTTGTGACCATGGAAGGAGGAGAGGAACTATGCACTTTCATAGGACAGGATGTCTCAGAGGAAGAAGAACGAGAGTTAATTCAACTCATAAGAGAATACCGGGATGTCTTTGCTTGGACTTATAAGGATTTAAAAGGAGTAGATCCAGCCATATGTGCGCATAGAATCCCCATGACATCCGAAGCCAAACCTTCTAAACAGAGACCTTATACTTATAATGAGGTGTATTCAGCTAAGATAAAAGAAGAAATAGATAAGTTGTTGGATGCTGGATTCATATACGAGATAGAACACACAGAATGGGTATCGCCATTAGTGGTAGTACCCAAGAAAAATGGAAAATTGAGAGTGTGCATAAATCTAAAGAAGGTGAATGCAGCCACTATACGTGATAGCTACCCATTACCGATTACGGATCATCTATTGGAGAGAGTAGCAGGTAAAGAGGTCTATAGCTTCCTAGATGGTTTCTCTGGATACAATCAAGTGGCTATTGCGACTGAGGACCAACACAAGACAGCATTTGCCACTGAATGGGGTGTGTATGCATTCAGAGTGATGCCCTTTGGACTCACTAATGCACGGGCTACCTTCCAACAATTAATGTGTCACGTTTTCAAGGAATTTTTGAAAAAAAGCATGGAAGTGTATGTAGATGATCTTTGCACGTACTCCAATCACAGACCCGATCACATACCGGAATTAAGGAAGATATTCAACAAATGTAGGCAGTATAGAGTCTGCTTAAACCCAGAAAAATGTGTCTTCATGGTAAGACAAGGAAAAATACTAGGACACATAGTCTCTAGAAATGGGATATCCACGGATGAGGACAAGATTAAAGTCATATTGGACTTGCCAAGACCCAAAAATGTAAAGGAAGTACAAGCCTTTATGGGACATTGTGGATATTACCGTAGGTTTATTCACATGTATGCCATAATAGCTAAGCCCTTATACGGTCTATTGACTCAGTTCACTTGGACAGACGAGTGTGAGAAGGCCTTCAACGAGCTTAAAAAGAGGCTGAGTACAACCCCAATTCTAAAATCACCCAACTGGAACAAGCCTTTTCATATTCATGTTGATGCTTCGAATTATGCAATTGGATGTATCCTAGCTCAGCCGGCCGATGAAGGAAAGCTTGATCATCCAATCGCTTACGCGAGTAGACAATTAAACCAAGCCGAAAGAAATTACACGACTACAGAAAGAGAAGGCTTAGGAATGGTCTACGCAGTAAAGAAGTTTAGACATTATCTCTTAGCCAACAAATTCAAATTCTTCATAGACCATCAAGCTTTGTTGTATTTAGTCAATAAACCCTGTAGCACGGGAAGGTTGGTACGATGGTTCTTGTTACTATTGGAGTTTGACTTTGAGGTAATAGTCAAAAAAGGAAACATGCATGTGAGAGCAGATCACCTTTCTAGGTTAAAACACGGAGAGCCACCTAGCGGAGTTCCTGATGATCTGCCAGACACCTATCTTTTTAACCTAGAAGTATGTCCTCAATGGGCCGAAAAGTTGATCCCTATACTTACACATGGACCTAAAGATGGGATCATGCCCAACCGAAAGCAAGATCTTTGGAGGACTAAAAACCTTCACATTATTGCTGGAAGTTTATACCACCAGGATTCAAACGGACTACTGATGAGATGTGTGGAGGAAGATGAACAAAAAATGTGGCTTCAGAAAGCACACATAAATCAATGGAACACTCACTTGAACGCAATAGGAACATGGCAAACACTCAAGAGATTTGGCATATATTGGCCAACAATGCAACGAGATGCACACCATTATGTGTCAACCTGTCAAATCTGTCAAGAACAAATCCCAGATGAGAACTCCACGTTATGCTATTCAACAATAGCACCAAGGTGGAGCACGCCTTTAGTAAAGTTCTTGAAAACTCGAGAGTACCCTGATGGAGCTACCCTAGCAAGAAAACGTGCTCTTGAAGAACAAAGCAAGGATTACGTCATCCTAGGAAAACAACTCTTTAAACGCGGGAAGGATAACCAGCTTAGATTGTGCATTCATGAAAATGAATATCTCTCTGTATTAGAAATGGCACACGCAGGAGTTGCGGGAGGACATTTCTCAGCAGATAGAACAGTCAAGATGATTCTCTTTGCAGGCCTGTGGTGGCCAACTCTGCATATGGATGCGGAGACATATGTGAGAAGCTGTGAAACGTGCCAGAGAGCAAAATATCCCATTAAGAGAGACGACATGCCTTTAAGACCCATGGTTTGTGCGAGAGCATTTACCAAGTGGGGAATTGATTTCATAGGACCTATCAATCCACCTGCCAAAGGATCACATGCGGAATACATCATAGTAGCCACCGACTACTTGACTAAGTGGGTAGAAGCTAAAGCCACTAGAAAGAATGATGCTCAAACCACAGCAAAATTTCTCTTCGAGCACATATTCACACGCTTTGGACTACCGATCGAGATAGTGAGTGATCGAGGAACGCATTTCTTAAACGAAGTCATTGAATCGCTAATGAATGAATTCTTAGTGATTCATAAAAAATCAGCCCCATACCATCCTCAAGCTAATGGACAGGCTGAAAGTTCCAACAAAGTACTCTGTACCATATTGACAAAGATTGTCAATAATGGAAGGTCAGATTGGGACAAACAATTGCATCACGCAATTTGGGCCTTCCGAGTGGCGTATAAAACGGCTATTGGAACTATGCCTTTCAACCTAGTATATGGGCAGAATGCCATTTTGCCAATTGAATTCTTAGTACCTACACTAAAAGTGGCCCAGCAATATGAGTGGAACGGTCATGAATTATCTCAACAATTAGATCAAATTGAAAAGCTGCACGAGACAAGATTGCAAGCGGTAGCAGGCATTTATGCCACCAAACGGAGACAAAAGGCTTATTATGATGCACATATAAAAGACAAGGGACTGAAAGAAGGCGATTTAGTCCTAGTATACACCCTCAAACAGCATGCAAAGAAACTGCAGAAACGTGGATATGGACCCATGATTATAAATCGAATCTCTACTAGTGGTGCAGTCAATCTCGCCACACTAGACGGAGATATTCTTCCCAACTACATCAGTGGATGCAGAGTGAAAAGATTCATGGAGCCATTGACAGATCAAATGCTAGCACGACTCTTAGGAGCTCAGAGTAGGAAAAAGGAAGAAGAACGCATTCGAGAAGAAGCTAGACAGGAAGCCCTAGAACGTATCAGAAAACGGAAAGAGTGGATGAGAGAAAGAGATGAGAGATATCGAGTAGGAGAAGAACTCATCCCTATGGCTAATTTTAGAGCCACTGAGAACTCCGGACAACAAAGAAGACAGCCTTATTTGAATCTGGGGGCAGGACGAAAGGAGTACCACTTAGTGGATGCTCTTATAGACACAGGAGCAGCAATAAGCTGCATTAGATTTTCTTTGTCTCAGAGACTTAAAGAGGAGTTACGGCCATCGAAGGCACAGCTAATTGGAATAGGAGGAAAAGTTACTCAATGCATAGGTGAGATAACTTTACCTTTACATATGGGGAACAACACTATGGAGCAGAGACTCTTAGTGTGTCAAGACCAAGATCTGCTTGAAGATATGGTGTTAGGACAAGATTGGATCTACGAATATGAGGTAACCATTCAATTGGCTTTAGGATACATCTCGGCCAGAATAGGACCTCGTGAAGTATTTAGTTTGCTAGACGAACGACCACCCAAAGCTGCTATTATAGAGCCAGAAGTTCATCCTAATGAACAAAGTCATGATTGTATGATCACTAGCAATATAGGAACCCCATCGTCAAGTACTTCATGTGAAAATACTGTGAGTCCTGTGTGCACTCCATCCTTGAGTATAGAGAGTCACGAGAGTACGCAAGAACATGAGATCAAGCCCACTGAACCACAAGGCACAAGAGAGAATATTCCTCTGCAAGAATTGAAGTCTACACCTGTGGAAGTGTACCCCATTCCACATTCTACACGAGCTTGGATACGAAAGGACCAAAAGAAGGCCTATCTTCAGCAACAGACAAGTCTTCGACAGCAGCGTGAGCAATCGAATAAGAAGACAAAGAATTTCGAACACTTTCAGCAACCACGACTCAAGAGCATATGGATCCCAAAGAAGCTGATAACTGCACAACCTGATCGAACCAAAATTTGGATCCCAAAGTCACGTACCCAAAGGACGACCATCCCAAACAAAGAACATCCTCAGAAGAGCTATCATACTCAACATGGTCAATAGACACATCAGACGAGAAAAAGGACATATTGGAGGAAGGAGGAATCTACAGATGCAATGCAAACCAACCCGAGATTCCCAAAACAGAATCAGCAGACATACTACCGAAGAAGAACCGCATTCATCAAAAAGGTGGAGAATACAGTACGTCCCGCCCAAGTGAAGCAAGTTTGGATGCCGAAAAACAAGACAAGCTGCATACATCAAGCAACTACTTCCAATTGCACACATGAGGAGTTGTCAAGATCCAGAGTATGCATGATAGGGCCACATTACCAGGCCAAGCATTCGGCACGTCTTTCTTCTACTTTCGGATAGTCATGCACATTTTCCCTTTGAAAATAGGAGAGCACTTGTACATACTTAAAATATTACTCCAAAAAAATTTCACTAACCGCTTCGGCTATGTACTAACTTTTATGTTTTCTTTTCAACAAAAAAAAAAATGTATAAAAATACATGAAAAATTCAGGTATTACCTTTCTCACACCCACGGGAAAGGGACGGCACCATGCACTCGGAGCAACAGCGGATTATTAATCAACATATGGAGGAGGATTTATGAAAAACATATGGATACTAATTCATCCTCTATATTGAGTGCAGATGACATCTTCTGACTCAGAAGCTACACAGCAGGAAGAGGAACTACTTCTTCCATTGGGGTCAATAACCAAGGTCAGAGGACATTGGTTTCGAGATGACCAACCTATCTCGGAACTTCTCTTTATGGCAACCATCAAAATTATGGACAGGGATCACTATTTCCCAATCATGTCACAAGATTTCAAGACCATAATACAAGGCTTACCACATATCGAGGAAGTATGGACTCAAGCTGGAATTGAAGCATTTTTGAAAATACCTATATGCGTGCCAGACTTCCAAAGATGTACGCAAGTGATGAATACCATGCAGCCGGCCGCTACAAAGATTTCGGTTCCAGAAGCAAAAGTTTTGGACAAGGTGGGCACATGGAAGACAATTCAATTCACTCATGAATTGATCAATAAGGCCTTTGGATGGAATCAAGAAGGCATTACCAATGTCAAAGAGGAATGCCATGACCCCAAGAAAAGATCATTCCTAGAGATTAACAGAGTAGATATTGAAGATGCGGTACGTTTGGTACATCAACACTTTTGTTTTCCTGGCATGAACAGATACACCGCACCACAAAAGATTGTAGTACAACTCCTATCGCATGCCATGAGACAGATAGGAAACAAAGTGAATCTCACAGGCTACGTACAAGAGCGATTGTTTGAAGCTCAGAAGAAATGGGGGCAAAAGAAGTTCTTGAACGGTGGTTCAGCTTTAACTTTATTGATATATGAAGCCCTAGACATGAAACACTGCTTACGAGAGATGCCGACAGCAGAAGGGCTAGCAAGGTACGCAAAATCCGCTTCTGTCCCTAAGAAGAAGAAAGCAGTAGTTGTGGTGGAAGAGGCTGGAACCAGCACACAGAAGCCCATGAGGGGTACGAAACGCTTGCGAGAAGAAGAAGCCCAAGCAACACCTCAATCTAAGAGAACGCACCTCTTGCCTAAGATCACAACAGCTCAAATGCCAATTTCAAAAAGAGATTTGTCTGCTGCCCTCGAGCAAACACACCAGTATATGCAAGGGCAGGTGAATCTAAATGTCCAACAACATCATTATAGACAAGCAAGTCAAGTTCAGCAACAACAGAGTACAGAAAAGACTCCAAGACAACCTGGAAGATATAAAGAATTGGGCATTGAAGACTCTAGTACGAATACGGAATCCAGTCCTGAGAAAGACACGCTAGATACCGATATCAGGACGGAAACTTATGAAGAAGAAGGACCAGAAATCAATCAAATGGAAGTGACACCGGACAGCCAGAAGGAAAAAGAAAAGAAGGTGGATGATGCTAAGGAACAGGAGCACGTCATTCAATTGAATGACAATACAAAAATCAGCATCAAGGAACATACGACTACTGGGGTTACACATGTCAATACACCAATTAAAGAGGAAGAACAAACCCCAAAGAATAAGGAAACGGGAGAGCTCCAACAAGAAAAACAAACCATAATCGAGGTACCTGATGACACACCTCAAGGACAGGATGCAAACATGGTGGCTGAGCCAAGGATCCAGCTTCAGATCAGGCAGCCCCATGATACCACCTTACACATTGCTCAAGGCAAAGACGTAACTACTGGCGAAGAACCAACAATACCTAAAACATGGCTCAATGTGGATGTGACTCAACTGAAGCCTGTGGTAAAGCAAATGATCCAGACAGCCATGGACACCCAGCAGCAAATGATGGATATAGATGCAGACTATGACAAAGCCATGAAAGAAAAGAATCAGTTTCAAGTTATGAGTGAACAGTTGTCTGCACAACTAATTCAGGTACAAAAAGAGATAGCCACCAAAAGCACTGAGCTGTTAGAAACACAAACACAATACGAGTCACTAAGCATTCAGCATCACCAACTGCAAAAACAGCTCGAAGACACACAGAAATTATATGATGCTACTGCAGCAGAAAAAGACAGAATGAAGACCAGAAGCACTCTACTAGAAACACAGTTAAAGTTATATCTGGATGAGAATGATACTTTACGCACCAGAAATAAAGAGTTGATGCAATCATTGTTATATGACCAACCCATAAAACAACAGGAATCGACTGAAAGTAAAGAAGATGAATTAAGAGATCAACTCGCACAATATGAAGCTTTGCTAAAACAAGAGCGCGCGGTAAGAGAAGAAGCAGAACTTAAGTACAATCAGGAAATAAGCGAGCTCAAAAGGCAGCTGAATTCAACACAGGCCAAACTGGTACAGAGCTACAGTGAAAACATGGATCACGTAGCTGACATAGGTAAGGAGCTCCTAGCCACCAAAGAAAAACTCGGGGAGGCCCTACAACAGATAAAGGAAAAAGATGACTGCATTGAAGAGCTAAAAAATCAGCAGAAAGGCAAAGAACCGATCGGGACATCAGTAGTGCCAGAAAAAGAACATCCTACTGACGAGGTAGAGGTAAGCCCTCTATCTCAACCGATCTATCATTCTCCAATACATGAGCAGATGGCGGATATGCATGATGATCATCCAATGCCATACACTGCAGAAATAAGTCAGAAGGAACGGGCACTAGTGGTGTCCCGATTGACGGAAAATTTTGAAAATGAAGTCATCAAGGTCATGAAGGAAGCCAAAATCAAAGGTAAAGACTTGGAAAAGATCATCAAGCCTTTCAACATTCCATATGGACTGTTGAAAGAGAAAACAAGGCAATATATAAAGAAAATTACACACAAAAGTCCAGATGAGCAGCTCAATTTCAAGAATGACACATTCAGGTATACTCAAGCAGAGTTCGAAGCTGCACAGCCGGTGTGGAGGAGAAAATTCTTGGAGAAACACCCCACACTACGGGTACACTGGGAGGCCGCACCTTATATATTACAAGTAAACCCTTCGTTTTGTCCAATACCACGCAGAAGGGATACAACAGAATTTTTGGCTTTACAACGGAGCGCCAATATTAATAAACAGTGGCTAAACTATCTGATGTTACCTAGCCCACCACATAACTATTTGCCAACCGAGGATTATATGATCAAAACAATAGAATTTTGGCTTCAAAACTATGCGACTGTACCAGATTTAGCAGTTAAGATGACAAATAAAATACTTAGTATGCTACTTACAGTTTTGAAGGTCTTCAAACATGCAGCATATACATTTCTGAACTTCATCGGCATTAATCAAGGCACAGATATACTTATTTTCGATCTATCAGTAATGCCGAGCCGCCCCACAATAATGGCATATTATTCTAGACTCATGTTTTTGCCAAGTCCATACATGCAAATATTTGAAGAAGCATTTTTTACTGGATTTTTTGAAATAGATTCAGAGATATTTTTGAAGATGTCATCAAATCTGAATGCCAGACTTGTGGCATATGAATTAAGCTTCTTCGCAGATCATAGACAACCGCCAAATGATGGAGTAAAGGCTGAACAATGGAAACAAATCATGATACGTGAAGCCAATCTGCTAAATGACACAGAGCAACAAGTATACAGAACATATGCCCGGCGCTTATCAAAGCCTGTCGGGGACGACAGAGTTCAGGAGGGGGGCAGTGTTGAGGGCGAGACGAGTAAGAAGAGGAAAAAAAGAAAGCAACGAAAGAAACAGCTTCACTAAAAGGCAAATTTGAAGATAGACAAAGGTAAAGATACATCTCTGCAGAAAGCCCCGCAGGGGCGCAACACCCATCTCTGCACAGAGCCCCGCAGGGGCACGCACCAGGCTACAAAGCTAAACCCCGGGGTCCAGAGGAGTGGATTTTTCAAACATCAGAGTAGGACCAAAAGTTAGAAAGGGGTAGAGGCTGAAAAGTTGAAGAGAGTGACTAAGAATAGCACATTCCTAGTCACTGGTGGCGTGCGTGGCATCCCAAGTCAACAGGCAAGACAACTACGTCAGGCTCTCGAGTAGTAGAGCTTGAATCAAGAGGGCCATCGAATCTGCATGTCTGTTTAACTGCAGACAATACTGACCACAGGGCGCGTGCGCGAAGCAAAGTCTGTCAAAGGAAGCGAAGTCTGTCAAGGGACGACAGAGGCGAAGAGGGGGAGAGTGTTGCAGAGCCAAAGAGCGCACAAAGCAGAGAAAAAGATGGGCCCCAAAATTTTTCCGATTTGGACCACATATTTTTGTAACATATTCATTTTTGTAATATATTTCCCCTTGTAAAGGCACTAGAGGAGTCCTCTAGATGCATTCCCACAGAAGAATCGAAGCTTACCCATGTAAAATAGTAGGAAATTAGCTCTTAGTGAATAAAGTGCCGGTCACTTGTGTGAAAGGACCATTTTTAGGGCACTAGTATATAAGTCAGATGTGACTCTTTGTAAAGGACTTTTTGCCATTGTGAGAATAGAGAGCACAGAAATTCGAATTTGTGTCTTCTTCCCTCTTCATCTTCTTCTTCGTGAGCTTGTATGCATGTGTATTGCTTGGAAAGAGTGCTTGTGAGTGTTGTCTATCCTTGAGAGTGTTTCTTTGCTGTAGGAAAGGTGTGTGCGAGGAGTAGGAAGTGCTGAAGCGTAGGAAAGTATTTTCGCGATTCAGTATTTCTGTCATAACTTGAGGTAGGAGCGTCGGAATTGAGTGAAACCACTGCCATTGGATGCGTCTTCTCGAGAGCTTCGAAATGCATATGCTATTCGCTATGTTTGGAGCTCGGAGCTAGGAGAAAAGTCCAAAATACTGACGGCTGCTGCACCAACTATCGTTTCGTCTTGACCTACTGTTGAAGCTTGTTAGGATAAGCATTTACCTCATTTTCACTCTTGAGTAGTTCATTTGCATTGACCATTACGTGATTGCATGTCTTCATACACTCGGCTAGGTTAGTATACTCTTCGGATTGATAAATTAAAAGCGTGTATCCCCACTATATGCACTTGTGAGGGGATTGAGGTATAGTCTCTTTCTCCGCAAGTCCCTAAGTTGAAGCTTAGGACAACATATACTGACAAAGATTTGGAGGTTACCAAAACTACCCCTTGCAGATATCTCCCTGGATGCTCTCTTACATGCAGTCCTTAAGCATCACTTCAAGTTGCCGACCTTCAAGCTCTTCACTCCTACCATAGTAAGAGGAAACCATATGTTGGCCGTATACGAGAAGAAGCAAGTACGGATACACATGTAGATCTATTACTAAGGCAACCCTTCATAATTTTTCAAAACCCTTACATCATTTTAAAGTGATTCTCATCACTAAAAACCCTTGTAAATATCATTTCACCTTTTTGTAGCTCCGTTTTGTACAAGTCGAGGAGTCCTCGAGCTTGGGTTTCCAGAGATACCTCTCGACAAGATAGGAGACATGAGCGAAGGTGAAGAAGGTAACACTTATCTTCCGATCACCTATCAAGGTTACACAACCAAAGCAATTGTGGATTCGGGTGCTGGTGTTGCTATTGCGACCACCTCCTTGTGGAAGCGATGGGGCAAACCCACCTTAAGACCAACGAGAATGAAACTTCAAATGGCAGATGGTCATTTTGAAAGACCTCTAGGATTGCTTGAAGGGATAACTCTAACCACTTGTGGTGTAGAGTTTGATCATACATTTGCTATATGTGACTTTGAGAAAAATAATGTCTACGAGATGATCCTAGGAAGACCCTTCGTACGACAATTGCAAATAGTACAGGATTGGGGAACCAACTCCTTGTACTTACAGCACTTAGGGGTCACCACCAAGGTCAATTTGAAGGATTACACCTTCAGAGATGTACCACCCCTACAGTGGAATCCTATCCACAAAGCGAAAGAAGATTCTATCTCCGTGCACTCCGGAAGTTCACCTGATCCATCATGGCTGCATGAAGATACTCACTTGTGGATGTGCAAGGTCGCAGAGGAAGAGGAAAAGCGCCTAAAAGCGAGAGAAGAAGGAACTTCCCCAGGAGATAGACCAATAAAAGACCCAGCCTATACACCGATGATATTTCCAGATGAGGAATTTGAGCCTCATGGTTGGGCAGAAATCTTAGCTACCATGGACATTGCAGTCAATGAAGAACAATGGACACCTCATTGTGATGAGGAGGGTTATAATATTTCAGTGTTCATGTGTCAGCCCCTGTTGGGAAGAGTGTGATCCTAGTGAGTTCATAGAAGAAGAGGAGAATGACGATGATCTCGAATCGATTGTGATGGATACTTTGACTCAGAGGAACACTACTTAGAAGACATAGGAGTGTTAACCCAAAAAGAAGAAGAACCCCTCGCGAGTATTAAAACGATAAATTCTAAGAAAGGAAGTGAAGGAGGTCAAAAGAAAAAGAAAAGAAAAGCAGTGAAAGAGGAGGAAGAATCATTGTTTGAAGTACCAGAAAATTTCAAGAAATATGAAGTGGAAGATCGAAAAATTTTAGTACGGATGCCTAAGAGAGAGGCCATTATAGGAGAAGCATATGACAATAAAGAAAAGACCAAATAAATTGTAGTGACCATTGAAGGCAACGAAGAACGATGTACGTACATAGGAGATGACCTAAGTGCAAAAGAAGAAGCAGAGCTTGTAGCTCTATTAAGGGAATATAGGGATGTGTTCGCATGGCACTACAGAGACTTGAAGGAGTAGATCCAGAGATTTGCTCTCATACGATTCCGATGACCGCTGATGCCAAGCCCACCAAACAAAAGCCCTACACATATAATGACAATTATGCAGCCAAAATAAAAGAGGAAATTGACAGACTGATTGAAGCTGGATTCATCTATGAGATTGAGCACACTGAATGGGTGTCCCCCATTGTAGTGGTGCCCAAGAAGAATGGGAAATTGCGAGTGTGCATTAACCTTAAAAAAGTTAATGCCGCTACGATCAGAGATAGTTATCCACTTCCAATCACCGAACACCTATTGGAGCGTGTTGCAGGCAAGGAAGTTTATAGCTTCCTTGATGGATTTTCAGGTTACAACCAAGTAGCCATTGCCCCCGAAGATCAACACAAAACAGCCTTTGCCACAGAATGGGGAATCTTTGCATTTCGTGTGATGCCATTTGGGCTCACCAATGCACTTGCAACATTCCAAAGGCTCATGTGTCATGTCTTCAAAGCATTCTTGCGAAAGAGCTTAGAAGTATATGTGGATGATTTATGTGCACATTCCCAACAGAGGAGTTACCACATCCCTGAGCTCAGACAAATCTTCAACAAGTGTAGAGATTATCGAGTGTGTCTGAACCCAGAGAAGTGTGTGTTCATGGTACGACAAGGTAAGATCCTAGGTCACATTGTTTCTAAGAATGGAATTTCAACAGATGAAGACAAAGTAAGAGCGATAGCAGAGTTGCTAAGACCAAGAAATGTTAAAGAGGTACAAGCCTTTATGGGTCACTGTGGATATTACCGTAGGTTTATCCACATGTATGCCATCATAGCTAAACCTCTTTATGGGTTGTTAACAAATTTTGAGTTGAACGAAGAATGCGAGAATTCCTTCAACGAGCTGAAAAGACGTTTGTGCACAGCACCAATATTGACTACTCCGGATTGGAGCAAACCCTTTCATGTCCATGTAGATGCCTCCAACCATGCAATAGGATGTGTGCTAGCACAACCCACAGGTGAAGGAGACCTAGATTTGCCGATAGCATATGCTAGTAGGCAATTAAATGCAGCTGAGCAAAATTATACCACAACGGAGAGGGAAGGCTTAGGTATGGTATATGCTATGAAGAAGTTTAGACACTATCTATTGGCCAATAAGTTCAAGTTTTTCACTGATCATCAAGCTTTACTATATTTGGTCAATAAACCTTGCAATACAAGCCGCTTAGTAAGATGGTTCCTCTTACTAATGGAATACGACTTTGAAGTTGTTGTCAGGAAAGGTAGAACCCATCTTAGGGCAGACCATCTTTCTCGCATCACTTCAGGAGAGCCACCGCAAGGAGTGTCTGATGAATTGCCTGACGCTTATCTGTTCAATTTAGAAGTTGTTCCTAAATGGGCAAATAAGTTGGTACCAGTCCTAACCTTCGGGCCTGCAAATAAGAATGTGAAAACAAGCAAAGAGGAAATTGTAAAATCACTAAAGTATCAAATATTGGCCGGAAGTATGTACAAGCAAGATACCGAGGGCGTATTAGCTTGTTGTGTCGAGGATGATGAACATGCTAGTTGGGTGCAACAAGCCCATGAGGGACTGCTAGGGAATCACTACCCTAAACAACGAACATTGCAGAATCTAAAACGTTTAGGAGTGTATTGGCCTAGCATGGACAAAGAAATACAGAAGTGGATCTAGAATTGTCCAGTGTGCCAGAAGAGACCCCCAGTGGAGCATGCCACTCTTTATCATGTGTCATTAATCCCAGATTGGAGTGCTCTGTTGGTCGAGTTCATGAGATCGGGAACATTCCCAATCAGGCTAGTCTTGCAAGAAAACGGAGCATGGAGCAAGAGGCTCGAGACTATGCCTTAGTAGGAGACAACCTATATCGAAGAGGCAAGGATGGTTACCTAAGACTGTGCATTCATGAATCAGACTATTTGAAAGTCTTACAAACTGCACACAGCGGTGCTGCAGGTGGACACTTTGGGCCTGACAGAGTAATTAAGACCATTCTATTCTCAGGACTTTGGTGGCCCACTCTTCATATGGATGCACATACCTATGTGAAGAAATGTGACACATGCCAACGCGCCCAATATTCGGTAAGAAAAGATGAAATGCCTTTAAGGCCAATGATGGGAGGACGTGCATTTTCAAAGTGGGGTATAGACTTTGTAGGTCCCATCAACCCCCCAGCTAGAAATTCCCATGCAGAATACATTACTGTAGCCACAGATTACCTTACAAAGTGGGTGGAAGTAAAAGCCACGACAAAGAATGATGCTCAAACGACGGCTAAGTTCTTATTCGAAAATGTGTTTACTAGATATGGGTTACCAATAGAGTTGGTTAGTGATAGAGGTACACACTTCTTGAATGAGGTCATTGAAAATCTCCTTCAAGAACTCATGGTGACACATAAGAAGTCTGCCCCCTATCACCCACAAGCTAATGGAGAAGCCGAGAGCACGAATAAGATCCTATGTAACGTATTGACGAAACTTGTAAATAATAAACGCTCTGATTGGGACAAACAACTTCATCATGCTGTTTGGGCATACCGAGTTGCCTACAAAACAGTACTCAATGCCACCCCATTTCAGATGGTCTTCGGACAGAATGCGGTGCTACCATTAGATTTCCTAATTCCAGCTTTAAGAGTAGCACAAGAGCATGAGTGGAATGGACATGAGTTGTCCTCTAGGATCTTTGATCTAGAACGTTTAGGTGAGACGAGGCTACGAGTAGCAGCAGGCATCTATGCTGCAAAGAAACGACAAAAGGCATACTTTGATGCCCATGTGAAGGATAAGGGCTTGAAAGCAGGAGATCTAGTTTTAGTCTACGCATTGAAACAACACGCAAGAAAGCTAGAAAAGAGAGGCTACGGACCTATGATCATCAATAGGATCTCCACGAGTGGAGCAGTACAACTAGCCACTTTAGAGGGGGATGTTCTCCCAAACTATATTAGCGGATGCAGAGTCAAGCTGTATCAGGAACCCCTCACGGAGGAAATGCTAAGTCGACTCAATACTGCTAAGCAATGTAAAGAGGAGGAAAAACGAATTCGAGAAGAAGCACAGGCAGAGGCCTTAGAGCGTATCAGACAAATGAAGTTGAGGAGACAAGGGAGGGATCAGCCTGTGACTGACACTCAAGAGTCTCCAGGCTATCACATGGCCATGTATGAGACTTCAAGTGAACGTACCCATAAGATAGTGGATCGACGACCTTTTGTGACCCTAGAAATAGGACAAAGAGACAGCACAACAAGCGTGAGAGCATTAATTGATTCAGGAGCAGCCATAAGTGCAGTTCGGCTTTCTTACTGCCAGCAGCTGCAATTGGAGGTAAAACCCTGTTGAGAATAGGGGAACAACAACCCTAACCGCCTCACATGGAAGTGAGAGGTTTCTCCAAGTTGGGGCAAAGAATGAGAGGAGAGGTTCACCCACCTCATGGAGCAATGGCAACAATGGCCAACGTCACAAGGAGCAAGGGGAACATCCTCCCAACCATGCACACACACATGCAAATCCATACACCAAGATCATCGCCTTGCACACAAGGAAACAGGAGAGTAGCAAATGACACCTTCTTCCATTACCAAAATGGAGGCCAAGGCCATGGCCAAGGGACCTCCTTTACAAGAAATGAGCCTCTATTTATAGGCTCAACACATTCTCCCATGTGCTCTTTTTGACTAGTCAAAAAGGAGCACATGCTCATCTCTCTCTAAATCTTTGTGAATATTCTCCAACAACCAACTCAAAAGAAATGAAGGCGTGGGAAACTTCTACGTGGGGATTTCTACATGTGCCAAAAAGCTACATTATTTGAGAGGCTTCAAAACCATAGCCTAAGGGAAATATCAAAAAAGGGGCTTAGGAGAGTGTTCATATGGACATCTCCTAAATACAAAAAAGAGATATTTTTATGAGGGCTAGAGGGTGCCATTGCATGAGGAAATTGTGGGCAACCCTTATAACAACACCCTCCTCCTCCTAGACTTTGTCGTCCTCGACAAAGCTAAGAGAGAAGCATATAGTGCCGAACTGGTCCAAGTTTGGAGTCTTCAATTCTTCAAATATGCAGCAGTTCCAATCTAAATTTTGCAAGGCTGCAAATCTTTTGAATCAGCAAGCCGTCTGCCTTCAAATCTCCAATCCAGCAATGCTGAGCGACACAATCCCCTTGGGGGGCAGTCAGCCCAGCCTCCTTCCAATGTGCCTTCACTCAAGCTCCAATACCTGAAAATTAAACATACACAACAAGTAGACTGATTTTTGAAAAGAAGCAACCAAAAAATGTTAATTCCATTTTTAGTTTCCACTTCAGGGGGCATCAAATCCTATAGGACTGGTTCTTCCAGAGACAAGTCCACATGGAGAGCTAGCAACTCCTGCAATCCAGCAATCAAGAACCCAAAAGCTGTCCCTTATAGTTTTGCCATGTCACAAGCACTTAATCTTAATCAGTTAGTTATGTGGACAACCACTAAGCAAAAAGTGAGCACAAAATTCAGTTGTATTCTTTGCTAAGTAGACATGCTTGGTCAAGGGTTAAAAGACTAGCACTCAGGACAGTTGAGCAACTTGAATGAAGACATTCATCTCATATTGTGGGATATCAAAGAGGACCCCAATGCATCCAAGAATCATTAAAAAATTCACTTCTTCAATGCCTCTTCCTTATACCTCTCATATTGGACAGTTATGAAGTTACCAAAGTTGAACTCATCAAAAAGCATTCGTAACAACAATTTCAAGCATAACATGTATCTTTCTTAGTATCTGACATGAATACAGTCATGGAGTGAGAAACAAAATTATAGATATGATTCCTTAAGCAAGAGTCATCTGGTTCATATTGTGTGGACATAAACAGGTGAAGTGTATCACAAAAGTAAACCATGCTTGTGACTGTGGTATTGAAGTATGGCACCAAATCATCCTGTGCACTCTATCATCAAGCCTAAAAATAGCTTAGTGCAAAGTCTTTTTCTGTTGGAAGTACCGAACCATCCCTACGGAGGTCAATTATAACTACTCCAAAACTTTCAAACATGGCTAATCTTCTTAAAAAGTCAAAGAAACACCAAAGTGAGAGCACTTGCATTTACTTAGAAAACACCGGTACTCAAAACTTAGTTCCCTTAGAGTTTGCAAAAAATCCAAGGGACCAATTCACACTAAGAGACACATCTGACTCCTTTAGTTGGTTTGATAATTAGAGCTAGTTCCCTCCTTCTCAAGGGTATCCTATTTCCTAATTGCCTACCTGTTAGATGTTGCACCAAAAGTGCAAGGATGCTTCAGGTGCATCCTTAGAGAGAACACCTATGTGAGCTATGGGCACACCAAGCAGTGGAGAAATTAGATCATCTTTAAATAATTGCAATTTTGAAGTTTATTAGGAAATAGTGAAATGATGTGTGCAGTTTCCAGATAGGCACTCTTGATGGATGGGCTTTCTGAGCCACCAACTCCAGATGTCACAGGGAGGAGTCCTTCAAAGAAACCATACACCACAAGCAACACCTCACAAAGATGTCCATCAATTGTCTTATACTCTTGAGATGTGACTATAGAAGGGATTGGCATCAAACACTAAGAATCCAAGCAGACGATGGCCAAAATAAGAGAATTTTATGGAGTTGGTCATGATTTCATTTCAATGGACAGTCACAAGGCCTACATCTCATGAGCAACCGAATCAAAACAGGTGTTAGTAGCAGTCAGGGCACTCAAGGATCTACAAGATAAGGAAGCCAACGAAAGGAGTCAGAGCAAAGAGAAGGAACAAGTAGGCAAGGCAGTCAACGTAGATCCGGCTAGTAGGCCTGTCAATTTTTCCGACCTAATGTCTTTTTAACAGTGATTTTCATCACAACATAAACATTGTAAATACCTTTTTTGGTAGATTTGACTCCATTTTGTTCAAGCCGAGGAAGTCCTTGAGCTTTAGAAGTATTAGAGGTAATTATGTACCAATTTTCATAATTTTTAGAGCTCGTTTGAGCCTCCAAAATAGCCTAGGAACCTAATTTTTGACTAGGCCAGACACTAGGTCTGGACAAGGCCACTAGCTAGTCAAAAACTATAAAAGGAGCTAGAGAGCTCATTTTTGAGGAGAACAAATTGTAGTTGAACTAAAGAAGAGCTCTTGTAATTGTTTTCTGATCTTAATCAAATCTTCCATTGTCTCACTCTTAGTTCTTACATGTGTGCGCGCTTGTGTGTGTATGTGTGTGCATGCTTGTTTGCTTCTCCATCACCACTTGTGCACATCACTTGCTTGAGGTCTTCGTACCATCTTCATGTCTTCCCGGATTAACATTAAAGGAGGTGCTACTCATCACTGAGGTATACCAAATTTTGGCATCATTGCTGGGGATCGAGCTTTGAGGACGAGCATATGATGGTAACACATAGAGTTGAGACATTGGAGTCATAGGTATTTTCTTCCCTTTTCTCTATTTCCTTTTGTTTTCTTCACCATCATCACCACCATCATCATTCTCACCATCTCCCACCTCCATCTCCACCTTTGAAAAATTTTCAGTTTTTTGTTCATATCACCTTCCCCATTCCATTCCCCTCATTTCATTTGTGAGAGAGAGTGAGAGAGCGATTGTGTGCTTGTTGTTTTTGTGTGTTTTCTGAGATTTTTTCAGGAATCAGCATCTCTAGCAACTGTACCAGCTCCAGCACGTAAAAAAATTTGACTATGCAGGTCCCGAGGTGTTGACTTCTGTCAATCGCGACCAACAAAAAAATTGACCATTTTGCTAAACAAAGTACATAAACATGATGCTTAGGCCTAGGGGATCACAAATATATAATTACTTTTTTCAAATTCCACAATTTTCTCTCAATTGCGATTGACAAGTCAATGACGACTGACAAACGACGACGGACAGATCTCGATGGATCAATCAATCGCAACCAACACGTCCATCACGACCAATAGGGTCCACGACTGATTGACCACAATTGACAAAGCCATCATGTGCCACGTGTCAATCATGATCAACACATCAATCACGATCGACAACCTCAATGAACGTGTATCACGACGGACACAATCCACGACTGTTTGACCCATGACTGACTGACCCTATCAATGCCACGTGTCAATTGTGCCCGACAGGTCCATTGCGATGGGCCCATCAATCGTGACTCACTAAGTCAATGATTTTTTGACCATGATCGAGTGACATTTTGGGCCACGTATCAATCGTGATTGACCTATCAATCCCGACGCATAGCCACGAGGGACTTGTCAATCACGACTGACCAGTCGATCACGACGGACACATCAATCGCGATTGATAGACCAATCCATCACGATTGACAAAGAAACTTTGCATTTTTTCAGGGTTAAAAGAAATTAGCTTAATTTTTGGCCAAAATTAGGAAAGTTAAGGGTTAATAGTGCATTGAAACCTAAGAAAACACTGTGAGCTATTATTGAGTGCTTGTTTCACCTGTTTTGACTCCCAAGTGTCTGATTGGCTATAGCTTCTTCATACGAACTCCATTTGCTACAATTTTGGTCTCGTTAGAAAGCTCGTTGAGAATAGTTGAGGAAGCCCATGGGGTTCTAGTATAGTTGTTTTTAAGTTGACCATCAGCCGATACGAGGGAGTGAGAATACTATTTTGGGCAAAAAGGAAGGCAAGGGTCTATACTTTTCAGTGTATGTTGAAGGGTGCTTTTGTCTGTCAATACATTGTGGTCAAGTCCATTTTGTAACTGGTAAAATTTCACAGGTCTGTGGTGTGCAAGCAAGGATTTCAAGCAACTTTAGCAAGGTGATCACTGAGCTTGGGCGAGTGCATCCTAGGCTCGACTGACAATCAATGGGCAACGGCTAGAGGTTGAAAATTCTGTTGAAACCCCCTCTGTCAATTCCTAGCTTAGGCTAAGTACGGATAGAGGTATTGATTAATTAGGGTGAAATTAAGCATTGTCAAGTCCAAGAACTTTAATCACTCAAGTGCAAGTATAATTAGATTATGTTTGCGTAACACTATAAGGGAAAAGAATTCAAATCAAGCGATCAAACTCAAGTACGATAAAACTCAAGTATTCCTTGTGATGAAGATTGTTTGGACAGCAATTGAGCAATTATCCACACTATCCTAGCTCTGACACTAGCGAACCAAAGATGTCTTATCGTACGGAGAGAACCATAGGAATTTCAGGTGTGCCTTACTTAGAGAAACCTTAAGCCCCCTACAAAACTCAACTTGAATACATCAGGACCAATCGATTAGGTGCTCACATCTATGAGGACGGTCTTAGAAGATCTGTTGTCTAGATTAAAAACTCTGATCAACCTTTTAGACTAGAACATCCAGTGGTCAAGTTCGAAAATGGTGCATACTTAGATAAAGAAGGTACAATGTATGTAGTCACCAATCAGGTAGATAAAACAGATGAATTCGGGAATGTGATTCCTGAGATAGATATAGGTGACATAGAGCAAGGGAACTTAGGAAGAGATCCTAGGAATCCCCAAGGAAAGTCAGTTCTGACTAGAATCATCACTCCAGAGTGGGTTCCCGAGGACAATAAGAGCATAGATTTGCTCTTAAATTGAGAGACTGATGAGGCCTTTTGGAGGTACAAGACTGACCAGCCTAATGAAGCTAGAATGCTCACAATTTATGAGTTTAAGGATCTTGATAGTGCAGGCAAAGTGACTTATTTAGAAAATACTTCAGAGAGGATCTTTGGGGTCTCAAAGCATGGTAGGCATGCCTACAATTGTAAGGGTGAATTTGTTTTTTTCCCAAGATCTAATGCCTTTTATGGTCGCCAAGGAGGAGCTCACAGGGACATGAGTAGAGATAGGCTGGAAGTAAGCTTTGCTAACCCATTAGGAAGAGAAAGAACGAGAATAGAGATGGATAGAATGGAAAATAAGAGATCTAGAGACCCAAGGAATCAAAGGAACACAAATGATATTTCTTTTCCAAGGCCTAGAGAACACATGAGGACCTTGAGGCCTACACAACTAGTTAAGTCCATGAAGAATTGCTTCGATGGCACAAGAGACCCATATGATCATGTGGCAAAATTTAGGCAAGTTTTGAGAGTTGAACAAGTTGAAAACTTGTTCACTCAATACAATGCTTTTGGCCTAACTCTCAAGAACACTGCATTGACTTGGTTTCAACCGCTCCACCAAGGTTAGTTCAAAAATATTTATCAAATTCTTGATGCATTCATCACTGAGTTTTCTAAGAGTGGCATATGGCACAATACTTCCTCACTGACTCATAGCTTCAAGCAGACACCTCAAGAGACGATTAGACTTGCATGAAGAAGGTTTAGGCAATACGTGGAGAGATGTCATGTTCCAAAGTTATCTACTTCAGCCAAACAAGTGGCTTTATTCTTAGATGGATTATCGAGTACCAAGTTGAGATCATGTGTACTTGAAGGACCCTAGGGCCATAGAAGAGTGTGTATGCATGTGCATAGACATTGAGGATAACCTAGGCGAGGAATTAGAGCTTTCAAAAATCTATAGAGATTCAAATAGCTCTACTAGCCTCAATTCAAATCCATCCACATCTATTGAGGAACTTGCGGAGAAAGTAGCTCAGAAGTTAGGAGTCTCAAGCAAACAAATACCAAGGTTTGCCCTAGTGAAATGGTGCTATACTTGTGGAGGTGACCATATGGAGAATGTATGTCCCATTATGGCTCAACCCCAAGTGAACCCTAGCAGCCAATATTGCACCATAGAGCAAAGATATACTAACCATACTACACAAGACTATCCCTATAACAAACAAACTGTCAGACAAAATTATCCTCAGCCATATCCACAACAAGGAAGATACCAGAACTAGTACCCACCACATAAATTTAGCAGACTACAACAACCCTATCAGCAACCCTACCAATCCCAACAAAGGCCTTAGCCTTTGTTAGCTCAACAACCTCCCACTCCAACCAATGTGACTCCCGTAAAGTATGCAGCTACAAAAGAAAAGCTGAATAGAGCTTTAGTGCTAGTGACTCCATTACTTTCAAAAAGTGACCCTAGTGATCATAGCTTTGACTCCACTCATATTCATATCCCCCAGGCTTACTACATGCACTCAGTTGAGCATAATGAGTCATACTATTATGAAGACCTGAGTGAACCTAGTTTGGAGCCAGAGTATGCAAATGTCAATTATGCAAACCCCAACTCTAGACCTAAACCTAGGCAGGTAAGACCCCAATTTCCTAGAGGACCATGCTACTGATGTCAGGGGGATCACCTCATTCATGATTGCCCTATGCCTACACCTACACAACCCCAATCTATGACAATTCAGGGTTTTTGTCCCGATTGTGGGAAAGAGCATCTCTTGCGAGATTGTCCTAAGAACCCCAACAATATGCCAAAAATCACTCCTCTCAATGTTATTGGATTGGTAGTAGACTCTAAAAGAAGTGTAACTTCCACTACACCAGTGCAAGTGGTCACTAGAGCTCAAGCTTTGTAACAAAACCAAGGTTTAGGCTAGGAAAAGAGTTCTCAGGTTAGTGAGAGTGAGAGCATAACCAAGAAGAGGACCAGAGCTTGGGAGGATAGTCAAGAAAGAATGAAAAGCCAATGGGCAAAGAAGACAAGTGAACTCGAAGAAAGTCTAAGAGAAATGAAGGCTAAGATAATTGAACTCACATCTCAAACTCACTCTCACACTACTCCACACCCACCATTCCCATCTCCATCCAATCCACCACCTTCCAACCCATCTCACACAATCCCACCACCCCCTAGAGTAGGATCAATCTTAGCAGATCCCACTCCCTAGGACACAGACATGATGCTTAAGGCATATTAGGCCAGAATCCAAGAAGGGCCAAATGTAACGGATCATGAAAAGTGTTACCCTAGAGCGGAACTAGAGCTCGACACCGAACATCTCTTAGAAAGAGTGGGAGGCAAGGAAGTCTACAACTTCCTTGATGGTTCCTCTAGCTACAATCAAGTGGCCATAGTTCCAGAAGATCAGCATAAGATGGCTTTTGCCACAGAGTGGGGCATATTCACTTTTTGGGTTATGCCATTTGGTCTAACCAATGCACCAGCTACCTTTCCTAGGCTCATGTGTCATGTGTTCAAAGAGTTCTTGAGGAAAAATTTGGAAGTCTATGTTGATGATCTTTGTGCTCATTTTCCAACATAAGACAAACCCATATCCCTGAGCTGAGATGATCTTTGACAAATGTAGAGAATACTAAGTCTGCTTGAACCCAGAAAAGTGTGTTTTTATGGTCCGGCAAGGCAAGATTCTAGGAAACATAGTGTCAAAGAATGGCATATCCACAGATGAGGAGAAGGTGAGAGCTATTTTGGAGCTACCCAGACCAAGGAATGTCAAGGAGGTACAAGCTTTCATGGGGCATTGTGGCTACTATTGTCGCTTCATTCATATGTATGCAATCATTGCAAAGCCTCTGTACTCCCTTTTGACTAACTTTGAGTGGACCGAAGAATGTGGGCTTTCCTTTGATGAGCTAAAGAGAAGATTATGTTTAGCACCAATCTTGACTACCCCAGATTGGAACAAGCTATTCCATGTGCATGTGGATGCATCCAATTATGCTATTGGATGTGTGCTAGCACAACCTATAGGTGAAGGTAATATGGATCTTCCAATTGCCTATGCCAATAGACAATTGAATGCAGCTGAACGAAACTACATCACTACTGAACAGGAAGGTCTACGCATGGTATATGCAATTAAAAAGTTTAGACACTATTTTCTTGAAAATAAGTTTAAATTTTTTACTGATCATCAAGCTCTACTGTACTTGGTAAACAAACCATGCAATACAGGTAGATTAGTAAGATGGTTTCTCTTACTAATGGAATATGACTTTGAGGTAGTGGTGAGGAAAGGCAAGTCTCACTTGAGAGTAGATCATCTCTCAAGGCTCACATTCGAAGAGGCCCCACAAGGAGTGTCAGATGATCTTCTTGATGCTTAATTGTTCAATTTGGAAGTTATACTGCAGTCGGCCAAGACATTAGTGCCAGTATTGACATATGGGCCTAAAGATCTAGTAATGAACACTCAAGATAGGGAAGTAGTAAAATCCCAAAAGTACCATATCATGGCAAGAAGTATGTACAAGCATAAAGATGAAGAGATATTAGCTTGTTGTGTGGACGAGGAAGAGTACGCGAAATGGTTGCAATTAGCACATGAGGGTGCATTAGAGCAACACTACTCAAGGCAAAGAACTTTGTAGACACTAAGGAGGCTCGAAGAGCACTGGCCGACCATGGAGGCAGATGTCCATAAGTTGTGTAAGCAATGCCCAGTCTATCGTATTACACCACCTGTGGAGCATGCTACACTGTACCATGTGTCTCTAATACCAGATTGGAGTGAACCATTGGTAGCCTTCATGAGGACGAAAACATTCCCTCAAGATATGACTGTGGTTAAGCACAGAAGTTTAGAACAAGAAGCCCTAGATTATGCAATCATTGGTGATAATCTATACTGTTGCTCTAGCACAATGGTGAGAACCACGTTAAGAAGCTCCACCTCCTTAATGTCAATCTGCGGAAGAGATAGGAGTGATATGAAGATCGTGAATGTGAGATGAAGTGAGAGTGAAGGTGAGAAGCATAGAAATGCACACACACATACACACACACTACGAAGAGACAAGCAAGACACAATGGAAGGTGAGAAATCAACTCTATTACTCAAGAACACTCTTACAAGCTCAAAAATAGCTCTAAGCTCACACTAGCCAACACTAACCAACCTCAAAAATGAGCTCTCTAGCTCTTTTTATAGTCTCTAGACTAGTTTTGACCGGTTTCACATCTAGTGACCGGCATAGTTAAAAATTAGGTCCTAGATGCTATTTGGAAGGGTAAACGGTGTCTAAAAATAACAAAAATTGATACGCTTGTTCTACCTGAGCTCCTCAAGCTCGAGGACTCCTCGGCTTGCACAAAATGGAGCTATGGATTACAAAATGGGGTTTTCTATGTTACATATGTTACAATAGTGATGAAAATCATTGTTGGAGGTTTTGAAAAGTATTTTTAGAACATGATTCTTTGAAAAAAGATTCCACTAGCTTCCTGCTCCGTCGTTACATGCTTCCGCGTTGTCTGTGCCTCTGGCTGCTTCCAACACCCCCCTCCCTCTCGCTTCTGTCGTCCCTGACAGAACCTTGTTGTGAGGTCTTCCGGATATAGTTCTGTAGGAGGTCTTGAGCGAGGGTGTGCTCAGAGATACGAATGCCTCAGGCCAGATCTGCCTCGAGTTTCTCCCAGTCGATTGGTTGCGGTTCTTCCGGTGGCGGGAGCTGATAGTGTGTGGAATAGACCATTTGTTCACAGGCAAATAATTGTAATAAATGTGTAGGCCTGCTTATGAATACCTCTGAATGGTATTCCCAGAAGCCGGTTGTGAACATCTCTTCGAACGTCTGCTTGTAGCACGCCGGTAGGTACTTTATTCTGCAATGCCAGGCATAACACACCCGTAGCGATGGCGTTGTACTCATATCATATACCAGTTAAAAATTGCCATGCTCAAAGCCCGGGGTGTTGACATGGGATGCCTTGACGCGTCGGAAGACTTTAAAAATCATTTGCATCATGTCAAAGATTTTGACAGTCATATGCGCCGATATATCGTCCATATGCTTTAATCTAGGGAGCCAGTGGTGAATTGTAGCCATCATGTAGCCAACAGTTGGTAACTCAATGGGTGGCTTAAAATAGGGGTAATTCAACCAGTCTTGGCACTGCTTATTGTTTTGTACCTTAATAGCAAAGGCAGTCCAGGAGCGGCGTCGTGGCACTGGTCCCCAACACGGGTTGTACTTCAAATGCAAAGGTGCCTTTACCCATGTACTCATCATTTCTGGATACTGCTGTAATAACTCTTTGCGCCACTCTGGTTGATAGATCACTCCTTGCTGCGCATCCAGTGGTAGATCGGCCTCCTCGAATTGAGTCGCATGCGATGGTTTCTTACCTGTCTCTTTCTCAATGGCTAACTGGTATTCAGCCATTAAATAAAATACGGTTTATACTGTAGCTCGTGCCCAGATATGTATCGTCGCGGGGCCAAATGAGCGAAGAATGGAGACTGTAATATTCTTTCTTCTATCATCGCCATGGCATGTAATTGTGTCTCTACTCTCGCTGAGTGCGTTGTTCCAAGTTCCTCAATAGTCTTCATCCACGCGAGGGTCGGAAGTTCGTAAGTCATCTGACCTTCGGCTGTGACGCATCCGCCTGGGATGGGTTGTGGCTCGTATGCCTCTTCAAACGTTTCCTCCACCGGGATGGTGACAGTTTCTTCCTCAGCTGGTAGCTCAGGTGGGGAATCTGGCCTTGGTGGTGCTTCGTATACTGCAATCCTTGATTCAAGGTTCGATACCTGGGCCCGTAATGCGTTGAGTTCCTCTAAGATGTCAGGAGAGGGGTCCACAGGTGCTGGTATGTCTGGTTGTACCGGTGCTCGTAACTGGAGTGATTTATGATCTTCTTTGAGTTTCTGTAACTTCTCAGTCATGCGGTCATATTCATCTAGCAATCTTACATGATCTTCTAGCAGCATCCTCATGGAGTCTGAGGGAATGGCTTTGAACCTGCGAGGACTTAGGGGTTGGTGTGGGTGGTCGAGCACTGCTTCTAAGTTTTCTCGGTTCTGATCCTGTAAGCGCTGATTTTCTTCCTTGGCGGCTGCTAGGTGTCTTCGTAGTAAGCCCATATTTCGTGTTAGCGTTGCATTGCGGACTGTCTGGGCTCTTAATAAGTTATCTAGGTCAGCAGTTGCTTCCTTGGTCTTTTCTTCGCTTTCTAGTTCCAATTTGTGATAAGCCTCGCGTAATTCCTGGTATCGGGTGTTCAGAGAGGCATTCTCAATAGACAATAAATTAAGCTGCAACTGTAAGTCATTGGTTGTCCTCTGCAGCTGCTGATAATTATCACCAAGAGATGTGAACTCATCTCTTACTTGCATCATACACATGAACATCTGTCGAAATGCATTATCTACAGTGGGTGATAGTATTAATGGGGTGCTAAATGAAGATGCAGTGGGGGTAGATGCAACGAGAACGGGGAATGGGGGTGGGAAGGTGGATGAGGTAGTGATTGTTGAAAATTGTGATGTGCCTAAAAATGTTTGTGCCGTGAGTGAAGTGAGTGATGGTGCAGTGGGTGGTGAGATGTCCATGTCATTGGACGTATCTAGTGTGGTGACCGTGAATATGGGTGTGATTGTGGGTACTCGTGCTGGTGTAAATACGGGATTTACAAAGGTTGAGGGGTAATTTACAGGGGGGCTGGCTGGAGCAGCTTGGTGGAAAGGGGAAAGAGGGGTTACAGTGGGTCGGGGAGGTGAGACTGGGGAGAAGGTTAATGGCGGTGGGAATGGGAAAAGGGGTCTTGGAGTTGTGGGGAAAGATGGAAAAGATGGATGGAGGAATGGGTTGGATAGAAAGGTGGGTGTGGGAGGGGGTAGACTAGGGCTGATGGGTGCAGGAATTGTGGGATGAGTGGTCGTAAAGACAATTTCTGCAACGCCACCGGCGAATGAAGATGTTGGTCTGGGGGAAGGAGGGTGAAGAGGGGAGGCTGGAGGGATGGGCGGTGATGGAGGAGCGGTTGGGGTGGGCGGTACTTCAGTGACTACTGACGTCTGTACAGTTGTAGCGCGGGGTGGGGAATCTACAAGGATGGTTTCTACTGTCAACGAACTTTCGGGGACGAGGCGTGCCTCCCTGGCTTGTTCTAAAGACTGGGCTCCTGTTGGTACACGAATGTATTTGCCGGGCTTTGAAAGTAGTCGTACTCTTCGGGGGTCAAACTGTGGTAGTGGCTTTCTTTGCAAGTACCTGAGGGCTTCGTTGGAGCCTACTGATTTGACTAACTCTCTGAATCCTTTGATGTATGCGTCTTCGAATCCGCCTGTGACAAGTTCCTGTTCTATTATGGCTTGACTCTCTTCCTCGGTCATTTTTTTGCGTGCCCAAACTTTTTCCATAGTTCTATACAGCTTCTTGATAGCTAGTGTGTAAGCTGCTGCTTCGTAAGTTTCATCTTCATGGGTACTTGTATCATGTGTGTCTGTTTGTTGGCCTGGGCCATCTGTCTGTTCATGCTCTTGGGATTCTTGAGTTCCCTGGCTGGCTTCGTCATCGCCTTCGTGATTATCGGTTGCTGTTCTTTTGTCATCAGAGCTAGACACAATCTGTCCTTGTGGCTGATCCCTAGGTGTGGTAGGGTAGCTAGGCCTTTCAAATTCTTGAGAAAACAATTGTCCTTCTGAAAACTGGAACTCATTGGAGAATGCATCAGGCATCTCAAAATCAAAAGTTTGGTCCAGTGGCTCTGCTTGTCCTGCTTCTAAATGGGGTATTGGAAAAGAGAAAGCTTCCGCACCAATAGTGGTGGGAAGTTCAGCTGTTGTGGTGATAGGTTCTGTGGTTGTGGCTGCTTGGGGTGCAACAGTACTGGTGGTGCCCTCCGGCGTAACTGGTCTTGATAACGGTATACGAATTGGTGGTACCGTGGGAGTGGCTGTTGTTGGTGGCTTCTCTAGAGATGGTTGTGGCGAGGGTGATTTTGGGACTTGTAGGCATGGGATAGTTCCTCTCATGCATTTTCCTGCTCTGCCTTTGCTAGACTTTCTAGCCTTCTTAGTGGTCCCTTTGAATGCTTTAAGTTCCTCACTGGTCATGGCACGCTCTATGGGTAAATCATATGCCAGACACATATATATAATCCTTGTAAGTGCACAACACCCATTGATGACCTTCTTTCGTTCCCATCTATGTTGTGCCAAATAGAGCTGATCAATTATCTAGCTGGCTAGATCAACCGTTTGAGGGCCAGTACATGCTAAGTATAAACCAAACCAGATTCTCTTGTGGGGCATGGTAAAACGATCCTGAGCTGGGAAAGCAAAGTGCTGCATGCATATCCATAATGGCTTGGAAAGCTCAGGGGTTATAGCTGAAATATCCTCCCACTTAGTTACGTCACCACGTTTCATCTGCTCTGGGATTAGCCATTCTCTCTCCGTCGGAGTGTGTGTTCCATGTATTTTCAGAGCTGCGCGAATTAAATCTTTAGACAAATAAAACCTTCTAAATGGAGGATCATTTACCAAGGATGGTAACATGAATGTGCCGGGTAGATCCTTGTTCTTTGAAGCCGTTAAGGTGGTTACCAAGTAAAAACATCTGTAAAAATCAGGTTTAGGCAGAGGGTCACTAAAATATTCCGTAAATCCCACTCGTGCCCAAACGTGCGTTAGATCTTGTGTATTCTGTAGTCCTTCAAATTCTCTTGACAAGAACTGATACTTGGTCCATGTGCGAAGATCAAATGCCAAATTGGCCTCAAATATGAAATCAGCGTCTGCTAAGGGTCCTGCTAGGCCTTGAAACCAATGAGAATTACGATGAATCTTCTCAGTATATCCTCTAGGAGGATCATCGATTGGCATGGGTCCTGGAAAACCTTGAAACTCTGGTGGTTGCATCGTAGGATAAGATTCTGCGAGTAATTCTCCAATATTGGCCATTGGTGTGCTTGGACCAGCTTCTGATGGTCTTGCTTCGGTTTGCATGATGACTGACGAGCTAATGGAAAAGATCTGCTACAAAAGATTAGCACATTAGTATGGAAATTAATTATGATCCCATTAAGGTGAGACCGCAATCCCTTTCCATAACCGATGTGTAACCCATG
The DNA here is from genome assembly GCA_020310875.1 of Ceratopteris richardii. Classification (NCBI taxonomy): domain Eukaryota; kingdom Viridiplantae; phylum Streptophyta; class Polypodiopsida; order Polypodiales; family Pteridaceae; genus Ceratopteris; species Ceratopteris richardii. The sequence continues at coordinate 30,700,311 of CM035429.1, forward strand.
TAGCCAAGTGTCGTGAAGTGATTGATGCAATGATTCTTTGTAGAGCTAATGCAGGTCTCTAGACACCTACATGGTTCAGATTATGCCTACAATTCGTGATGAGCTTTTATTATGCATGATGTGGGGTTTGGGTGTATGAATTTATACAAGGTTTGGTTGAGGGTGAATTATTACAAGGGTGGAGTTTAAACGGGGGGGGGGGGGGGGGGGGAGAATTGTTAGATAAGATGGTACAAGAAGACCTCTAGATACGTTTCGGTATCCATTTCCTAAGAGTCTTTGAGTGGGTGGTGTGTTTCTGCTGAGGGACAAAAAGTGGTATCGGGTTTGGTGATATTGAAGGATGAAAAGATTTCTGAGGGGTATATATTACATGGCTAGAGGGTTGGGCTATAATACATTGTTTGGGTACCCAAATCTGCATGGGTGTGGGTCTATGGATAAGGTATTTCTTGGCGATCCAAATCTGTCGAGTATTGGTACTTGTAGAAGAAGATCGAGGGGACTTTGGATGCTAACTCTGCTTCTGTTGAAACTTTGTCCTGTTCTCGTATGCAGTGTTGCCAATAGCCTGTGGTTGCTGTCCTTTTGGCACCCATATTTGTCTCATGCCACTTGTTCCGTGATGTTGATACTTTTGCTTTCTTTGCCTTGCCTGGTGGTGTTGTCGGTCTGGGTTCCTCTATTGTAGTTGACTCGTTCGTGGTTGGGTTTGAGAGGTCCATTGGACGCTCTGCTTTGGAAAAGAAGGCAGATCCAACACTTGCGTGACCTGCCCATTAAGAAGTGATTCGTTCTTTATCTTTAATCTAGGCCAGTCCGCAACAAGTTTGGAAGGATGAGCACCGCAGGGTGTTGTGCTCATTTGGCCGTTGATGCAACCCACCTGACCGCTGATTGTGTTCATCTGCCCTAGCGGTTGGGTAGCTGCCCCTTCTAGTTTGCAGGAAGCCCCAGGGAAGATCTCCTGTTGTCCTTCTGATTGACAACTGTCCATAGCCAAGCCCGAGTGGGTTGGTGTAGACGTAACGTGACTGATCTGACCCAAGATCTTCCGGTCTTTCGTCGCATGCATTTCATAGGGTCTAGGGTTACAAACCTCAATCGGAATGCAATTAGGGAAGTCAAGCGGTATCACTCGCTTCTGTTCTAAGGTTCCAATCTGTATATAGCCTTGTCTAAGATTTAGGTCCACTGAGTGATCGTATAGCCAATCTTGGCCAAGGATTAGGGGTTCTATCAGGTCGTCATCATGGCACACTAGTAGCTTCGCTGTCATGGTCACATCCTTAATGAGGATAGGAAGGTCCACCTCACCCATGCAAGGGGTTTCCATGCCTCCTAGGCCTATGAGGTATGCCTCAATTGGCCGCATTTCTATTCCTGAATCCTTATAGTGGGACCATCTAATAGCACTAGTCGCAGCACCTGAGTCAATTAAAGCCCTGAGCTCTTGGCAAGGGTTATCGTGCTCTAGCCTGACTGTAATGAATGGTCTCCTGTCCACTATACTAGGATGAGTGGTTGACTTTACTTGACACATGGCCATGGGATATCTGGGTGTAGTTTCCAGATGGTTATAATGTTCTCTCCCTAGTCCTTGTCTTCTTAACTTCATGCATTTAATGCGTTCTATTGCTTCTGCCTGAGCTTCCGCTCGTATTCTATTTTCTTCCTCCTTACGCTTCTTTGCTAACATGAGTCGTCTAAGCATATCCTCAGTAAGAGGTTCCTGATATAACTTGACTCTACAGCCACTAATGTAATTAGGCATTATATCTACTTCTAAAGTGGCTAATTGTACTGCTCCACTTGTCGAGAGTCTGTTAATGATCATAGGTCCATAACCTCGCTTTTCTAACTTACGTGCGTGTTGCTTGAGCGTATATACTAGAACTAAGTCTCCTTCTTTTAGGCCTTTATCTTTCACATGTGCATCAAAATATGCTTTCTGTCGCTTCTTCGCCGCATATATTCCTGCTGCTGCCTTTAGCCTGGTTTCTCCTAATCGTTCCAAGTCCATTATTCTGGCTGATAATTCATGGCCGGTCCACTGATGTTCTTGTGCAACCTTAAGGGTCAGTATCAAGAAGTCCAAAGGAAGCACAGCATTCTGACCAAAAACCATCTGAAAGGGAGTTGCATTGAGTACGGTCTTGTAGGCCACTCGATATGCCCAAACAGCGTGGTGTAACTGTTTGTCCCAATCTGAACGTTTGTTGTTCACGAGTTTCGTCAGTACGTTACAAAGGATCTTATTAGTGCTTTCAGCTTGACCATTGGCCTGAGGATGATATGGTGCGGATTTCTTGTGAATCACCATAAAATCCTGTAACAAATATTCAATGACTTGGTTTAGAAAGTGAGTGCCTCGATCGCTCACTAACTCTATAGGCAGTCCATATCTTGTAAAGACATTCTCAAATAAGAATTTTGCAGTTGTGTGTGCATCATTCTTTTTTGTGGCTTTTGCCTGTACCCATTTTGTAAGATAATCTGTGGCAACAATAATGTATTAAGCATGTGTACCTTTTGCAGGGGGGTTAATGGGTCCTACAAAGTCTATACCCCACTTAGAAAATGCACGTCCGCCCATCATGGGTTTCAATGGCATTTCATCTCTGCGAGTAGTAAACTGAGTTCTTTGGCACACGTCACATCTCTTTACATAGGTATGTGCATCCATGTGAAGAGTGGGCCACCATAATCCTGAAAAGAGGATGGCTTTGATTATCCTATCGGGTCCAAAATGACCTCCTGCAACACCTTGGTGTGCAGTCTCTAGTATGCTCAGATAATCGCTCTCATGAACACATTGTCTTAGATATCCATCTCGTCCTCTTTTGTATAGATTATCGCCAATAAGTGAATAGTCTTGAGCTTCCTGCTCTAGACTGCGTTGTCGAGCTAAGGTCATGCCTAGAGGGAATGTGTTCGTCCTCAAGTATGTCACTAAAGGTTCACTCCAGTCTGGTGTGAGAGACACATGATATAATGTAGCATGCTCTACTGGTGGTCTTTCACAACACACCTGACATTCTTTACACAACTTGTAGACATCTGCTTCCATAGAAGGCCAATATACTCCTAATCTATGCAGAGTCTGTAATGTTCGATGTTTTGAATGATGTTGCTTTAGTGCACCTATGTGTGCTAATTGCAACCAATTCGCATGCTCTGATTCATCTACACAACAAGCAAGAATCTTTTGATTATCCTGTTTATATATGCTTCCTGCCATTATTTGGTACCTCTAAGACTTGGTAATCTCTCCTTCTCTGATCTTCATCCTAGGATTCTTGGGTCCATATGTGAGAATGGGGACTATAGGCTTAGCCCATTCTGGTGCTATCTCAAGGTTAAACAAGTATGCATCTGGTAATTCATCCGCTACTCCTTGAGGAGCTTCTCCTGAGGTTAATCTTGAAAGGTGGTCAGCTCTAAGATGTGTCTTTCCTTTCCTGACTACTACTTCAAAATCATACTCCATGAGTAATAGAAACCAACGTATCAGTCGTCCTGTGTTACATGGCTTGTTGACTAAGTACAATAGGGCTTGATGATCTGTAAAGAACTTGAATTTGTTGGCCAACAAGTAATGTCTGAATTTCTTTACTGCGTAGATCATCCCTAATCCTTCTCGTTCCGTTGTGGTGTAATTTCTTTCTGCTGTGTTCAATTGTCTGCTCGCGTAAGCTATGGGGAGATCTATGTTACCTTCATTCGTGGGTTGTGCTAACACACACCCTATGGCGTAATTGGATGCATCCACATGTACATGGAATGGCTTACTCCAATCAGGGGTAGTCAATATAGGTGCTGAGCACAAGCGTCGTTTAAGTTCATTGAATGAATTTTCACATTCATCTGTCCACTCAAAATTGGTCAAAAGAGAGTACAGAGGCTTGGCTATGATTGCATACATGTGTATGAATCTCCTATAATAACCGCAATGGCCCATAAATGCCTATACCTCTTTCACATTAGTTGGTCTAGGTAATTCTGCAATTACCTTCACCTTTTCCTCGTCTGTAGAGATTCCATTTTTTGACACAATGTGTCCTAGAATTTTGCCTTGTCTGACCATGAAAACACATTTTTCTGGGTTCAAACAAACCTGATATTCTCGACATTTGTCAAATATTTGTCTTAACTCTGGGATATGTGTCTCTCTTACATTTGAATGAGCACATAAGTCATCGACATAAACTTTCAAGCTCTTGCATAAGAATTCCTTAAAAACATGACACATGAGTCACTGGAAAGTGGCGGGTGCATTTGTTAAGCCAAATGGCATCACACGAAATGCAAATATGCCCCATTCAGTGGCAAAAGCCGCCTTGTGTTGATCTTCTGGAGCAATGGCTACTTGATTATAGCCTGAGAATCCATCAAGAAAGCTGTAAACTTCCTTGCCCGCAACTCTTTCCAATAGGTGTTCTGTGATAGGAAGAGGATAACTATCTCTAATCGTGGCGGTGTCGTCGAGATTTGCTCTCCTCTCTCACTTGTGAAGGCCTACAAAAAAAATATTTGGCGAAGGTAGCCAGAATTCCCCGAGAAGTCCAGGATGCATCAAGGATGTCAAAGGAAGGTCACATACAAAGTTTCAAAGAAATCAAGAAAGTCCATGGTAGCGGTCAAAGCTGGTCAAAGCTGGTCAAAGTTGGGAAATTAGGGCAAAAATTTCGTTGTCACCAAATTAGACGAAAATCCATATACTTGTAAAGATTGTCAACGGCAGTCTATAGCCCAAATTTCAGCAGAAAATGGATTTTGTAGCACATTGATATGCTATGTTCATTTTGTAAAAATGTAATTTTTCTAGTTTGAACCTACAAATTCTTGTATAGAAAATTATGTTAGCCATATGGTTTGGCATGTATAAAGATCATATGTGGCTACATATTTGTACAAATTTTCAAGGCTATCAGAGCTTCCTAGACACCTTAATGCCACCTTGCAAGCTTCCAAATGTAGTCAAACTTGTACAAGGGAGATTCAGATGGGAGTTTTTCCTGCATATTCCTGAAGGAGATCTTTGGAAACATAGTCCTACAAAGTTTCATCTTCATCAAAGTTCTTTTGGAGGGTCAAAGAGCACAAAGTCCAGTTTTCAAGGTCACCGCAGTTTTCTAGAATAAGAAAATTGAAGGCTTGAAGGGCTGCCACATGTCAAAATATGATTGAACCATGGTGTACGATCAAGATGAGCTCCTATTCAAGGGTGGAGATGCACTAAAGCATAAAGGAAGGAGGATCCACGAATTTTTTCCATAAAAGAAGACTTTTTTTACAATCAAAGATCAATAATGCAGTGTTTCTCCAAAAATAGTGGCTTATCTTATAAACGAATTGATGTCAGCACTGATCCGACGGTCCAGATCATCCCCATATCCAATGGTGGAGAATGAGGGCGCCTAAATTTCACTCCTTTACACTAGATTTGATAGAAAGAACAATTCCATGTGAAGAGTGGGCCACCATAATCTTGGAAAGAGGATGGCTTTGATTATCCTATCTGGTCCAAAATGACCTCCTGCAACACCTTGGTGTGCAGTCTCTAGTATGCTCAGATAATCGCTCTCATGAACACATTGTCTTAGATATCCATCTCTTCCTCTTTTGTATAGATTGTCGCCAATAAGTGAATAGTCGTGAGCTTCCTGCTCTAGACTGCGTTGTCGTGCTAAAGTCATTCCTTGAGGGAATGTCTTCGTCCTCAAGTACGTTACTAACGATTCACTCCAGTCTGGTGTGAGAGACATGTGATATAATGTAGCATGCTCTACTAGTGGTCTTTCACAACAAACATGGCATTCTTTACACAACTTGTAGACATCTGCTTCCATTGTAGGCCAATATACTCCTAGTCTATGCAGAGTCTGTAATGTTCGATGTTTTGAATGATGTTGTTTTAATGCACCTATGTGTGCTAATTGCAACCAATTCGCATGTTGTGATTCATCTACACAACAAGCAAGAATCTTTTGATTATCCTGTTTATATATGCTTCCTGCCATTATTTGGTATCTCTGAGACTTGGTAATCTCTCCTTCTTTGATCTTTATCTTAGGATTCTTGGGCCCATATGTGAGAATAGGGACTATAGGCTTAGCCCATTCTCGTGCTATCTCAAGATTAAACAAGTATGCATCTGGTAGATCATCCGCTACTCCTTGAGGAGCTTCTCCTGAGGTTAATCTTGAAAGGTGGTTAGCTCTAAGATGTGTCTTTCCTTTCTTGACTACGACTTCAAAATCATACTCCATGAGTAATAGAAACCAACGTATTAGTCGTCCTGTGTTACATGGCTTATTGACTAAGTACAATAGGGCTTGATGATCTGTAAAGAACTTGAATTTATTGGCCAACAAGTAGTGCCTAAACTTCTTTACCGCGTAGATCATCCCTAATCCTTCTCGTTCCGTCGTGGTGTAATTTCTTTCTGCTGCGTTCAATTGTCTGCTCGCGTAAGCTATGGGGAGATCTATATTACCTTCATTCGTGGGTTGTGCTAACACGCATCCTATGGCATAATTGGATGCATCCACATGTACATGGAATGGCTTACTCCAATCTGGGGTTGTCAATATAGGTGCTGCGCACAAGCGTCGTTTAAGTTCATTGAATGAATTTTCACATTCATTTGTCCATTCGAAATTGGTTAAAAGAGAGTACAAAGGCTTGGCTATGATTGCATACATGTGTATGAATCTCCTATAATAACCGCAATGGCCCATAAATGCCTGTACCTCTTTAACATTAGTTGGTCTAGGTAATTCTGCAATTACCTTCACTTTTTCCTCATCCGTAGAGATTCCATTTTTTGACACAATGTGTCCTAGAATTTTGCCTTGTCTGACCATGAAAACGCATTTTTCTGGGTTCAAACAAACCTGATATTCTCGACATTTGTCAAATATTTGCCTTAACTCTGGGATATGCATCTGTCTTACATTTGAATGAGCACATAAGTCATCGACATAAACTTCCAAACGCTTGCGTAAGAATTCCTTAAAAACATGACACATGAGTCGCTGGAAAGTGGCGGGTGCATTTGTTAAGCCAAATGGCATCACACGAAATGCAAATATGCCCCATTCAGTGGCAAATGCCGTCTTGTGTTGATCTTCTGGAGCAATGGCTACTTGATTATAGCCTGAAAATCCATCAAGAAAGCTGTAAACTTCCTTGCCCGCAACTCTTTCCAATAGATGTTCCATGATAGGAAGAGGATAACTATCTCTAATCATTGCGGCATTAACTTTTTTAAGGTTAATAGACACACGCAATTTTCCATTCTTCTTGGGCACAACCACAATGGGGGATACCCATTCGGTATGCTCAATTTCGTAAATGAATCCTACTTCTATCAAGTGATCTATCTCCTCTTTAATCTTCGCAGCGTAGTTATCATTGTACGTGTAAGGTTTCTGTTTTGTCGGTTTTGCATCTGGAGTCATAGGGATTCTATGAGAACATATATCTGGATCTACTCCTTTCAAATCTTTGTAACTCCAAGCAAAAACATCTCTATATTCGCGCAATAGGGCAACTAGCTCTTCTTCTTCTTCAGTTGTCAAATCATGCCCTATGTATGTACATTTTTCTTCTTCTCCTTCTATGGCTACGATTATTTTCTTGGTTTTCTCTCGGTTATCATATACTTGTCCGTCATTCGTCTTTCTATTAGGCATTCGTACCCTGATCCTTCTATCTTCGATTTCATATTTCTTGAAGTTCTCGGGTACTTCAAACAAAGATTCTTCTTTTTCTGACATGGTTTCCATCTCCAATCTTTTCTACGGGTATCTCTGGTACCTTCTTATGTGATCCTATTTGTGAGGGAGTAGTAGCAAGCTCAAGGAATTGATTTGCTACATGTTTCCACAATTCTGGTTTAACCTTTAACAACTCCTCTAGAGTGAGATTACACTGCACTTTAGTGTTCTTGATCACTTCCGTGTTTCTAGGGATTACTGATTCTTCATTCCTCACTATTATCGTGGGTGCTCTCATACTAATAGACTTTGCTTCCCAAGGTCCTGTGAACTGAGATAATTCTTGTAAAGAATTAGATCCAAATCTTGTGTTTTCACTCAGTTGTTCTTCCTCTACATCATCGTAAATAGAGGGGATGCCTTGGGGAAATTGTTCCTGCAAGTCATCTATTTCTTGAATAGGAGGATGGGTTCCTTGTTCTTTTCTCCATTTCTCTTCTTGGATCTCTCTCAAGAATTCATGTGAGTACCTATGTATGGAAGACACATTGTCTTGACTTTCTGAGTTGGGTACTTGAGACAGGGATGGTGCATTCCTTTCCTGTGTCTCTGGGACAATAGGGTTCCTATGCTGATCCTTTTTCTCTTTGCTTTCTATCAAGTATTCTAGCCTCTCCATTAGTCCTTGAAAGTGTAATTCCGGTTTTGCCATGTTATTCCAATTAAGATATCTAGAGGCTTCAAACAAAGCTTGTGCTAGTTCTACCATCTTCATGCAAAGTTTAGTTCTCTCAATTTCTAGATCAGCTCGAGGGTAGTTTTTGCTCATTTCAGGTACCTGAGGTCCCTCTTTTAATCTAGCCTGATATGCACGAAACATCATGTCTAGATTTTCTGGTATGGTTCCGCTAAAACTGATCCTGATTTCTGAGCTGGATTCTCTTGATTCAATTCCTGTGAAGTCAATTCTAGGATTTTGGCTCTAGATTCCTTCAAACTTCCTTCCAACTCACTTATCTTTTTACTCCATTTTCTCTTAATTCTTTCTCTAGAATCTTTCCAAGATTTTGTCTTTTTACTGCTAGATTCAGCAACTTCACTGGTTCCGGCTACTTTCTCTTGATTAAGTTGTTGGTTCTGTAAGAGCGCCTGGGCTCTTGTTATAGCTTGGATAGGCACGTATGTAGGGTAGGATCCATCTGCGTTATTTACAATACCTATCACATTGATCGGTGTCACATTCGAAGCGTTAACTGGATTTTTAGGACAATCTTTGATTATATGCTCTTTGCCACAATCGGCACAAAAGCCTTGGATGTTATAGTACTGTGATTGCCCTGCTGTCGGAGGATGTGGACAATCCTTTATGAAATGATCTCCTTGGCACCTAAAGCATGGTACTCTAGGGCCCTGTGGTCTTTGTTGTCTCAATTGGGGTCGTGGATTTGGGTTTGTGTACATCACATTAGCATAGTCTGGCTCCCAACTAGGTTCCACTGGTGGACTATCATAATGATATGTCTCCACGTGTTCTGGTGACTCCGTGTAATAAGCGGGTGGACTATCTACATGTGTAGAGTCAAAACTGTTTGAGTTCCGGTCACTTTCTGTGATCAAAGGTGAAGAAGGCACTAAAGCCCTACTTAGGTTCTCTTCTGCAGCAGCGTATTTGACTGAGATGACATTCGCTGGTGGGGGTGGCTGCTGAGCTAAGATAGGTTGAGGTCTCTGTTGAGCCTGGTATGGGTAGTTCGGAGGAGGCCTATAGTAATAAGGCTGAGCATTGTATTGGCCTTGATACCTACCTGGATGCGGGTATGCTTGCGGGTAGTTCTGTCTCACGATCTGTTTGTTGTATGGGCAGTCCTGAGCCATATGATTCGTGTATCTTCTCTCAATTGTACAGTATTGGCCACTAGGGTTGGCTTGAGGTTGTGTTGCATTGGGACACACATTTGCCATATGGTCACCACCACAGGTGTAACAACGCTTGTTCATTAGCACCCTGGGTTTACTAGAAACTCCTAGTTTCTGGGCCACTTTTTCTGCAAGGTCTTCTATTGAGCTAGACAATTTTGTGGTTGCTAGAGATGAACAGTCTGAGTCCTTATAGACCTTTGAGAGTTCCAACTTGTCTCCTAAGTTGTCCTCAATGTCTATACAAATTCTTACACATTGCTCTAGCGTTCTGGGTTATTTTAGGTACACGTAGGAGCGTAGTTTAGAGCTCAACAAGCCATCTAAAAACAATGACACTTGCTTGGCTTGTGAGGGTAGCTCTTGCATTGGACATCATTCAACATATTGTCTAAACCTACGTCCTGCCAGTCTTACTGTTTCTTGAGGGGTCTGTTTAAAGCTATGAATCAACGAAGACGTGTCATGTCTAATCCCACTTTTAGAGAATTTAGTGATGAATGACTCTAAAAAGTGATGGATGTCTCTAAATTTCCTTTGTTGCAAAGGTTGGAACCAAGTTAAAGCTGTATTCTTTAACGTTAGTCCAAATGCGTTGTATTGCATGAACACTCTTAGTACTTGCTTGAACTCTGCGACATGGTCATAGGGATCTCCTGTCCCATCAAAGTAATTTTTCATGGATTTCACTAATTGAGTGGGTCTCAGTATTCTTGTGTGTTCACGTGGTCTAGATAGAGGAAAATCATCTCTACCACCTGGTATTCCATGATCTCTTTGCCTATCTACTCTATTAGTGTCCGTGGTTGTTCTATCTCTCCCTATGGGATGAGTGAAGCTTACTTCGGGTCTTTCTTCATTCTTTTCTCTTTGATTTCCATGGGCTGATGATGTTCCTGCCCCTTGTTGACTTGTATTCATGTTCATTCTAGATGGAGGGAATACCAATTCACCTCTCCATGTGTATGTGTTTTTAGCGCGGTCAGGTACCACAAAGACTCTTTCTGAAGTCTCATCCAGGTATACAACCTTTCCAGGTGTATCCGGGTCCTTGAACTCGTATATAGTGATGATACCTACCTCACTAAGTAGTTCTGTCTTGTATCTCCAAAAGGCTTCATCAGTTTCTTTATTTACAAACAACTCTATGCTTCTTTTGTCCTGAGGGATCCATTCTGGGATTAGTACTCGTGTCAATACAGATTTCCCTCTAGGTGTTCTAGGCTCTTCTAATGGTTCTTTTCCTTCAGATTTTGCTTCCGTCTCTGGTTGAATCACGCCAAACTCATTGGTATTGTTTGGCTGCGTACTTAAGATGTACATTGTTCCTTCTTTGTCTATGTACGCGTCTCTCTCGAATTTCACCACTGGACGTTCCAATCCAATGGGTTGATCGGGGTTGTGCATTTGCACCACTTGCCTTCGCAAACCATCCTCATAGATGTGAGCACCTAATCGGTTGGTTCGGAGAAACTCTAGTTGTGTTCTATAGGGTCCTTCTGGTTTTTCTAAATAGGCTACATTAGACCCTACTTCTGGTCTTTCTGTGCTAAATGCCATTTCTGATTCACTCGTGTCTGAGCTCTCGTAGGGGTAACTAGTGTTCAATTGTTGAGCCCACGATCGTGCAGTAGTTCTTACACTTGCCTCTGATGATCTAAGGCTTCGTCGGTCTGACTTACCTATATGTTTGCCCGATCTAAGGTTCATTAATTTTCTTCCTTGCACACTCAGTACACGCTCAGATCGTCAATGATTCTTTGTTATTACTTTCTTGATTCTTTTTAGATTTCTTTAGATTCTTGTCTTAATGTATGCGTCAGGAATTCGACTTTCTGTGGTACTTTGAGTTCTCGTTCCGTCAGACTTATGTTCTTTCCTTTAGGTTTTTGTGTCACACACCTTTACTTTAGTCTTGAACTTGATAAATTTAATTCTCTTGAACTTGAGGCGTTCCTATCGTCTTTAATCCACAATACTACCGTTTATCCTAGGCTACAAATTGACTGAGGGGGTTGAGTAATCTTCCAACCTCGAGTCAGCTTTTCTGGTTGCTCTGATGCCCAAGAAGCCGCGCTTCCCAAGCTTTATGCCCTTCACTGCCTTGCTTTGGTTGCCTTTGATTGCCCTTGCTAGACCTGGAAAAATTCAATATTAGACCAATTCACAGTTGGATGATCAAGCACTTGAGTATATACACCTTTTAAGTCCCTTCCCTTTTGCCCAACTTTTTAATGCTTGCCCCCTGGCTTTCTAGTCCCAAATTAGGTCAACCTCAAAATAGCTTATCTAAAAATAGACGTATCCTTTAAGGAAAAAACAATTGAGGTCACGTAGTACTCGTAAACAGCTTTCTAACGAGCTATTAAGCTCAAAAAACGGACTTCGGATGAAAAAGTTATGACCGTTCAGGCCCTGGCGGATAAAAACTGACAAACCGATGTTTCTCCCCAAATATGAGTTAAGGGGTCTCCTATGAGTCTAATCACCCAAAAATTTCCCAAAAATAGCTTCAAAATTGGCCAAAAAATGAAACCTTAAAATTTGCGATGGGGGTGCACAATCGCGATGGTCTCAGATGATCGCAATGGTATGGGACCGTCGCGCTGGCGTGAGGGTGAACAATCGCGATGGTCTAGACATGAATGATCGCGATGGCGTGAAGGTGAGCAATCGCGATGGTCTGAAGTGCACCGTCGCGATGGCGTGAAAGTGGACAATCGCGATGGCGTGAGTGTGAACCATCGTGATGGCGTGAAAGTGGACAATCGCGATGGCGTGAGTGTGAACCGTCGTGATGGCGTGAAAGTGGACAATCGCGATGGTCTGAAGTGCACGGTCGCGATGGCGTGAAAGTGGACAATCGCGATGGCGTGAGTGTGAACCGTCGCGATGGCTCGATCAGGCGGACAATCGCGATGGCGTCAGTCAACGGTCAACGTGAACAATCGCGATGGTCCAAAGTGAACCGTCGCGATGGTCACAGATGCGATGGCTTGAGCCAATCGCGATGGTCTGGGCGCAATGGCGTGAGCCAATCGCGATGGTCCAAAATTTGAGTTGTCGTGATGGTGTAAGGGTGTCGTCACGATGGCGTGAGGTGCAAGCCGTCGCGATGGTCTAGCTTGCCACGTGGCACCGTCGGCGCCATGGCGTGAGCCAATCGCGATGGTGTGGGGTCAACCGAACAGTCGCGATGGTCCGCGAACCGTCCCGATGGTCCAAATGAACCGTCGCAATGGCGTGAGACCGTCGCGATGGTCCGGCCGAGCCGTCGCAATGGCATGAGCCAATCACGATGGTGTGACACAATCGCGATGGTGTGAGACCGTCGCGATGGTTCACCAAACTGAGAATTTCTGAAATGCATCTGTGGATTCGTAGATGCGCAAGGGTCGCCTACACGCCTGTGAAGTCGCTTACCTCAAATTCCGAAGTTTGCAGACCATCGCGATGGTCTGACACACTCGGAAATTTCTGACAGAAGGTGATTTTCTTACCCTTTTGCAGCCTTCCTGATGCACTGGAGTACTGTACCTGCAAGAAAACTCAAGAAAGCAAAAGCACACACAAGCACAAAAGCTCTCTCTCACTCTCTCGCATGCACAAATGAGGGGAAATGAGGAGAATGGGTGGATATGGTGAATTTTCTAATTTTTTTGGAGATGAAGATGATGATGCGGTGATGAAGATGGAGTGTGGGGGAGGTCAAAAACACTAAAAACTAAGTAAAAACAACAACAAAAACTGAAATTTTTACCTTCCAATGCCACTTCTTGCTATACTCTTACCATCACACATTCGTCCTAGACTCGATCCCCGGCAACGGCGCCAAATTTGGTGTTGCTCTAGCACAATGGTGAGAACCACGTTAAGAAGCTCCACCTCCTTAATGTCAATCCGCGGAAGAGATAGGAGTGATATGAAGATCGTGAATGTGAGATGAAGTGAGAGTGAAGGTGAGAAGCATAGAAATGCACACACACATACACACACACTACGAAGAGACAAGCAAGACACAATGGAAGGTGAGAAATCAGCTCTATTACTCAAGAACACTCTTACAAGCTCAAAAATAGCTCTAAGCTCACACTAGCCAACACTAACCAACCTCAAAAATGAGCTCTCTAGCTCTTTTTATAGTTTCTAGACTAGTTTTGACCGGTTTCACATCTAGTGACCGGCATAGTTAAAAATTAGGTCCTAGATGCTATTTGGAAGGGTAAACGGTGTCTAAAAATAACGAAAATTGATACGCTTCTTCTACCTAAGCTCCTCAAGCTCGAGGACTCCTCGGCTTGCACAAAATGGAGCTATGGATTACAAAATGGGGTTTTCTATGTTACATATGTTACAATAGTGATGAAAATCACTGTTGGAGGTTTTTGAAAAATATTTTTAGAACATGATTCTTTGAAAAAAGATTCCACTAGCTTCCTGCTCCGTCGTTACATGCTTCCGCGTCATCTGTGCCTCTGGCTGCTTCCAACATATACAATCATGGAAAAGACAGAAATCTGAGACTATGTGTCCATGAGAGTGAATATCCTAAGATCTTGGAAACTGCTCACCAAGGTGTAGCAAGAGGGCACTTTGGACCAGACCGTGTGATTAAGGCAATCCTATTTGTAGGTCTATGGTGGCCAACCCTTCACATGGATTCACATACCTATGTATAGCGGTGTGACGTTTGTCAACAAAATCAATATCCCATATAGAAAGATGAGATGCCTTTGAAACCTATGATGGGTGGACGTGCATTCTCTAAGTGGGGAATATACTTTCTAGGTCCTATTAATCCCCAGCTAAACGTTCATGTGCTGAATGCATTATTGCTGCAACAGATTATCTGACCAAGTGGGTAGACGTAAAAGCCACAATGAAGAACGATGCTCAAATGACAACTAAGTTTTTATTTGAAAACATGTTCACAAGATTTGGGCTACTGATAGAGCTAGTAAGTGATAGGGGTACTCTCTTCTTGAATGAAGTTATTGAAAACCTTCTCTAAGGGTTCTTGGTGATACACAGGAAGTCTTCCCCCTATCATCCACAAGCGAATGGGCAAGCCGAAAGCACCAATAAGCTTCTATGCAATGTGTTGACCAAATTAGTGAATAATAAACGCTCTCATTGGGACAAACAACTACACCATGCTGTTTGGGCACATAGAGTTGCCTATAAAATGGTACTCCAATCCACTCCCTTTCAGATGGTGTTTGGCCAAAATGTAGTGCTACCATTAGAATTCCTAATACCCACACTAAAAGTAGCACAGGAGCATGAGTGGATAGGTCATGAACTCTCTTCGAGGATGTTTGATCTTGAATGGCTAGGTTAAAGGAGACTGAGAGCTGCCACAGGGATTTATGCAGCTAACAAAAGGCAAAAGGCATACTTTGATGCACATGTGAAGGATAAAGGCTTGAAAGTCGGAAACTTAGTTTTGTACACTGAAACAACATGCAAGAAAGGTAGAGAAGCGTGGCTATGGACCCATGATTATTAACAAAATATCAACAAGTGGGGCAGTCCAATTAGCCACCTTAGAAGGTGATGTTCTCCCTAGTTACATTAGTGGATGCCGAGTCAAATTATATCAAGAACCCCTCACGGCAAAAATGCTTAATCGACTTAATACTACCAAGAAACGCAAAGAAGAAGAAAAACGAATCCGCCAAGAAGCTCATTCAGAAGCTTTGGAACACATCAAGAGAATGAAATTGAGAAGAGAGGGTAGAGATCAGCCTAGTATCGATGCCTATGCAGCTCCAGTATATCATATGGCTATGTGTGAAGTCTTAGGTGTAAGTTCCCATAGAATAATTGACCGACATCATTTTGTGACCTTAGAAGTAGGACAAGGAAATAGTGCAAGGACTATACGGGCCTTGATTGACTCAAGTGTGGCCACTAGTGGAGTTAGACTTTCTTACTGTCAAGAATTGAAATTAAGTGTCAATCCTATAGAAGCAAACCTCATAGGATTGGGAGGTGTGGAAACGCCTTGCATGGGCGAGGTGGAGCTTCCCCTTCACATTCAAGGCATTCTAATGACAGTTAAGGTGTGTGTCCAGACGAGGATCTCACTGAGCCTCTAGTCTTGGGTCAAGACTAGATCTACCATCATTCAGTCAACCTGAACCTGAGAAGTCGACTTCTTCAGGTCTGGGTAAGTCAAAATCACATTTCAATTGAATTAGAAAAGGAATCACTTAAGGAATTAGGAAAGACACCAAGTCATGGTCCTTCCAGGAGCACACATGAAGATGAAGATGCTATTCTTGTACAAAACTCTGTGATGCAGAGGGATGATGGTCTCAGCAAAGAAGCCAATGAAACAATGGAACTCCCTTCTTTTCCAAAAGTGAGAGAGACATGGCAACTAAAGGAGTATCGAACGCAAAGGAAGCAAGCGGCCTATGCTCAAGGTCAAAGGAAAATATGAACCAAGGTGTCTGAGCCATCAAAACCAATGTGGGTGCAGAAAGGAGAGCATCTTGTTGTTGATAAACTAGAGTCAACGGCTAAACATCATACTAGTAATCAACGACAGGACACTAATAAGAAGTCTCTCAATGATTCATCTACAAAAGTAAGATCTATTAGGGTACCCAAGGGGTCAATGAAGGCCGACCCACAATCAAGACATATTTGGGTGCCTAAGACTTTCTTGAGGGCCCAAGTAGCCACCCATAAGCTTCATGGGATAAAGCTCCATTCACACACAATCACACATGCTTCAACAAGCACTAACATGATCACTTGTAAATGGGTCCCTAAAAAGCCTCCTTCCCAAGGAGATACCCATGTAGAGTCTCCCATAGCCCACAAATGGTCAACTTGTAAAGCCACACATTACGTTTGGCGATAGCAAGCTTGTAATAAACCCCCTGGCCCCCAAATTGTAAATTCATCCCCACCTACTAACTACATCATCCTCACACTGCACAATTCCACTTAGCACATAGAACTCTTGATTCATTAACTACACACACGAGCAACGAGCACTAATTGACCCACTAAATTTATGACGGTGCCTCATGTTAATGTTGTAACGGGCACAAATGGTCATATCTTGTCCACTACAATGTTAACATGTGCTTCTATATTCTCACAGAATCAGCAAGCACGACAATAGCATGGCCGAAGCAACACGAGCTAGTTTACAGACAAAGTCAAGCTCTCAAATAGTCGACATTATCCTCGAGGAACAGCTAACCAGGCACTCAGAGCAGTTCACGTAATTCCAATTCAGGACTCTCCACAAGGGCACACCTCACATGTCAGCAAGCATGCCCATTGGTTAAGTGATGTAGCAAGACCACTAGGAGAGCGTACCTACTTCTGGGAAGTTGAAATAGAATTCAATGGCAAGTGGGGAAGATACCACTTGTTTCCTCATGAGTTCAAAAGTACCAGGACACAGAAGTTATGAGATCAGTATGGACTAAAGCCGGCTTGACAGCTACTTTAGAACAATGTTGCCCAAACCCGATTTTCTATGTTGCTCCTACCTGATCACCAGTGTCACCCCTAACAGAGCCAAAGGAGGAGATAGTACCTTTGTGCTTCCCACATTAACACAAGGCCATGAACTAAAAAGGTTTAAGCTGACCATCAACTTAGTACGGGAGGTGCTGGACATGAAGGGCATGCACATTCCAATAGAAAAGGAAACCTTGATTCCTGGACGAATGAAGCACAAGGACCTCAACAAACTAGACGATATGGTGGCCATGATACCAACCATTGCTCTCCATTTACGCATAATCATACAACATTTTGCCTTCCCTGCTCAAGAACGCTTTACCATGCCACCAAAGAGAATTTGGTTCAATTTGTATTTGGCAGAAACCAAAAACCTCACCATCAATATGCCTCATTGTATTATTGATGAAATTCACCTAGCACATCAGCGGTGGAACAAGAAACACAAGAATGTACGTCATGGATGTTGAGGGCTTACACAAATCGTTTACATGTGTTTGCCTTATGATGTACCCATCTAGAGAGCATTGCTATGGTCCAGAGTCCAAGAGTTCTAGAGACGGGCATCAACGGCAGGCCCACCATCAAGGAAAATGAGAGGATCCGTTCAAATACCTTGTGCATAAGCAAGGGGTGCCACTCTCACACCATATGTGACACCACCTCAACAAAGACGTGTTTGCCCATTTACGATTCGATTACCTAGGTAGAGTACAGAGGGACAAAACCTTGTCTTTCCCCCTATTCCTTCCGAATTAGAATTTCCTCAGGGCTACACTTTGGACGACTTAATCGATGAAGAAATTGCTAGAATGATAAATGAGGTGAATCTTGAGACTGAGGAAAACCAGACCGGATGACCCCACCCGACGACAGAGACTCCAACCCCTACTCAACCCGAAGTAGTAGAAGTGAACGAAGACGAAGAAGAGACCAATGAAGAGGAATCAGATGAAGAGCACGACTAGGAGAATGAGGAAATTACAGAGCTAGTGGGTGCACCGGCTTATACAGCACAAATTAAGAGATTGTACGAGACCATGAAGAGAGTTCAGGAGCATCACAAATTATCATTAGAAATAGGGAAATTACTGATGAGTCAAATGCTAGGAGAAGAAGGGGTAGATGAAAAGTTCATCGAGTCTTTGAACCTTCATGCTAATGCGCTTGGTCTTGATGAAGCCAATCACTCGTCCATCGCTCACATTCGTGGCTTTGAACAATGAGTGCCTACACGCCCCATTCGATCTGGCAAAAAAATTCATATAAATGTATCAGCACCGAGTGATACTACACACACGGAAGAATACCATGATGCACTATTGTCACCACACTCCGGACCCTTACCCCCAAACCCACCCCCCTCACCTCTCACTGCATGACACACTTCTCCCCACGACACCACCACCCTAATCTCCACTACCACTGAACATGTTGTCACAACCCTCTCGTCATCAGTGTCACATCTGGGTTATAGTTTTAGTTATGATTTATAGGAATTCCTCTCTCCACTGGAACCCACCTTGGATGGGCTGCCACACCTACATTCACAACATTGTTCATCGACATCATATCCACCGTACCTACTCTTCGCATTTACATGGTAAGACACACTTTTGAGAGCATGGAAACATCACCCGCTACGGCACCACTCCCTCCCTCCACACTACCACAATCTCCTATACGCCCTCCCCCCACATCACCTCTTGTTTCCACTTCATTCACGATCCCTTTCCCCTTTCCCATTCCCCCTGCATCCTCCACTTTCCAAGCATCCTTGAATGTTAATAATATTTTTTCTACACTACATCAATGTATGTCTCAGTTGCAGAACGAATATCAGACCTTAGATGATCATCATTGCATTCTATTTGCATACCAACAAAAATTACAAAAGTGACTAACAAACCTAGAAGAAGAGAATGCAGAACTCACCCAACGCTATACCACTCTAGAGCAAATCCATCAAAAATTATTGGATCATCCTCAACCACCAACTTCTCAAGACATTCAAAAGCCATGATTGAAGTTCATCAGGCTGACAATATCCGATTATGGCGTAATCTGGCATTACTATGGAAGCATATGGCCACTGCTCTAGAAGAGAACAAACGACTTCAAAAGCAAAACGAAGAGAATCTAGAGGTAGGAATGGAAGGATCTCCTCAGGAGATAGATCCAAAAAGGTTTAAAGATCTTCCTTCAGATGCAATGAATATCATTCCGAGACATATGGTGATCTTCTTGAAGCAAATGAGGACTTGGAAAAAGAACGGGACATCCCTCGCAGACAGCTAAGGGCACAAGAAGGGCAAACAAAAGTCACAGATCCTATATCAACTATTGAAGAGCTGAATGCACTCAAAGAACATGTTGCCAAATTGCAAGGTAAATTACTTCAATACAAAAGACAACCCTCCCCTGTCATAGAACCTAAACCGGAAGAGCTGGTGCCCATCAAAATAGAAGAGTCATATGAGGAACCTTATGTTCCTATGCCTATTCCGGGTGGCCAACAAACAAGTGAAGGGTTGGACACACTTGAACTCAAAGCCCCAGAATGGATGCAGAAGCTCAGAAAAAGGGCGAGCACACATGATGACAGAGTAATGGTGCAAATTCAATCAATGTCTAAAATTAATGAGACCATTATAAATTCAGAATACTTCCGAGTCATGTATGTGCCATATTGCATGCTACTATCATATTATAATGCAAAAATTCAATGATGTACTCGCAAGGTATTGACTTTTGCTACTCAATTTGGTCCAGACAACATACCTGCGAGCGCTACACAAGGGTCCATCTTCCAACCCACTTGGAGGCTTCGTCTTCTAAAAACATATCCAGAAATGGTTCGTACATGGAACAATATGCCACTCTTCATCAAATACAACCCATGTTACGTCCAAGTAGTAAGAAGATGCACATGGCCAGAATTCGCCATCATTGTTAAGAATGTAAAAGGCTATGAGAAATGGCTCAACTACGTGTACCTACCACTTCCATGGGGTCCGGCCACAGTAGCATATATGATATCCACCATCTCCCACTGGGTGTTAGACTATGAAACTTACATGATGTTATGGCACAGATGTGTATGAAGATATTCTAATTGATGTTGGTCACTTTTCAAACTTTCAAGGACATTCAAGGTCCCCATTTCTCGACAGTCAGTTTCAATGCAGACAATCTACATTTAGTGTACAACATGAGTGCAACTCCTTCCATTAACATGATCTATGCATGGCATGCAAGGATCAAGTACCTCCCAGCATGTTACAAATAGACCTTTGAGCAGATGTTCATTACAGGGTTCTGGGAGTACCATTGCAAAATATTCGTTCCGAGACCCTCACATCTCCTCCAAATTTACGCTGTGGAGAGGACTTTACATTCCAATCAATTGCACCTTCCACATCCAGATGTTCCAGGGCAGTTGTTGGAAGCAGCCAGAGGCACAGACACCACGGAAGCATGTAAAGACGAAGCAGAGAGCCAGGCGGATCAATTTTTCAAACAAATACATTTCTTATTAATTCTCCAAACATTCAACAGTGATTGTTATCACTAATTGTAACATATGTATCATAGAAAACCCCATTTTGTAATCCATAGCTCCATTTTGTGCAAGCCGAGGAGTCCTCGAGCTTGAGGAGCTTAGGTAGAACGCTCGTACCGAATTTCGTTATTTTTAGATACCGTTTTCCCTTCCAAATAGCATCTAGGACCTATTTTTTAACTAGGCCGGTCACTAGATGTGAAACCGGTCAAAACTAGTCTAGAAACTATAAAAAGAGCTAGAGAGCTCATTTTTGAGGTTGGTTCATTTTGGTTAGTGTGAGCTTAGAGCTAGTTTGAGCTTGTAAGAGTATTCTTGAGTAATAGAGCTAATTTCCCACCTTCCATTGTGTCTTGCTTGTCTCTTCATTGTGTGTGTGTGTGTGTGTGTGCATCTTTGTACTTCTCACCTTCACTCTCACAACATCTCACGTTCACGATCTTCATATCACTCCTACCTCTCCCACGGTTTGACATTAAGGAGATGAAGCTTCTTAACGTGGTGCTTACCATTGTGCTAGAGCAACACCAAATTTGGCACAGCACAGATGGGAACGCAAAAAAGTGCTTAACGGATGTTGTGCACTCACTAGAATTGTGTATATGTGTTTGGCTTATGACTTGCCCATCGAGCGTGCATTAACAGGAGAAGAACTGAAGGCATTCAAAGGCACAACGAAGAAAGCGAGGAAGCCCAGTAGAACACGGGCAGGTAAGCGCATGAGAGGCACCATTCCTTGCCTTCAAGTGCCAGAGTCGCCATCACCACAACCCTCTCCAGAGCGACCACAGACAGAAGCTGCTCCCACAGTACAACCTATTCGCATAAGGTTGTCTAGACCAGTGGTTACGGAGGGCACCACTAGTACCGCCGCACCTCAGGCAGCTGCCACCACAGAACCCACCACCACAACAGCAGAAGCTCCCACCACTATTGGTGCGGAGGCTTTTTCTTTTCCAATACCACATATGGAGGTAGACCCTATAAACACAACATTTGATTTTGAGATGCCTGATGCATTCTCAAACGAATTCCAGTATTCAGAAGCACAGTTGTTCTCCCAGGAATATGAACGTCCCAGCTACCCTACCACACCGCGAGATCTGCCATAGGGACAAGCTATGTTGAGCTCTGAAGAAGAAAGAACCGAAACAGACGACGACGAAGGCGACGATGAAGCCAGCCAGGGCTCACATGACGGACAGACAGAGGGCCAAGGCCAACAAACTGACGCACACGGCGACACCAGCACATACGAAGATGAGACTTTCGAAGCCGCAGCATACACGCTGGCCATAAAGAAATTATATCGAACGATGGAGAAAGTCTGGGCACGGAAGAAGTTAACTGAAGAGGAGAGCCAGGCATTAATTGAACAGGAACTCATCTCCGGAGGATTCGAAGACGCATACATCAGAGGGTTCAGAGAGTTAGTCAAATCAGTAGGCTCCCATGAAGCACTCAGGTTTTTACAAAGAAAGCAACTACCACAGTTTGACCCCCGCCGAGTGCGACTACTTTCAAAGCCCGGAGAGTATATTCGCGTACCAACAGGAGCTCAGTCTTCAGCACAAGCCAGGGAGGCACGCCTCTTCCCCGAAAGTTCATTGACTGCAGAACCCATCCTTGTAGATTCCCCACCACGTACCACTGTTGTACATACCACCACTATCCTCGAAATAACATCCACACCTTCCACTCCCCTCTCACCTCATCTTTCACCAACCCATCCTGTATCCCTCGCACACCCACCTGCTCCCCCCACATCCACACTAGTCCAAGGCAGCATAGCCACACCCTTCGCCTTACCCATTCATACCACCATGCCCACACCCAACCCTCCGCATCCATATGTTAACCCCTTCACCCCTTCATCCTTCCCAGCGTTTCCCCCACCTCTAAGAACCCCATTCTCCTTTCTAAACCCACTAAACTTCTCACCAGTTTCACCTCCCCAACCCACCATAACCCCTATTTCCCCTTTTCACCAAGCTGCTCCAGCCATTCCCCCTGTAAATTACTCTACATTTGTAAATCCCGTATTCACACCTACACAACCACCCACAATCACACCACTTTTCACAGTCACAACACTAAACACGTCCAGTGACATGGACATCTCACCACCCACGGCACCACCACTCACTTCACTCCCGGCACAAACATTTTTAGACACATCACAATTTTCCACGATTACCACTGCATCCACCTTCCCAACCCCATTTCCCATTCCCGCTGCATCCACTTCCACTGCATCCTCATTTAGTACTTCATTACTACTATCGCCCACCATAGACACCGCATTTCAACACATGTTCACATGCATGACACAAGTCCGCGATGAGTTTGCATCACTCGGCACCAACTATCAACAGCTGCAGAAAACGACGAATAAACTACAAACGCAGCTTAATTCGTTATCAATTGAGAACGCCTCACTGAAGAGCCGATACCAAGATTTACGAGAGGCCTATCACAAATTAGAACTAGAAAGTGAGGCGAAAACAAAAGAGGCCACCGCGGATTTGGACAACCTACTTCGAGCCCAGACCGTCCGCAATGCAACGCTCACTAGAAATATGGGCTTACTAAGAAGACACTTAGCCGCAGCAAAAGAGGAGAACCAGAGACTCCAAGAGCAGAATAGAGAGAACTTGGAAGCGGCACTGGACCACCCAGAACAACCCTTAAGTCCTAGCAAATTCAAAGCAATCCCATCCGAATCGATGAGGATGTTGCTAGACGATCATGTGCGATTGCTCGAGGACTATGATTGTATGAATGAAGAGCACTAGAAGTTAAAGGAAGATCATAAGCTACTACAACTCAGAGAACCGGCAACACAACAAGTACAAGTAGCAGCAGAATTACCAGCACCTGTGGACCCTGCCCCTGAAATTTTAGAGGAACTCAACACACTCCGGGCCCAGGTAACAAAGCTTGAATCTAGAATCGCAGCCTATGAAGCACCACCAAGGCCAGACTCCCCACCTGAGCTACCAGCTGAGGAAGAAACCGTCACTATCCCGGTGGAGGAGACATTTGAAGAGGCATACGAACCGATACCCATCCCAGGCGGACGTGTCACGGCCGAAGGCCAGATGACCTATGAATTACCTACCCCCGCGTGGATGAAGACGATGGAAGAACTCGGAACGACACATTCGGCCAGAGTAGAGGCACAACTACATGCCATGGCCATGATTGAAGAGAGAATTTTATAGTCACCATTCTTTGCTCAATTGGCCCCGCGACGATACATATCTGGGCATGAGCTCCAATATAAACCGTACTTCATGTTAATGGCTGAATACCAGTTAGCCATAGAGAAAGAAACAGGTATGAAACCAACGCATGCCACTCAATTCGAGCCAGAGGACTTGCCACCACGGGCACAGAGAGGTGAAATCCTTCAACCAGACTGGCGTAAAGATTTATTGCAAAACTATCCAGAGATGATGAGCACGTGGGTGAAAGCGCCGCTGCACTTAAAATTTAACCCGTGCTGGGGACCAGTCCCACGACGCCGCTCTTGGACTGCATTCGCTATTAAGGTACAAAACAATAAGCAGTGCCAAGACTGGTTGAACTATCCCTACTTCAAGCCACCAATCGAGTTACCCACAGTAGGCTACATGATGGCGACGATCCGCCACTGGCTCCCTAGGTTAAAGCATATGGATGATATTGCCGCGCACATGACTGTCAAAATCTTTGACATGATGCAGATGATCTTTAAAGTCTTCCGACGCATCAAGGCTCCCCATGTAAACACCCCGGGCTTCGAGCATGGCAACTTTGATTTAGTCTATGATATGAGCACAACGCCATCGCTACGGGTGTGTTATGCCTGGCACTGCAAGATCAAATACCTACCGGCATGCTACAAGCAGACATTTGAAGAAATGTTCACCACCGGCTTTTGGGAGTACCATTCAGAGGTATTTATAAGCAGGCCCACACACTTATTGCAATTATTCGCCTGTGAACGAATGGTGTACTCCACACATTATCAGCTCCCACCACCAGACGAGCCACAACCTATGGACTGGGAGAAACTCGAGGCTGATCTAGCCCGAGGCATTCGTATATCAGAGCACACACTCGCTCAAGACCTCCTACAGAACTACATCCGGCATACCTCACAACAAGGTTCTGTCAGGGACGACAGAAGCGAGAGGGAGGGGGGTGTTGGAAGCAGCCAGAGGCACAGACGCCACGGAAGCATGTGAAGACGAAGCAGGGAGCCAGTCGGATCAATTTTTCAAACAAATACATTTCTTATTAATTATCCAAACATTCAACAGTGATTGTTATCACTAATTGTAACATATGTATCATAGAAAACCCCATTTTGTAATCCATAGCTCCTTTTTGTGCAAGCCGAGGAGTCCTCGAGCTTGAGGAGCTTAGGTAGAACGCTCGTACCGAATTTCGTTATTTTTAGATACCGTTTACCCTTCCAAATAGCATCTAGGACCTATTTTTTAACTAGGGCGGTCACTAGATGTGAAACCGGTCAAAACTAGTCTAGAAACTATAAAAAGAGCTAGAGAGCTCATTTTTGAGGTTGGTTCATTTTGGTTAGTGTGAGCTTAGAGCTAGTTTGAGCTTGTAAGAGTATTCTTGAGTAATAGAGCTGATTTCCCACCTTCCATTGTGTCTTGCTTGTCTCTTCATTGTGTGTGTGTGTGTGTGCATCTTTGTACTTCTCACCTTCACTCTCACAACATCTCACGTTCACGATCTTCATATCACTCCTACCTCTCCCACGGTTTGACATTAAGGAGGTGAAGCTTCTTAACGTGGTGCTTACCATTGTGCTAGAGCAACACCAAATTTGGTGTTGCTCTAGCACAATGGTAAGCACCACGTTAAGAAGCTTCACCTCCTTAATGTCAAACCGTGGGAGAGGTAGGAGTGATATGAAGATCGTGAACGTGAGATGTTGTGAGAGTGAAGGTGAGAAGTACAAAGATGCACACACACACACACACACACAATGAAGAGACAAGCAAGACACAATGGAAGGTGGGAAATTAGCTCTATTACTCAAGAATACTCTTACAAGCTCAAACTAGCTCTAAGCTCACACTAACCAAAATGAACCAACCTCAAAAATGAGCTCTCTATCTCTTTTTATAGTTTCTAGACTAGTTTTGACCGGTTTCACATCTAGTGACCGGCCTAGTTAAAAAAATTGTCCTAGATGCTATTTGGAAGGGAAAACGGTATCTAAAAATAACGAAATTCGGTACGAGCGTTCTACCTAAGCTCCTCAAGCTCGAGGACTCCTCGGCTTGCACAAAATGGAGCTATGGATTACAATAGGAGGTCTTGAGCGAGGGTGTGCTTTGATATACGAATGCCTCGGGCTAGATCAGCCTCGAGTTTCTCCCAGTCGATAGGTTGTGGCTCGTCTCGTGGTGGGAGCTGATAATGTGTGGAGTGCACCATTCGTTCACAGGCGAATAATTGCAATAAGTGTGTGGGCCTGCTTATAAATACCTCTGAATGGTACTCCCAAAAGTCGGTGGTGAACATTTCTTCGAATGTCTGCTTGTAGCATGCCGGTAGGTATTTGATCCTGCAGTGCCAGGCATAACACACCCGTAGCGATGGCGTTGTGCTCATATCATAGACTAAATCAAAGTTGCCATGCTCAAAGCCCGGGGTGTTTACATGGGGAGCCTTGATGCGTCGGAAGACTTTAAAGATCATCTGCATCATGTCAAAGATTTTGACAGTCATGTGCGCGGCAATATCATCCATATGCTTTAACCTAGGGAGCCAGTGGCGGATCGTCGCCATCATGTAGCCTACTGTGGGTAACTCGATTGGTGGCTTGAAGTAGGGATAGTTCAACCAGTCTTGGCACTGCTTATTGTTTTGTACCTTAATAGTGAATGCAGTCCAAGAGCGGCGTCGTGGGACTGGTCCCCAGCACGGGTTAAATTTTAAGTGCAGCGGCGCTTTCACCCACGTGCTCATCATCTCTGGATAGTTTTGCAATAAATCTTTGCGCCAGTCTGGTTGAAGGATTTCACCTCTCTGTGCCTGTGGTGGCAAGTCCTCTGGCTCGAATTGAGTGGCATGCGTTGGTTTCATACCTGTTTCTTTCTCTATGGCTAACTGGTATTCAACCATTAACATGAAGTACGGTTTATATTGGAGCTCATGCCCAGATATGTATCGTCGCGGGGCCAATTGAGCAAAGAATGGTGACTGTAAAATTCTCTCTTCAATCATGGCCATGGCATGTAGCTATGCCTCTACTCTGGCCGAATGTGTCGTTCCGAGTTCTTCCACTGTCTTCATCCACGCGGGGGTAGGTAATTCATAGGTCATCTGGCCTTCGGCCGTGACACGTCCGCCTGGGATGGGTATCGGTTCGTATGCCTCTTCAAATGTCTCCTCCACCGGGATAGTGACGGTTTCTTCCTCAGCTGGTAGCTCACGTGGGGAGTCTGGCCTTGGTGGTGCTTCATAGGCTGCGATTCAAGATTCAAGATTTGTTACCTGGGCCCGGAGTGCGTTGAGTTCCTCTAAAATTTTAGGGGCAGGGTCCACAGGTGCTGGTAATTCTGCTGCTACTTGTACTTGTTGTGTTGCCGGTTCTCTGAGTTGTAGTAGCTTATGATCTTCCTTTAACTTTTGGTGCTCTTCATTCATACGATCATAGTCCTCGAGCAATCGCACATGATCGTCTAGGAACATCCTCATCGATTCGGATGGGATTGCTTTGAATTTGCTAGGACTTAAGGGTTGTTCTGGGTGGTCCAGTGCCGCTTCCAAGTTCTCTCTATTCTGCTCTTGGAGTCTCTGGTTCTCCTCTTTTGCTGCGGCTAAGTGTCTTCTTAGTAAGCCCATATTTCTAGTGAGCGTTGCATTGCGGACGGTCTGGGCTCGAAGTAGGTTGTCCAAATCCGCGGTGGCCTCTTTTGTTTTCTCCTCACTTTCTAGTTCTAATTTGTGATAGGCCTCTCGTAAATCTTGGTATCGGCTGTTCAGTGAGGCGTTCTCAATTGATAACGAATTAAGCTGCGTTTGTAGTTCATTCGTCGTTTTCTGCAGCTGTTGATAGTTGGTGCCGAGTGATGCAAACTCATCGCGGACTTGTGTCATGCATGTGAACATGTGTTGAAATGCGGTGTCTATGGTGGGTGATAGTAGTAATGAAGTACTAAATGAGGATGCAGTGGAAGTGGATGCAGCGGGAATGGGAAATGGGGTTGGGAAGGTGGATGCAGTGGTAATCGTGGAAAATTGTGATGTGTCTAAAAATGTTTGTGCCGGGAGTGAAGTGAGTGGTGGTGCCGTGGGTGGTGAGATGTCCATGTCACTGGACGTGTTTAGTGTTGTGATTGTGAAAAGTGGTGTGATTGTGGGTGGTTGTGTAGGTGTGAATACGGGATTTACAAATGTAGAGTAATTTACAGGGGGAATGGCTGGAGCAGCTTGGTGAAAAGGGGAAATAGGGGTTATGGTGGGTTGGGGAGGTGAAACTGGTGAGAAGGTTAGTGGGGTTAGAAAGGGGAATGGGGTTCTTAGAGGTGGGGGAAACGCTGGGAAGGATGAAGGGGTGAAGGGGTTAACATATGGATGCGGAGGGTTGGGTGTGGGCATGGTGGTATGAATGGGTAAGGCGAAGGGTGTGGCTATGCTGCCTTGGACTAGTGTGGATGTGGGGGGAGCAGGTGGGTGTGCGGGGGATACAGGATGGGTTGGTGAAAGATGAGGTGAGAGGGGAGTGGAAGGTGTGGATGTTATTTCGAGGATAGTGGTGGTATGTACAACAGTGGTACGTGGTGGGGAATCTACAAGGATGGGTTCTACAGTCAATGAACTTTCGGGGACGAGGCGTGCCTCCCTGGCTTGTGCTGAAGACTGAGCTCTTGTTGGTACGCGAATATACTCTCCGGGCTTTGAAAGTAGTCGCACTCGGCGGGGGTCAAACTGTGGTAGTTGCTTTCTTTGTAAAAACCTGAGTGCTTCATGGGAGCCTACTGATTTGACTAACTCTCTGAACCCTCTGATGTATGCGTCTTCGAATCCTCCGGAGATGAGTTCCTGTTCAATTAATGCCTGGCTCTCCTCTTCAGTTAACTTCTTCCGTGCCCAGACTTTCTCCATCGTTCGATATAATTTCTTTATGGCCAGCGTGTATGCTGCGGCTTCGAAAGTCTCATCTTCGTATGTGCTGGTGTCGCCGTGTGCGTCAGTTTGTTGGCCTTGGCCCTCTGTCTGTCCGTCATGTGAGCCCTGGCTGGCTTCATCGTCGCCTTCGTCGTCGTCTGTTTTGGTTCTTTCTTCTTCAGAGCTCAACATAGCTTGTCCCTGTGGCAGATCTCGCGGTGTGGTAGGGTAGCTGGGACGTTCATATTCCTGGGAGAACAACTGTGCTTCTGAATACTGGAATTCGTTTGAGAATGCATCAGGCATCTCAAAATCAAATGTTGTGTTTATAGGGTCTGCCTCCATATGTGGTATTGGAAAAGAAAAAGCCTCCGCACCAATAGTGGTGGGAGCTTCTGCTGTTGTGGTGGTGGGTTCTGTGGTGGCAGTTGCCTGAGGTGCGGCGGTACTAGTGGTGCCCTCCGTAACCACTGGTCTAGACAACCTTATGCGAATAGGTTGTACTGTGGGAGCAGCTTCTGTCTGTGGTCGCTCTGGAGAGGGTTGTGGTGATGGCGACTCTGGCACTTGAAGGCAAGGAATGGTGCCTCGCATGCGCTTGCCTGCCCGTGTTCTGCTGGGCTTCCTGGCTTTCTTCGTCGTTCCTTTGAATGCCTTCAGTTCTTCTCCTGTTAATGCAAGCTCGATTGGCAAGTCATAAGCCAAGCACATATACACAATTCTAGTGAGTGCACAACATCCATTAAGCACTTTTTTGCGTTCCCATCTGTGTTGTGCCAGATACATTTGATCTATGATCCAGCTTGCCAGATCAACAGTTTGAGGTCCCGTGCATGCCAAATACAATCCGAACCAGATTCGTTTATGGGGCATGGTAAATCTGTCCTGAGCTGGGAATGCGAAATGTTGCATGCATATCCTTAGTGGCTTTGACAGCTCAGGTGTGATTGCCAAAATCTCCTCCCACTTCGTGACATCCCCACGTTTCATCGGTTCTGGAATTAATCTCTCTCGATCTGTGGGTGTGTGGGTGCCATGAATTTTGATGGCCGCTCTGATTAAATCCTTAGATAGGTAAAACCTTTTGTAAGGTGGATCATCCACTAGAGTAGGCAATATGAAGGTTCCTGGGATGTCCTTATTCTCTGATGCCAGCAAGGTAGTGATTAAGTAATAGCACCTGTAAAAATCTGGTTTGGGCAGAGGATCACTGAAATATTCTATGAAGCCTGCTCTGGCCCAAACGTGAGTTAAATCCTGGGTGCTCTGTAGGGCTTCGAACTCTCTGGAGAAAAACTGGTATTTTCCCCACGTGCGGTCATCAAATGTCAGAGAGGATTCAAATATAAAGTCCGCGTCCGCAAGGGGTCCTGCAAGTCCCTGAAACCAATGAGAGTTCCGGTGTATCTTTTCGGTGTAGCCCATAGGAGGGTTATCGATAGGCATGGGTCCTGGAAACCCTTGGAATTCCGGCGGTGGGGCAGTCGGGTGGGACTCTGCTCGTAGCACGTTGAGGGGCACAACCGCTACACTGGGGCCTGCTCCTGATGTCCCTTCGTCGGTTTGCATGGTGACTGATGCGCTAATGAGAAAGATCTGCTACAAAATATTAACACATTAGCATGGAAATTAATTATGATCCCATTAAAGTGAGACCGCAATCCCTTTCCATAACTGATGCGTAACCCGTGTAGCCAAGTGCTGTGATGTGATGGGTGCAATGTTTCTTGCAGCACTAGTGCAGGTCTCTAGACACCTATACGTTTCAGATCATGCATACATTTCTTGATGAGATGAGATTACGAGTGATGTGTGATGATGGTGGGGGAATTTTATACAAGGTTTAAAGGTTAGTGATTTAGTACAAGGTTGTATGTTAGTCGGGGGGGTAGTTTTATCAGACATGGGGTTAGGGGGAGACGGTTGGACACGTTTTGGTATCCATTTCCTAAGGATCTTGGAGTGGGTGGTGGGTTTCTGCTGAGGGGCAAAGGGTGGTTTCGGGTGTCGTGGTATCGAGGGATGGAAAGATTTGTGAGGGGTGTATATTACATGGTTTAAGGGTTGAGCTATGATACATGGTTTGGGTACCCAAATCTGCGTGGGTGTGGGTCTATGGGTAAGGCATTTCTTGGCGATCCAAATTTGTCGAATGGTCGGA
The DNA here is from genome assembly GCA_020310875.1 of Ceratopteris richardii. Taxonomy (NCBI): domain Eukaryota; kingdom Viridiplantae; phylum Streptophyta; class Polypodiopsida; order Polypodiales; family Pteridaceae; genus Ceratopteris; species Ceratopteris richardii. Next base: position 30,731,302 of record CM035429.1, read on the forward strand.
CCTGTAGAAGGAGGTCGAGGGGATGGTGGATACCGATTCTGTTTCTGCACTGCCTTTTTCTTGTCAATTTCTGTTTGGTTGGAGTTCTTCAGTGCTCTTTGCCCTTTTGGCACCCATATTTGTTTGGTGCCGCTTCCTTTGGGTGGCCTAAACTGCTTTCCTTGTTGTTTCCTCTGATACTACCGTCGGTCTGGGTTCCTTCGTCGTGGTTGACTCTGTTGTTGTTGAGGTTGAGAGGTCGGATGGACACTCTGCTTTGGAAAAGAAGGGAGATCCAACACTTGCGTGACCTGCCCATTAGGAAGTGATGCCTTATTTAACTTTAATCTAGGCCAGTCCGCAACAAGTTTGGAAGGATGAGCACCGCAGGGTGTCGTGCTCATTTGTCCGCTGATGCAACCCACCTGACCGCAAATTGTGCCCATCTGCCCGCTGATTGTGTCCATCTGCCCTTGTGGGTGGGTAACTGTCTCTTCTAGTTTGCAGGAAGTCCCAGGGAAGATCTTCTGTCGTCCTTCTGATTGACAACTATCTATTGCCAAGCCCGAGTGGGTTGGTGTAGACGTAGCGTGACTGGTCTGCTTAGAGATCTTCCGGTCTTCCGTCGCATGGATTTCATAGGGTCTAGGGTCACAACCGTCAAGCGGAATGCCGTTAGGGAAGTCAAGCGGTATCACTCGCTTCTGCTCTAAGGTTCCAATCTGTAAGGAGCCTTGTCTAAGATTTAGGTCCACTGAGTGATCGTATAGCCAATCTTGGCCAAGGATTAGGGGTTCTATCAGGTCGTCATCATGGCACACTAGTAGCTTCGCCGTCATGGTCACATCCTTTATGAGGATAGGAAGGTCCACCTCACCCATGCAAGGGGTTTCCATACCTCCTAGGCCTATGAGGTATGCCTCAATTGGCCGCATTTCTATTCCGGAATCCTTATAGTGGGACCATCTAATCGCACTAGTTGCAGCACCTGAGTCAATTAAAGCCCTGAGTTCTTGGCAAGGGTTGCCGTGCTCTAGCCTAACTGTAATGAATGGTCTCCTGTCCACTATGCTAGGATGAGTGGTTGACCTTACTTGACACATGGCCATGGGATATCTGGGTGAAGTTTCCAGATGGTTATAATGTTCTCTCCCTAGTCCTTGTCTTCTTAGCTTCATGCGCTTAATGCGTTCTATGGCTTCTGCCTGAGCTTCTGCTCGTATTCTATTTTCTTCCTCCTTACGCTTCTTTGCCAACGTGAGTCGTCTAAGCATATCCTCAGTAAGAGGTTCTTGATATAGCTTGACTCTACAGCCACTAATGTAATTAGGCATTATATCTCCTTCTAATGTGGCTAACTGTACTGCTCCACTAGTCGAAAGTCTGTTAATGATCATAGGTCCATAACCTCGCTTTTCTAACTTCCGTGCGTGCTGTTTCAGCGTATACACTAGAACTAAATCTCCTTCTTTTAGGCCTTTATCTTTCACATGTGCATCAAAATATGCTTTCTGTCGCTTCTTCGCTGCGTATATTCCTGCTGCTGCTTTGAGCCTGGTTTCTCCTAATCGTTCCAAGTCCATTATTCTTGCTGTTAATTCATGGCCGGTCCACTGATGTTCTTGTGCAACCTTAAGGGTCGGTATCAAGAAGTCCAAGGGAAGCACTGCATTCTGGCCAAAAACCATCTGAAAGGGAGTTGCATTGAGTACGGTCTTGTAGGCCACTCTATATGCCCAAACAGCGTGGTGTAACTGTTTGTCCCAATCTGAACGTTTGTTGTTCACGAGTTTTGTCAGTACGGTACATAATATCTTGTTAGTGCTTTCAGCCTGACCATTGGCCTGAGGATGATATGGTGCAGATTTCTTGTGAATCACCATAAAATCCTGTAACAAATATTCAATGACTTGGTTTAGAAAGTGAGTGCCTCGATCGCTCACTAACTCTATAGGCAATCCATATCTTGTAAAGACATTTTCAAATAAGAATTTTGCAGTCGTGTGAGCATCATTCTTTTTTGTGGCTTTTGCCTCTACCCATTTGGTTAGATAATCTGTAGCAACAATAATGTATTCAGCATGTGTACCTTTTGCAGGGGGGTTACTGGGTCCTACAAAGTCTATACCCCACTTTGAAAATGCACGTCCGCCCATCATGGGTTTCAATGGCATTTCATCTCTGCGAGTAGGAAACTGAGTTCTTTGGCACACATCACATCTCTTGACATAGGTATGTGCATCCATGTGAAGAGTGGGCCACCATAATCCTGAAAAGAGGATGGCTTTGATTATCTTATCGGGTCCAAAATGACCTCCTGCAACGCCTTGGTGTGCAGTCTCTAGTATGCTCAAATAATCGCTCTCATGAACACATTGTCTTAAATATCCATCTCGTCCTCTTTTGTATAAATTATCGCCAATAAGTGAATAGTCCTGAGCTTCCTGCTCTAGACTGCGTTGTCGAGCTAAGGTCATGCCTTGAGGGAATGTGTTCGTCCTCAAGTATGTCACTAAAGGTTCACTCCAGTCTGGTGTGAGAGACACATGATATAATGTAGCATGCTCTACTGGTGGTCTTTCACAACAAACATGGCATTCCTTACACAACTTGTAGACATCTGCTTCCATCGTAGGCCAATATACTCCTAATCTATGCAGAGTCTGTAATGTTCGATGTTTTGAATGGTGTTGCTTTAGTGCACCTACGTGTGCTAATTGCAACCAATTCGCATGTTCTGATTCATCTACACAACAAGCAAGAATCTTTTGATCATCCTGTTTATATATGCTTCCTGCCATTATTTGATATTTCTGAGACTTGGTAATCTCTCCTTCTCTGATCTTTATCCTAGGATTCTTGGGTCCATATGTGAGAATGGGGACTATAGGCTTAGCCCAATCAGGTGCTATCTCAAGGTTAAACAAGTATGCATCTGGTAATTCATCCGCTACTCCTTGATGAGCTTCTCCTGAGGTTAATCTTGAAAGGTGGTCAGCTCTAAGATGTGTTCTTCCTTTCCTGACTACTACTTCAAAATCATACTCCATGAGTAATAGAAACCAACGTATCAATCGTCCTGTGTTACATGGTTTGTTGACTAAGTACAATAGGGCTTGATGATCTGTAAAGAACTTGAATTTGTTGGCCAACAAGTAGTGCCTAAACTTCTTTACAGCGTAGATCATCCCTAATCCTTCTCGTTCCGTCGTGGTGTAATTTCTTTCTGCTGCGTTCAGTTGTCTGCTAGCGTAAGCTATGGGAAGATCTATGTTACCTTCATTCGTGGGTTGTGCTAACACACATCCTATGGCGTAATTGGATGCATCCACATGTACATGGAATGGCTTACTCCAATCTGGGGTAGTCAATATAGGTGCTGAGCACAAGCGTCGTTTAAGTTCATTGAATGAATTTTCACATTCATCTGTCCATTCGAAATTGGTTAAAAGAGAGTACAAAGGCTTGGCTATGATATATACATGTGTATGAATCTCCTATAATAACCGCAATGGCCCATAAATGCTTGTACCTCTTTCACATTAGTTGGTCTAGGTAATTCTGCAATTACCTTCACCTTTTCTTCATCCGTAGAGATTCCTTTTTTTGACACAATGTGTCCTAGAATTTTGCCTTGTCTGACCATGAAAACGCATTTTTCTGGGTTCAAACAAACCTGATATTCTCGACATTTGTCAAATACTTGTCTTAGCTCTGGGATATGCGTCTGTCTTACATTTGAATGAGCACATAAGTCATCGACATAAACTTCCAAGCTCTTGCGTAAGAATTCCATGAAAACATGGCACATGAGTCGCTGGAAAGTGGCGGGTGCATTTGTTAAGCCAAATGGCATTACACGAAATGCAAATATGCCCCATTCAGTGGCAAAAGCCGTCTTGTGTTGGTCTTTTGGAGCAATGGCTACTTGGTTATAGCCTGAGAATCCATCAAGAAAGCTGTAAACTTCCTTGCCCGCAACTCTTTCCAAAAGGTGTTCCGTGATGGGAAGAGGATAACTATCTCTAATCGTGGCGGCATTAACTTTTTTAAGGTTAATACACACACGCAATTTTCCATTCTTCTTGGGCACTACCACAATGGGGGATACCCATTCGGTATGCTCAATTTCGTAAACGAATCCTGCTTCTATCAAGCGATCTATCTCCTCTTTAATCTTCGCAGCGTAGTTATCATTATACGTGTACGGTTTCTGTTTTGTCGGTTTTGCATCTGGAGTCATAGGGATTCTATGAGAACATATATCTGGATCTACTCCTTTCAAATCTTTATAGCTCCAAGCAAAAACATCTCTATATTCGCGCAATAGGGCAACTAACTCTTCTTCTTCTTCAGTCGTCAAATCATGCCCTATGTATGTGCATTTTTCTTCTTCTCCTTCTATGGCAACTATTACTTTCTTGGTTTTCTCTCGGTTATCATATACTTGTCCATCATTTACCTTTCTATTAGGCATTCGTACCATGATTCTTCTATCTTCAATTTCATATTTCTTGAAATTCTCGGGTACTTCAAATAAAGATTCTTCTTTTTCTGGCATGGTGTCTTTCTTCTTTCTTTTCTTGCCTTCACTCTTGGTAGTCACTTCCGTGGCTAATCTCACTTCATTCGTAATTTCCTCATGTCTCTGAGTGTGGGTCTCTACTTCGTAGAAATATTCTTCCTCTGATGCAAAGGGTGGGTCCATGATAATTGATTCTAAATCAAAATCGCTTGCATCCTCAAATGCATCAGTGTTCGGTTCACACTCTTCTAAAATTGCATCGCCCAAGATTGGCTCTATCGTGAAAACTGAAATGTCATAGCCATCCTCGTCACAGTGGGGTGTCCATTGTTCTTCATTGATGGCTACATCCATGGTTGCTAGGATTTCCGCCCAACCATGGGGTTCAAATTCTTCGTCTGGGAATACTACAGGTGCGTAGGCTGGATCTTGAAGGGTTCGTGGATGTTGTTCTGCACCTAAGGTCCTGGCTTCTAATCTTTCTTCCTCTTGTTTGGCAACTTTACACATCCATAAATGGGTATCCTCATGCAACCAAGAAGGATCTGATTCTAATGAGTGCACGGATTCCGTCTCTACTGGTGTCTTATGGATGGTATTCCATTGTATTGGGGGTACATCTCTATGTGAATAGTCTTTAAGATCGACTTTAGTAGTCACTCCTAAATGTTGCAAGTACAAGGAATTAGTTCCCCAATCTTGTACAATTTGCAACTGACGCATGAATGGTCGTCCCAATATCATCTCGTAAGCACGGTTTTTCGCAAAGTCACAAATGGCAAAAGTATGCTCAAATTCTACACCACAAGTGGTGAGAGATATGCCTTCTAGTAAGCCTAATGGTTTTTCTATGTGTCCATCGGCCATTTGTAGCTTCATCCTAGTGGGTCTGAGTGCTGGCTTACCCCAACGCTTCCACAAAGCGGTGGTAGCGATGGCCACTCCGGCTCCTGAATCTAAGATGGCTTTCGTGGTGTAGCCCTGATGGGTTATTGGAAGATATGTGTTACCTTCCTCTCCTTCGCTTACGTCTCCAATCTTTTCCACGGGTATCTCTGGTACCTTCTTATGTGATCCTATCTGAGAGGGTGTGGTAGCTAGCTCAGGGAATTGATTTGCTACGTGCTTCCACAACTCTGGTTTTACCTTTAACAATTCCTCCAGGGTGAGATTACACTGTACTTTAGTGTTCTTGATCACTTCCATGTTCCTAGGGATCACTGATTCTTCATTCCTCACTATTATCGTGGGTGCTCTCATACTGATAGACTTTGCTTCCCAAGGTCCTGTGAACTGAGGTAATTCTTGTAAAGAATTAGATTCAAATCCTGTGGGTTCACTCAGTTGTTCCACCTCTACATCATCATATATAGAGGGGATATCTTGGGGAAACTCTTCCTGCAAGTCGTCTATTTCCTGAATAGGAGGATGAGTTCCTTGTTCTTTTCCCCATTTCTCTTCTTGGATTTCCCTCAAAAATTCATGTGAGTACCTATGTATGGAAGACAAATTGTCTTGACTTTCTGTATTAGGTACTTGAGACAGGGATGGTGCATTCATTTCCTGTGTCTCTGGGACAATAGGGTTCCTATGCTGATCCTTTTTCTCTTTGCTTTCTATCAAGTGTTCTAGCCTCTCCATTAGTCCTTGAAAGTGTAATTCCAGTTTTGCCATGTTATTCCAATTAAGATATCTAGAGGCTTCGAACAAGGCTTGTGCTAGTTCTACCATCTTCATGCATAGTTTAGTTCTTTCTATTTCTAGATCAGCTCGAGGGTAGTTTTTACTCATTTTCGTGACCTGAGGTCCCTCTTTTATTCTAGCCTGATATGCACGAAACATCATGTCTAGATCTTCCGGTATGGGTTCCGCTAAAACTGATCCTGATTTCTGAGCTGGGATTTCTTGGTTTAATTCTTGTGAAGCCAATTCTTGGATTTTGGCTCTAGATTCCCTTAAACTTCCTTCCAACTCACTTATCTTTTTACTCCATTTTCTCTTTATCCTTTCTCTAGAATCTTTCCAAGATTTTGTCTTTTTACTACTCGATTCTGCAACTTCACTAGTTCCTGCTACTTTCTCTTGATTAAGCTGTTGGTTTTGTAAGAGCGCCTGGGCTCTGGTTATAGCTTGGATAGGCACGTATGTAGGGTTGGATCCATCTGCGTTGTTTACAATACCTATCACGTTGATCGGTGTCACATTCGAAGCGTTGACTGGGTTCTTAGGACAATCTTTGATTATGTGCTCTTTTCCACAATCGGCACAAAAGCCTTGTATGTTATAGTACGGTGATTGCCTTGCTATTGGGGGATGTGGACAATCCTTTATGAAGTGATCTCCTTGGCACCTAAAGCATGGTCCTCTAGGGCCCTGTGGTCTCTGTTGTCTCAGTTGGGGCCGTGGGTTTGGGTTTGCGTACATCACATTAGCATAGTCTGGCTCCCAACTAGGTTCCATTGGTGGACTATCATAATGATATGTCTCCACATGTTCTGGTGACTCCGTGTAATAAGCGGGTGGACTAGTTACCTGAGTAGAGTCAAAACTGTTTGAGTTCGGGTCACTTTCGGTGATCAAGGGTGAAGAAGGCACTAAGGCCCTACTTAGGTTCTCTTCTACAGCAGCGTATTTGACTGAGATGACATTCGCTGGTGGGGTGGCTGCTGAGCTAAGACGGGTTGAGGTCTCTGTTGAGCCTGGTATGGGTAGTTCTGAGGAGGCCTATAGTAATAAGGCTGAGCATTGTATTGGCCTTGATACCTACCTGGCTGCTGGTATGTTTGCGGGTAGTTTTGTCTCACGGTTTGTTTGTTGTATGGGCAGTCCTGAGCCGTATGATTTGTATATCTCCTCTCAATTGTACAGTATTGGCCACTAGGGTTGGCTTGAGGTTGAGGTGCATTGGGACACACGTTTACCAAATGATTTCCACCACAAGTGTAACAACGTACATTAGTTGGTAGCTTGGGCACCTGTTTGCTAGAAACTCCTAGTTTTTGGGCCACTTTTTCTGCTAGGTCCTCTATCGAATTAGACAATTTTGTGGATGCTAGAGAAGAACAATCTGAGTCCTTATAGACCTTTGAGAGTTCTAATTCCTCTCCTAGGTTGTCCTCGATGTCTATACATATTCTTACACACTCCTCTAGCGTTCTGGGTTCTTTTAGGTACACATACGAGCGTAGTTTAGCGCTCAACAAGCCATCTAGGAACAGTGATACCTGTTTAGCTTGTGAGGGTAGCTCTTGCATTGGACATCGCTCAACATATTGTCTAAACCTACGTCCTGCCAGTCTTACTGTTTCCTGAGGGGTTTGTTTAAAGCTATGAATCAACAAAGACGTGTCATGTCTAATCCCACTTTTAGAGAATTCAGTGATGAATGACTCTAAAAAGTGATGGATGTCCCTGAATTGCCTTTGTTGCAATGGTTGAAACCAAGTTAAAGCGGTATTCTTTAACGTTAGTCCAAATGCATTGTATTGCGTGAACATGTCTTCAACTTGTTCTGCTCTTAGTACTTGCTTGAATTCTGCAACGTGGTCATAGGGATCTCCTGTCCCATCAAAGTAATTCTTCATTGATTTTACTAATTGAGTGGGTCTCAATACTCTTGCGTGTTCGCGTGGTCTAGGTAGAGGAAAATCATCTCTACCACCTGGTATTCCATGTTCTCTTTGTCTATCCGTCCTATTAGTGTTCGTGGTTGTTCTATCTCTCCCTATGGGGTGATTAAAGCTTACTTCCGATCTCTCTTTATTTCCTTCTCTTTGATTTCCATGGGCTGAGGAAGTTCCTGCCCCTTGTTGATTTGCATTCATGTTTGTTCGAGATGGAGGGAATATCAATTCACCTCTCCATGTGTATGTGTTTTTAGCGCGTTCAGGCACCACAAAGACTCTTTCTGAAGTCTCATCCAAGTATACAACCTTTCCAGGTGTATCTGGGTCCTTGAATTCATAAATTGTAATGATGCCTATCTCACCAGGGTGTTCCTTTCTATACCTCCAAAAGGCTTCATCTGTCTCTTTATTTATAAACAACTCGGTGCTCCTGTTATCTTGAGGGATCCACTCTGGGATGAGTACTCTTGTTAATACGGATTTCCCTCTCGGTGTTCTGGGTTCTTCTAACGGTTCCTTCCCTTGAAATTTCGCTTCCGTCTCTAATTGGATTGTGCCAAACTCATTAGTATCGTTTGGCTGCGTACTTAGGATGTACATGGTTCCTTCTTTGTCTATGTAAGCGTCTCTCTCTCAAATTTCACCACTGGTCTTTCCAATCCAATGGGTTGATCAGGGTTGTGCAGTTGCACCACTTGCCTTTGTAAACCATCCTCATAGATGCGAGCACCTAGTCGGTTGGTTCGGAGAAACTCTAATTGCGTTCTATAGGGTCCTTCAGGTTTTTCTAAGTATGCTACATGCGACCCTCCTTCTGGTCTGTCTGTGCTAAATGCCATTTCCGATTTGCTAGTATCTGAGCTCTCGTAGGGGTAATTACTATTCAATTGCTGAGCCCAAGATCGAGCAGTGGTTCTTACACTAGCCTCTGATGATCTAAGGCTTCGTCGGTCTGACTTACCTATGTGTCTTCCTGATCTAAGGTTCATTAATTTCCTTCCTTGCACGCTCAATTACACCCTTAGATCGTCAATGGTCCTTTGTGATTAATTCTTGATTTTTTTAATTTTTCTTTGGATTCTTGTCTTAATATATGCTTCAGGAATTCGACTTTCCGTTATAATTTTGAGTTCTCGTTCCATCAGACTTATGTTCTTTTCTTTAGGTTTTCGTCACACACACCTTTACTTTAAGTCTTAAACTTGAAAGAATTAGGTATCTTGAACTTGAGGCGTTCCTATCGTCGTTAATCCACAACTACCGTTTAGCCTAAGCTAAGAATTGACTGAGGGGGTTGAGTAATCTTCCAACCTCGAGTCGGCTTTTCTTGTTGCTCTGATGCCCTGTTGCTCAAGAAGCCGCGCTTCCCAAGCTCTGCTGTCTTCACTGCCTTGCTTGCTTGCCTTTGATTGCCCTTGCTAGACCTGGAAAATTCCAATGTTAGACCAATTCACAAGATGATCAAACACTTGAGCATATACACCTTTTAGTCCTTTCCTTTTTTGCCCAAATTTTCAATATGTGCCCCCTGGCTTCCTAGTCCCAAACTAGGTGAACCTCAAAATAGTTTATCAAAAAATAAATGTATCCTTTATGAAAAAAACAATTGAGGTCACGTAGTACTCATCACGAGCTTTCTAACGAGCTATTAAGCTCAAAAAACGGACTTCGGATGAAAAAGTTATACGCGTTCAGGCCCTGGGGGGTAAAAACTGACAATCCAATTTTCCCTCAAACATGAGCTAAGGGGTCTCCTATGAGTCTAATGGTCCAAAAATTTCTCAAAAATACCCTCAAAATAGGTCAAAAATTGAAGTCCAAAATTTGCGATGGGGGTGGGCAATCGCGATGGTCTGGGACAATTGCAATGGTCCGAGCGAACCGTCGCGATGGCGTGGGATTTGGACAATCGCGATGGCCCGGAAAAGTGAACCGTCGCGATGGCCCGAAGTGAACGATCGCGATGGCGTGGAAATGGACCGTCGCGATGGTCCGAAAAAGTGAACCGTCGTGATGGCGTGGGATTTGGACAATCGCGATGGCCCGGAAAAGTGAACCGTCGCGATGGCCCGAAGTGAACGATCGCGATGGCGTGGAAATGGACCGTCGCGATGGTCCGAAAAAGTGAACCGTCGCGATGGCATGACCAAGCGGACAATCGCGATGGCGCGGTCAACGGTCAAAGGTGGACAATCGCGATGGCGTAAGGTTGAACCGTCGCGATGGCCCGTGATGCGATGGCTTGAGCCAATCGCGATGGTCCGATTTTGGGCTATCGCGATGGTCCAAAAAATGAACCGTCGCGATGGTCTATCGTGACACGTGGCACTGTCGTGGCGATGGAGTGAGCCAATCGCGATGGTGCGGGGTCAGCTGAACAATCGCGATGGTCCAAGTGGACCGTCGCGATGGCTCATTTGAACCGTCGCGATGGTCCGAAAAGTGAACCGTCGTGATGGTCCGGCCGAGCCGTCGCGATGGCTTGAGCCAATCGCGATGGTGCGACACAATCGCGATGGTTCGAGCCAATCGCGATGGTCCACCAAACAACGAATTTTTGAAATGCAACTATGGTGCCGTGTGTGCACAAGGATCGCCTACCTCGTGGTGTGGTCGCCTACCTCAAAATCCGAAAGTTGCAGACCATCGCGATGGTCCGCCCTACTCGGAAATTTCTGACAGAAAGTACATGTTTTACCTTTTGGAAGCTCTCCTGATGCTCTGAAGCCCTGTATCTGCAAGCAAACTCAAGAAAATGCAAGCACATACAATCCCAAAAACTCTCTCTCGCTCTCTCGCATGCACAAATGAGGGGAAATGAGGTGAATGGGTGGATATGGTGAATTTTCTGATTTTTTTGGAAATGGAGATGATGATGCGATGATGAAGATGGAGTATGGGGAAGGTGAAAAACACTAAAAACTAAGTAAAAACAACAACAAAAAACTGAAATTTTTACCTTCCAACGCCACTTCTTGCTATACTCTTACCATCACACATTCGTCCTAGACTCGATCCCCGGCAACGGCGCCAAATTTGGTGTTGCTCTAGCACAATGGTAAGCACCACGTTAAGAAGCTTCACCTCCTTAATGTCAAACCGTGGGAGAGGTAGGAGTGATATGAAGATCGTGAACGTGAGATGTTGTGAGAGTGAAGGTGAGAAGTACAAAGATGCACACACACACACACACACAATGAAGAGACAAGCAAGACACAATGGAAGGTGGGAAATTAGCTCTATTACTCAAGAATACTCTTACAAGCTCAAACTAGCTCTAAGCTCACACTAACCAAAATGGACCAACCTCAAAAATGAGCTCTCTAGCTCTTTTTATAGTTTCTAGACTAGTTTTGACCGGTTTCACATCTAGTGACCGGCCTAGTTAAAAAATAGGTCCTAGATGCTATTTGGAAGGGAAAACGGTATCTAAAAATAACGAAATTCGGTACGAGCGTTCTACCTAAGCTCCTCAAGCTCGAGGACTCCTCGGCTTGCACAAAATGGAGCTATGGATTACAAAATGGGGTTTTCTATGATACATATGTTACAATTAGTGATAACAATCACTGTTGAATGTTTGGAGAATTAATAAGAAATGTATTTGTTTGAAAAATTGATCCGCCTGGCTCTCTGCTTCGTCTTTACATGCTTCCGTGGTGTCTGTGCCTCTGGCTGCTTCCAACAGCAGTCGATTGGGATGCTTTACTCATAGATTTAGCCAAGGGACTTAGGTTAGAAGAACATCACTTGGCCACCGATGTCGTCGAATACTATGTCAAACGTTTATCTCACCAAGGGTCTATTAGAGACGATAGACACAAGAGAGGGGGGGGGGGGGGGGGTGTTGGTAATATTCAGGGCACTCAAGGATCTACAAGACAGGGAAGCCAACAAAAGGAGTCAGAGCAGAGAGAAGGAACAAGTAGGCAAGGCAATCAACGCAGATCCGACAAGTAGGCCAATCAATTTTTCTGACCTAATGTCTTTTTAACAGTGATTTTCATCACTACATAAACATTGTAAAATTGTTTTTGGTAGATTCAACTCCATTTTGTTCAAGCGGAGGAGTCCTCAAGCTTGAGGAGTATAAGAGGTAATTATGTATCAATTTTCATAATTTTTAGAGCTTGTTTGAGCCTCCAAAATAGCCTAGGAACCTAATTTTTTACTAGACCAGACACTAGGTCTAGACAAGGCCACTAGCTAGTCAAAAATTGTAAAACGAGCTAGAGAACTCATTTTTGAGGAGAACAAATTGTAATTGAACTAAAGAAGAGCTCTTGTAATTGTTTTTTTATCTTAATCAAAGCTTCCATTGTCTCACTCTTAGTTCTTACGTGTGTGCACGTGTGTGTATGTGTGTGCATGCTTGTGTGCTTCTCCATTACCACTTGTGCACATCACTTGCATGGTGTAGCTCAGTGATGAGTAGCACCTCCTTTAATCTGAATCGGGATCTATTTTAGTCTGTTGATGCGTTGGTCCAGTTTCTATAACCATATGGTCATACTTCATATATTAACATACTTATCTAGAAATATGTTGAAACTTGGGCTTACCTACAGTATGAAGTTACTTCTGTGGTATTCAATAATGAGTAAAAGAAATGAATTATTTATGTTATTCTGCAAACGCTCTCTCCCACGGCTATCATATTTGGTTTGCATGAGTTATATTTTTGTTTTGAGCCGTTGATTTAATTTTTGCACAGAACAGGGTAAATTTAGGTTCTAATGTTCTATTCATGGATATTAGTTGAAGCAAAGCATCGTTTACAGACTGGTATTGCATCGTGCAAATCAGAGGTATCGTATCGTGACCATTTCCAATATCGTATCGTGGGGGTTGGTATCGCAATCGTAGTCATCCCAGTGGTATCGTATCCTCTAGGTGGTATCGTGTGTAGTGGTATCGTGTAGAACGAAGGTATCATATCGTGAAAATCTGGTATCGTATTGCTTGTTCTGAGTTCCCAGAGAGATCCTGTTTCCCTGTTTTAACCCCCAGAACCCTGAACTGGCATTACTTTCTCATACGAAATCCGCTTGCTGTGATTTTGGTTTTGTTGGAAAGCTCGTGGGGAGTTGACCCTCAGGAAAACTAGAAAACCAAGGAGTTCCAAAGGATTTTGAGCAATATAAGAGAACTTTGGGACTAGAAGCCAAGGCTTATGAACCTCAGATCTGGTAGACACTTAGGCAAGGATAGATAAAGCATTAGATCATCTGAGGCTAGTGTCAACCATACAGCCAAGTCTTGGGCTCAACAGCTTAGTGGTTATCCTTACACACTAAGTTCAAAAACCAGTGACTTAGAAATGTCTTTTAGCATGGAAAGACCCACACGTAGCTCAGGCACTGCCTATTTACAAACACCAGAAGGTCCCTATAAGACCCAATTGGAGTATATCAGGACCAACCAATTAGCTGCTCACATCTATGAGGATGGTCTAAGACGATCAGTGGTTCAACTCAAAAATCCTGACCAACCTTTTGGACTTGAACACCTAGTGGTCAAGTTCGAAGAGGGTGCATACATTGATAAGGAAGGAACCATGTATGTGGTTACCAACTTACCGGACATGACATATGAGTTTGGAAACATCATTCCTGAGAACGAGATAGGAGACCTAGAGCAAGGAGACCTAGGACGAGAACCCAAGACCCCTAGAGGTAAGTCACTCTTGACTAGGGTGATCACTCCATAATGGATTTCCCATGAGAACAAAAACATAGAGCTATTCTTGAATAGAGAAACAGAGGAAGCCTTTCAGAGATTTAAGCCAGATCAACTGAGTCCAATAGTCACCATCTACGAGTTCAAATATCCAGAGACACCAGGCAAAGTTGTCTATCTAGATCACACCTCAGAGAAACTGTTCTTGGTAACAGAGCAGGATAGGCATGCATACACTTGGCAAGGTGAATCAATTTTCCCTCCACTAAGACCTAGTGTTTCCCATGACCTCCAAGGAGTAGGATCATCCAAGGCTCATGAAAGCCAGAGGGAAAGAGCTAGAGAGATACCCGAGGTAAGCTTTGCAAACACTGTGGGCAGAGACAGATCACTACATGAAGGTGAAAGACCTGAAAGGGAGAGACATAGAGCTCATAGACATCAAAGAGATGAACATGATTTTCCATTGCCGAAACCCCGAGAGCACTCAAGAACCCTTAGACCTTCTCAAGTGGTCAAGGCAATGAAGAACTATTTTGATGGGTTCAGAGATCCTCATGATCATGTGGCTGAGTTCAAACAAGTGCTAAGAGCTGAACAGGTTGAAGACTTATTCACCCAGTTTGAGGCATTTGGTTTAACTCTTAAGGGTATTGCCTTAGCTTGGTTTCAACCCCTGAATAGTCGCAACTATCGAGAGATAGGCCAACTACTAGAGGAATTCATTATAGAATTTTCCAAGAGTGGCATCAGGCATAATACATCATCCTTGATCCACAGCTTTAAGCAAACACCCCAAGAAACATTGTGACTTGCAAGAAGAAGGTTTAGAAAGTACTTGGAAAGATGCCCTGTATCTGAATTACCCACAGCAGCCAAACAAGTGGCCTTGTTTTTAGATGGCTTGCTAAGCACCAAGTTGAGATCATATGTGTACTTGAAAGAGCCTAGATCCATAGAAGATTGTGTGCGGATATGCATTGACATAGAAGACAAATAGGGTGAGGAGTTAGGACTATCCAAAATCTATAAGGACTCTGACAGTTCTACTAGTCATACCTCTAGAACCTCCACTGAGATAGATGAGATAGCTGAGCAGGTGGCCAAAAAGCTAGGAGTTCAAAATAGACAAATGCCAAGGATCGCCTCATTGAAGTGATGTTATACATGCGGAGGAGATCACATGGCTAATGTCTGCCCAATGATGGCTCAACCCCAAGGAAACCCTAATGCTCTATATTGCACCATTGATAGGAAATATACAAATCATACAGCTGAAGATGGTCCCTATAACAGGCAGGCTGTTAGACAAAATTATCAACAACCTTACCAGCAGGGTAGGTATCAGAACCAGTACCAACAGCCATATTATAGGCCACAACAACAATATCAACCTCAATACCAAGAGCAATATCAGACACCAAATAGGCCACAACGAGTCTTGGGAAACCAACCACCAACTCCTACCAATGTGATCCCAATTAAGTATACGATGGTAGAGGAGAACCCTAATAGAGCATTGGTGCTACTAACCCCTTTGGTCTCAAAAAATGACTCTCATGCTCATAATTCAGACTACTCCCATGAAGGTAGTCCACATGCTTATTACATAGAGTCACCTGAGCAAAGTGAGACTTCTCCATATCAATATGAGACACCACTAATGGAAAAAAATTGGGAGCCAGAATACTCCAATGTCATGTATACGAATCCAAATCCTAGGCCCCAAGTGAGACAAGTAAGACCACAAGCCCCTAGAGGACCATGCTTTAGATGTGAGGGCGACCATTTCATTTGTGAATGTCCCCATCAACCAGCGCTTGGACAAGGACAAAACATCACAATACAAGGCTTTTGTCCTAAGTGTGGCAAGGAACATCTTCCTAGAGAGTGTCCTAGGAATCTCTCTAGTGTGCCTAAGGTTACACCCATCAATGTGGTAGGCTTAGTGGCAGATTCAAGTTCAAGTAGCAGTAATGTGGCTCCTCTATAGGCAGTTACTATGGCACAGGCGGCACAACAAGCGAAACCATACGAGCAATCGGAGTCAAGTGAGTCAGGAGAGCATAGTAAGAGGAAACCAAGAACATGGAAGGATACCAGAGAGAAGGCTAATCGCAAGTGGAACAAAAAGCTATCCAAGCTAGCAGAAAGCCTAAGGGATACCAAAGCAAAAATAGAAGACATTTCATCTCAAAGCCCCTCGCATGCCGAAGCTCCATCCACTCCACCTCATCCCACCCCACCACCCATTGTAAATAACCCACAACCAGGGTCTGTTCTTGCAGATCCAACCCTAGAAGGCTTGGACATGATGTTCAAGGCCTACCAGGCCTGCCTTCAAGAAGGGCCAACAACTGCAAACCTAGACAAGAGTTACCCAAGAGAAGATTTAGAGATTGAATGGACAAAAATGTGCATGAAAATGGTAGAAGTAGCTCAAGCTATGCTCGAGACTAGTCAAAAGTTCAATAAAACAAACTCTATCAAACCGGATTTGCATTTCCAAGGCTTACTAAAAAGATTAGAGCAGTTGGTAAACAAGCCGCAGTTTTCTTTACCTCCACAGGCTCAACCAATTATTGAAAGAGAAAGCTTACCACCAAGGAAAGCTTATGTTCCTGATTCTGTGTATGAGGGAACACCTCTTTCAATGCAACAGTACTCTCAAGAGTTCTTGCGGGAAATACAAGAAGAAAAATGGGCTAAGGAGAAGGGTAATCCCCCTCCTATTCCTGAGATTGATGATCTTCATGACCAATTTCCCCAAGACATTCCGTCTATTTATTGAGACCAAGCAGAGCAACAAGAAGATGAAAGATTAGATTTTGAATCTAATTCTTTACAAGAGTTGCCTCAATTCACAGGCCCATGGGAATTTGAATCTCTTCAGATGAGAGCTCCCACAATATTGGTAAGAAATGAAGACTCAATGGTTCCAAGAAACACTCAGTGCCATCTCACGGTAGAAGAGCTGCTCAAAGCAAAACCTGAGCTATGGAATCATGTGAAGGATCAGGTTCCAGAACTTCATTCCAATATGCCAAAAGTGGGCTCTAAGCAAAAAGTACCAGAGATACCTCTAGACAAAATAGGGGACATGAGTGAAGATGAAGAAGGTAATACTTATCTTCCGATCACCTATCAAGGTTACACAACCAAAGCTATTGTAGATTCAGGTGCTGGTGTTGCTATTGCGACAACCTCCTTGTGGAAGCGATGGGGCAAACCCACATTAAGACCAACAAGAATGAAGCTTCAAATGGCAGATGGTCATTTTGAAAGACCTCTAGGATTGCTTGAAGGGATAACTCTAAACACTTGTGGTGTAGAGTTTGAACACACATTTGCTATATGTGACTTTGAGAAAAATAATGTCTACGAGATGATCCTAGGAAGACCCTTCCTACGACAATTGCAAATAGTACAGGATTCGGGAACCAACTTCTTGTACTTATAGCACTTAAGAGTCACTACCAAGGTCAATTTGAAGGATTTTTCAGAGATGTACCACCCCTACAGTGGAATCCTATCCACAATGCGAAAGAAGATTCTACTTCTTTGCATTCTGGGAGTTCACCTGATCCATCCTAGCTGCATGAAGATACTCACTTCTGGATGTGCAAGGTCGGAGAGGAAGAGGAAAAGCGTCTAAAAGCGAGAGAGGAAGGAACTACCCTAGGAGATAGACCAATCAAAGACCCAGCCTATACACCGATGAGATTTCCAGATGAGGAATTTGAGCCTCATGGTTGGGCAGAAATTTTAGCTACCATGGACATTGCAGTCAATGAAGAACAATGGACACCTCACTGTGATGAGGAGGGTTATGATATTTCTCTGTTCATGTGTGAGCCTTTGTTGGAAGAGTGTGATCCTAGTGAGGTCATAGAAGAAGAAGAGAATGATGATGATCTAGAATCCATTGTGATGGATACTTACTTTGACTCAGAGGAACACTATTTAGAAGACATAGGAGTGTTAACCCAAAAAGAAGAAGAACCCCTCACAAATATTAAAACTGTAAATTCAAAGGAAGGAAGCGAAGGAGGTCAAAAGAAAAAGAAAAGAAAAGCAGTGAAGCGAGAAGAGGAGGAATCATTGTTCGAGGTACCAGAAAATTTCAAGAAATATGAAGTTGAAGATCGGAAAATTTTGGTACGAATGCCTAAGAGAGAGGCCATCATAGGAGAATCATATGATAATAAAGGAAAGACCAAAAAAATTGTTGTAAACATTGAAGGGAACGAGGAACGATGTACATACATATGAGATGACCTAAGTGCAAAAGAAGAAGCAGAGCTTGTAGCTCTATTAAGGGAATATTGCATGGCATTATAGAGATCTGAAGGGAGTAGATCCAAAAATTTTCTCTCATACAATCCCCATGACCATTGAGGCCAAGCCCACCAAACAAAAGCCCTACACATATAATGACACTTATGCACCTAAAATCAAAGAAGAAATTGACGGGTTGATTGAAGTTGGATTCATCTATGAGATTGAGCATACTGAATGGGTGTCCCCCATTGTAGTGGTGCCCAAGAAGAATGGAAAATTGCGATTGTGCATTAACCTTAAAAAAGTTAATGCCGCTAAATTAGAGACAGTTATCTGCTTCCAATCACTGAACATTTATTGGAGCGTGTTGCAGGCAAGGAATTTTATAGCTTTCTGGATTTTCGGGTTACAATCAAGTTGCCATTGCCATAGAAGATCAACAAAAAACAGCTTTCGCCACAGAATGGGGAATCTTTGCATTTCGTGCGATGCCATTTGGCCTCACCAATGCACCTGCAACATTCCAAAGGCTCATGTGTCATGTCTTCAAAGAATTCTTGCGAAAGAGCTTAGAAGTATATGTGGATGATTTATGTGCTCATTCCCAACAAAGAAGATATCACATCCCTGAGCTTAGATAGATATTCAGCAAGTGTAGAGAATACCAAGTGTGTTTGAACCCAGAGAAGTGTGTGTTCATGGTACGACAAGGTAAAATCTTACGTCACA
Source organism: Ceratopteris richardii (assembly GCA_020310875.1). NCBI lineage: Eukaryota > Viridiplantae > Streptophyta > Polypodiopsida > Polypodiales > Pteridaceae > Ceratopteris > Ceratopteris richardii. The sequence continues at coordinate 30,750,121 of CM035429.1, forward strand.
TTGTTTCTAAAAATGGAATATCAACAGATGAGGACAAAGTAAGAGCCATAGCAGAGTTGCCAAGGCCAAGGAACGTTAAAGAGGTGCAAGCCTTCATGGGTCATTGTGGATATTACCGCAGGTTCATCCACATGTATGCCATCATTGCTAAACCTCTTTATGGATTGTTGTAGCTCAGTGATGAGTAGCACCTCCTTTAATGTCAATCTGGGAAGACGTGAGGATGGTATGAAGACCTCGAGCAAGTGGAGGCACAAGTGCATGAGTGAGAAGCACACAAGCATGCACACACATACACACACATGCGCACACACGGCAAGACAAAGAGTGATAAGCAATGGAGTTCTTAGATTACTTTCAAAAAGCTCTTACAAGTTCGTTTCAATTACAATCTACCCTCAAAAATGAGCTCTCTAGCTCTTTTTATAGTTTTTGGCTAAGTTTTGGCCCTGTCCAGACCTAGTGTCCGGCCTAGTTAAAAATTAGGTTCCAGGGCTTATTTGAGGGCTCAAACGATATCTAAAAAATACAAAAATTGGCAGGTAGATACTTCTAAAGCTCCTCAAGCTCAAGGACTCCTTGGCTTGCACAAAATGGAGCTACAAAAAGATGAATTGGTATTTACAATGGTGTTTAGTGATGAAAATCACTTTGAATGGGTGTAAAGGATTTGAAAATTTAAAGGTTGCCTTAGTGCTAGATCTACGTGAGTGCTCGTACTTGCTTCTTCATGAGGAAAATTACTGGCCTATTTGCCAGATCTTCGTTGACTCCCTTGTCTGCTGCTAACACCCCCCCTCTCTCGCGTCTGTCGTCCCTAACAGACCCTTGTTGTGTGGGTTTCTGAATGTAGTACTCGACGACATCCTGCGCTAAGTGGTGTTCGGCGATTCTCAATCCTTTGGCCAGATCTGTGAGTAGAGCATCCCAGTCTACCGGCCCAGGAACCTCTGGATGTGGAATACGTAGCTTTTCGGAATGGAGAGCTTGTTCCACTGCAAACAACTGCAAGAGATGGGATGGTCTGGGAATGAATATCTCGGAGTGATATTCCCAGAATCCCGTGACAAACATCTCTTCAAACGTTTGTTTGAAGCAGGCCGGTAGATATTTGATGCGAGCGTGCCATGCATACACAACATTAATCGATGGGGTTGTGCTCATGTCGTATACAAGGTCCTGATTACCTTCATTAAATCCTAGTGCTGAGAGATGCGGTTCCTTGACATTTTTGAAGGTCCTGAAGGTGACCAACATAAGTTCGAAAATCTTCAGGCACATCTGAGTCATGACATCAGGTACATTCTTGAAACGGACCCCCCAATGTCGAATCGTCAAAATCATATATCCAATAGTAGGTGGGCCCTTAGGGGGTGCGAAGTACACATAATTGAGCCACTTCTCGCATCCTTTAATCGTCAGCACTGTTTGTGTGTACTCCGGCCATGATCTCCTTCGAAACACAGGGCAATAACATGGGTTATATTTGATGTACAGTGGCATGTTGTTCCATGTTCTTACCATTTCCGGGTATGTTTCAAGCAGCCGAATCCTCCACATCGGTTGGCGAATATGTCCCTGCTTGGCACTTTCTGGGATTTCGTCAGGTGCGAATTGGGTGGCAGAGGTGGGTTCCCTTGAGGTGTGGTGCTTGATCTCCGCATTATAATCCGCCATTAGCACGCAAAAAGGAACATACAGGTCGTCCGATGGGCCGATCCACCTATGGTGTGAGAGATTCTGAAAATAATCGGATTTTATTACAACCTCTTCTAATTTTGACATCAATGTGATTTGAGCTGCCACCCTGTCATCATGCGTCGTGGCTACTTTCTCTAACTTTTGCATCCATTCAAGTGCCTCAATCTCAATTGTGTCCATGCCCTGTTCTGTTCGCTTACCCCCGGGTGTTGGCATCGGTACATAGGGATCCTCGAATGTTTCTTCTACTTCAATTGGCACCAGATCGTCAGGCTCGGGCTCTACCAGAGGGGAGGGCTGACGCTCATATTGCATGACCTTCTACGTAATTCCTCAAGTTCAGCCCGGAGTTTAGTGACCTCTTCAGATGTATCTTCTGCGGTTGTGCTCTTGCTGGGTGATGTCTGTCGGGTGGCCAACTGTCTTCGTAAATCATCTCTGTCTTTTTCTAAAGCGGCATGGGCCTCCATTAGATCTGCATGAGTTTCTAACACCACCTTCATATTCTCAGAGGGAATGGCCTTGAATCGCTCTGGGTCAATTTCCTGTGGGGAACCCTCCATTGCCGCCTCCAGATTTTCTTCGTTCTGTTTCTGTAATCTTTTATTCTCCTCTAGCGCTGTAGACATATGCTTGCGGAGGAGGCCCAAGTTCCGTCGAAGTTTCAGGTTTTCCGTGATCTGAGAATGTAGCAGCTCGTCCATGTGTCGTCGTTCTTCATCATCTGCTTGGGGTGGGTTGGCTACTAGTTGTGCATATTGTTCCTGTAAGGTCACGTGCTGCTGTTGTAGTAGCTGCTTCTGCTCTTCAAGATCCCTACATCGTGCTTGGAGATCTTCGTGGCTTCGGAAAAGCCTTGTATGTTGGTTGTCGAGATGTTGGTAATGTTGCTGAAGTTGGGACCTGCATTGATGCATATTATTAAATACATTATTAAGAGGAATGGTGGGAGAAATGGTGTTGAATGCAGAGGGGAAGGGAAAGGGAAAGGGAATTGTGGATGCAGTACTGGGGACGGGTGAGGGGGGAGGTGGGGGAATGGGAGATTGTGGGTAAATTAGGGGTGGGAGAGGTGCAGAGGTGGGTGACACCTCCATGAAAGTGGGGGCCATGGTGGGAGTGACTGTGAACATGGGGATTGTGGTTGCGGTGAGAGTTGTGAACGTGTATAGAGGTGTGTGTAATTTTGAACTCCCAGGAAGTGTGATCGGGATAGTGAGGTTTACCGTGGCTGTGGTTAGACTTATGTTTTCAGTGGAAGTAGAGTGTGTGGGTTGGCTGATGGTTTGTGCGTTGGTGTGTGTAGTGGTTTCGGAGGTGGTGACAGTAGATGTTACAGTGGTAGAGGGAGGTGAGTGGGGCGGATGTGGGGGAGAAGGTGGCAAGGGAGGTGATGGAGGTGCACTCGATGTGTGGGCTTCCTCGGTGTCGTGAACAGTGTGTGCTGTGCCAGTGGTTGTGGGGGTGCCTTGTGGTCTTGAGCCTAATACATTCATTCGTTTTCCCGTTCGTGGGGGGCGTCTGCCATATCTCTTCTCTGTCCTTCGTGATTGCGCTAGTGCAGTATGCACCGTTTCAGGTACTCCCAAAGCATCTGATATCATTTCCAGGGTGGCACAGTATTGCTCGTCCACACCTTCCTCCTCCAGAATCTGGTTCATAAGGGCTTTACCTGCAGCTAATGACAGCCTCTGTTGCTCCTGAACTCGGTTCATCGTATCGTAGAGCTTCTTTAATGCGTTAGTATAGGCTGGGGCACCTTGCAATACTTGTAGGGCTTCCTGATCATACTCTTGTTCTTCTGCTTCTGATTGTCCATCCTGTGCCTCCTCATGTGCTTCTTCTTCATCGTCCACATTGACTACGTCCGGTTGACTGGGCTGGGCTTGGTCTGGGGCAGTTTGCTGTCCACCAGCTTGCTCTTCTTCAACTTCCGCGTTTACCGCTTCGATGATTCTAGCAACTTCTTCGTCTGTTAGATCCTCCAAAGTGAATCCATGCGGGAATTCCAGATCAGTCGGTACTGGTGGAAACACAAGATTAGGGCCATCTGTGCTGTGCCTGGGTAACCTGATAGTAAATGGTTGTACTCGGCGGGGGAGTCTTGGGGTTGTTTCAGGCGTTAGGGTTGCACCGCGAGCTTGCGCACAAGGCATCTGGACAGTGCCTCTCATCTTCTTTGAGGGAGGTCCTACAGCTGACAATCTGCGTTGAAACTCCTGTGCTCTGGTCCAAATGAGAGCCCTCTGCACTAGTACATCATATGCGAGACACCTGTATACAATTCTTGTGAGCGCACAGCAACCATACAGTACAGACTTTTGCTTCTTATACCATCTCGGATGAGCCATATGAATCTGGTCGATAATCCAGTGGGGCATATTGATGGACAATTCAAAAGCATCCGCCAGATAGAGGCTAAACCAGATCTTTTTGGGGGGCATTGTGAACCTCTCCTGCGCTGGGAATGCGAAATGTTGCATGACCATGCGTAAGTGAATGGCGATCGTGGGTGTCATCGCAACCATGTCCTTCAACTTCGTCAGATTCCTGTTCTTCATATTGTCTGGAACCATAGTCTCTTTCTCTGTTGGAATGTGCATACCTGTCATGTCGAGTGCTTCTCTTACCAGGTTGATAGTCAAGCGGAAACGCTTCAGCTCGTTGCCCCTTGTGAGTGATGGGAGCACAAAGGAGCTGTATCATTTCTTGTCCTTGCTTGGAGTGAGGGTACTAATTAAGTATGAGCACCTTAGAAAGTCTGGCTTTGGTAGTTGGAACTTGAAGTAATCATAGAGCCCAGCCTTCTTCCATATCGGCTTCAGTCCTTCGTTATTCTGTAGCTTTTCAAACTCCCTGGTAAAGAAATGGTATCTGCCCCAACGTCCATTGAATTCTACCTCGGACTCCCACATATATGTGCCTTCACCCAGAGGGCCAGCAACGTCACTGAACCAGTGTGAGGTTTTGCCCACCGGCATTGTGTGACCCTACGGAGGATTCTGAATTGGTATGGCATGTAATGCCCGTAATGCCACTGGTCTTTCCTTTAATTCCTCCTCGACCGGAAGGCTTTCGATGTCCACCACTTGGGGGCTGGTGCCTGCCTGGGAGCTAGTTCCTACCGTATCTGCCATTTTACTTCTTGCTGCCTGTCTCTGTGAGAATATACAAATATGTGTTAACATTGTACAGGACAAGGGAGGACCGTTGTTGTTCCCATTACAACATTAACATGAGGGTCGGGATCGAATAATGGGTTAGTAAGTGCTCGGTGCGAGTGTGCGTGCGGTTAGTCGTTCGGTAGACCTAAGAGTTAAGTGGAATGATGTAATGTGATAGTGATGTGGTTAGTAAGTTATCATGGATTTACAAATGGGGTCTGGGGGTTTGTTACAAGTCTTGGGCTGCCAAATGCAGTGGATGGGTTTTGCTCTTGGGTTCGTAGAGACTCTAGAGAGCTTTATCGGTGTTTTGGTTTGAAAATGAGGCCTTTTAGGGACCCATTTGCAAGTGATTATGCTCGTGCTCATAGGCCTTGGTGTGTTCCTGAGTGTTGAAAATGGTTGGATACCGGCTGTGCGAGTGAATGGGTCACGCGGTATAGGTTGTGGCCTTGGCGTAGCTACTTGCGCCCGCAAGCAAGCCTTAGGCACCCAAATTTTTCTTGATTGTGGGCTACCCTTCATCGACTTCTTGGGCACCCAAATAGATTTCACGTTAGCAGAAGAATTTCTGACAGACTTCTTATTAGTGTCGTGTTGTTGGTTATTGATAAGAGGCTTTGCTCGTGTGGTTGGCTTGAGTGCAACCGGGTGTTCGCCTTTCCTCACCCACACTTGGTTTACTTGCTGAGACATTCTGCTGCGCAGGTACTTTTGATTTCCGGCATAGGTAGTACTCTGCTTCTTCTGCCTTTGATCCACCTTTGGTTGCTGCCTCCTTCTGGCCTTTGGAAAAGAAGGGAGTTCCATTGCGTCCCTAACTCCTTTTTTGCGAATATCATTCCTCTGCAACACATAGTTTTGGACAAGAACAACATGGTCATCTTCATGTGTACTCCTGGAAGGACCAGGAGTCTGTGACTTTCCTAGTTCCTTGAGTGCTCCAGTATCTAACTCTACTGTAATTCGACTATGATCGACCCATACCTAAAGAAGTCCACTTCTTAGGATTAAGTTGACTGCTTGGTCATAGATCCAGTCTTGACCCAAGAGAAGAGGTTCAGTGAGATCCTCGTATTGACACACTAGCACTTTAACTCTCATTGCCTCATTATGAATGTAGAGGGGAAGTTCCACCTCGCCCATGCAAGGGGTTTCTATGCCTCCCAATCCTATGAGATAGGCTTCCACAGGATTGACGGTTAATTGCAACGCTTGACAGTAAGACCATTTAACAGCACTAGTGGTCGCACCTGAGTCAATCAAGGCTCTTACGGTCCTTGCACTCTTTCCTTGTCCTATATCTAGGGTTATGAAAGGACGTCGATCAATTATCCTATGCGAGCTTGTTCCTGCAACTTCACACATGGCCATAGGATAACCTTGATCTGCATAGTCATTCGTTCTAGGTTGATCTCTACCTTGCCTTCGTAACTTCATCCTTCTGATGCGTTCTAAAGCTTCTGCTTGAGCTTCTTCTCGAACTCGCTCTTCTTCCTCTTTGCGTTTCTTAGCAATGTTGAGTCGGCTAAGCATTTCCTCCATGAGGGGTTCCTGATACAACTTGACTCTGCAACCGCTAATATAGTTTGGGAGAACATAACCCTCTAATGTGGCTAGTTGCACTGCTCCACTCGTGGAAATCCTATTGATAATCATAGGTCCGTAGCCCCTCTTTTCTAGCTTCCTCGCGTGTTGTTTCAGTGTATAGACTAAAACTAGATCTCCTGCTTTCAAGCCTTTATCCTTCACATGGGCATCAAAGTATGCCTTCTGTCTCTTCTTGGCTGCATATATCCCTGCAGCTGCTCTCAGTCTTGTTTATCCTAATCGTTCAAGGTCAAAGATCCTAGAGGAGAGCTCATGACCTACCCATTCGTGCTCTTGTGCTACTTTCAACGTAGGTATTAAGAAGTCCAAGGGTAGCACTGCGTTTTGGCCAAATACCATCTCAAAGGGGGTGGCTTGGAGTACCGTTTTGTAGGCAACTCGATATGCCCAAACAGCATGGTGTAGCTGTTTGTCCCAATCAGAGCGTTTAGTGTTCACTAATTTCGTCAGTACATTGCATAAGATCTTATTAGTGCTCTCAGCTTGTCCATTAGCTTGAGGGTGATAGGGGGCAGACTTCTTGTGTATCACCAAGAATTCTTGGAGTAGATTTTCAATCACTTCGTTCAAGAAATGAGTGCGTCTATCACTCACCAGCTCTATAGGTAGCCCATATCTTGTGAATACATTCTCAAACAAGAATTTAGCAGTTGTCTGAGCGTCATTCTTTGTCGTAGCCTTTACCTCTACCCACTTAGTTAGATAGTCTGTTGCAACAATGATGTACTCTGCATGAGAACCCTTAGCTGGGGGATTAATAGGACCTACGAAGTCTATTCCCCACTTAGAGAACGCACGTCCACCCATCATAGGTTTCAGTGGCATCTCATCTTTGCGTATAGGATACTGAGTCCTCTGACAGACATCACACCGTTTCACATAGGCATGTGCATCCATGTGAAGGGTAGGCCACCAGAAGCCCGCAAATAGTATTGCCTTGATCACCCGATCCGGTCCAAAGTGTCCTCCTACTACACCTTGGTGAGCAGTTTCTAAGATCTTAAGATATTCACTTTCATGGACACATAGCCTCAGGTAACCATCTTTACCACGCTTATATAGATTATCACCAATGAGTGAGTAATCCAGGGCTTCTTGTTCTAAACTCCTTTTCCTAGCCAGAGTCATGTCTGGAGGAAATGTGTTTGTCCTCAGGAAGGATACTAGAGGTTCACTCCAATCTGGCACAATGGATACTTGATAAAGAGTGGCGTGTTCCACTAGTGGTTTAGTGCAACAGATTGGGCATTCCTTGCACAACTTTTGGACATCAGCTTCCATAGTTGGCCAATGTACTCCGAGTCTCTTTAGGGTCTGTACAGTTCGTTGCTTTGAGTAGTGTTGCTCTAGTGCACCTACATGTGCTAATTGCAACCACTTAGCGTACTCATCCTCTTCTACGCAACAAGCCAAGATCCCTTGATCTGTGTGCTTGTACATGCTTCCTACCATGATGTGGTACTTTTGGGCTTTTACAACCTCTCTATTCCGTGTGTTTACCACTGGATGATTAGGCCCGTATGTCAATACTGGTACCAATGGCTTAGCCCACTGCGATACAACTTCCAATTTAAACAAGTAAGCATCAGGAAGGTCATCTGATACTCCTTGTGGGGCTTCTCCCGATGTGAGCCTAGATAGATGATCAGCTCTCAAATGAGTCCTACCTTTTCTTACCACCACCTCAAAATCATATTCCATTAGCAAGAGAAACCATCTCACTAATCTTCCTGTATTGCATGGCTTATTTACGAGGTATAACAATGCCTGATGATCAGTAAAAAATTTAAACTTATTTGCAAGCAAATAGTGTCTAAATTTCTTAACTGCATATACCATGCCTAAACCTTCTCTCTCCGTAGTGGTGTAATTCCGTTCAGCCGCATTCAATTGTCTACTGGCATAGGCAAATGGAAGATCCATATTACCTTCACCAGTAGGTTGAGCAAGTACACACCCAATGGCATAATTGGATGCATCCACGTGAACATGGAATGGCTTATTCCAATCTGGTGTGGTCAAGATTGGTGCTGAACACAATCTTCGTTTAAGCTCCTGGAAGGAGTTCTCACATTCATTCGTCCACTCAAAGTTAGTCAGAAGTCCGTACATGGGCTTTGCAATGACAGCATACATGTGTATAAATCTTCGGTAATAACCACAATGCCCCATGAAAGCTTGTACTTCCTTGACATTTTTTGGCCTAGGCAGCTCTGCTATAGCTCCCACTTTCTCTTCATCAGTGGATATGCCGTTCTTTGACACTATGTGTCCTAGAATCTTGCCTTGCCTGACCATGCAAACACATTTTTCTGGGTTCAGGCAGACTTGATATTCTCTACACTTGTCAAAGATTTGTCTGAGTTCAGGAATGTGGGTTTGTCTGATATTGGAATGAGCACAAAGATCATCAACATAGACTTCTAAACTCTTCCTCAGGAACTCCTTAAACACATGGCACATCAGCCTCTGGAAGGTAGCTGGTGCATTGGTAAACCCAAATGGCATTACTCTAAAGGCAAAAATGCCCCATTCTGTGGCAAAAGCCGTCTTATGCTGATCTTCTGGAGCTATGGCTACTTGATTGTAGCCCGAAAATCCATCGAGGAAGCTGTACACTTCCTTGCCTGCTACTCTTTCTAAGAGATGCTCTGTGATAGGAAGCGGATAGTTATCCCGAATTGTGGCTGCATTAACCTTCTTCAAGTTAATGCACACACGCAGCTTGCCATTCTTCTTGGGCACCACTACGATGGGGGATACCCATTCAGTGTGCTCAATTTCATAGATAAATCCAGCTTCAACCAGTCTATCTATCTCTTCTTTGATCTTAGCAGCGTAATTATCGTTATATGTATAGGGCTTTTGCTTAGAGGGTTTGGCATCTGAAGTCATGGGAATGGTGTGTGAGCATATGTCCGGGTCAACACCTTTCAAATCCTTGTAGCTCCAAGCGAATACATCTCTGTATTCTCTTAGCAAGGCAATTAATGCATGCTCTTCTTCTTCTGTTAGGTCATGGCCTATGTACGTGCATCTCTCCTCTCCTTCTTCTAGGGCCACTACTATTTTCTTGGTAGTTTCTTTGTTATCATAGGCCTCTCCTACTTGTGCCTCTCGTTTAGGCATTCTTATCATGACTCTCCTGTCATCTATCTCATACTTCTTAAAATTTTATGGGACCTCAAACAAAGATTCTTCCTCTTCTGGTGAGACTTCTCTCTTCTTTCGTTTCTTCCCTTCTTCCTTCTGGGTCACATGTGTTGCTAATCTTACATCGTTTGTGAGCTCTCCATGTCTCTGGGGTTGAAATTCTACTTCACGGAAGTATTCTTCATCTGATGCAAATGGTGGGTCCATAATGATTGACTCTAGGTCGGAGTCACTTGCATCCTCAAATGCATCAGGGCTAGGTTCGCATTCTTCTAGAATTGCCTCTCCCATGATTGGCTCTATGGAGAAGACTGAAATGTCATAGCCATCCTCATCACAATGGGGTGTCCATTGTTCCTCATTGATGGCTACATCCATTGTTGCTAAAATTTCTGCCCAGCCGTGAGGTTCGAATTCCTCATCAAGAAAGACTACAGGTGCATAGGCTGGGTCTTGAATGGGTCTATGAGTTTCGTTTGCACCTATTTCTCTGGCCTTTTCTCTCTTCTCTTCCTCTACTGCTACTTTGCACATCCATAAGTGGGTGTCTTTATGCATCCATGAGGATCCTGACCCTATGGAATACACCGATTCTGTATCATCTTTGGCTCTATGGATGGGATTCCACTGGATAGGAGGTACATCTCTATGAGAGTAATCTTTGAGATTGACTTTGGTCGTAACACCTAAGTGTTGCAGGTACAAAGAATTGGTTCCCGAGTCCTGTACCACTTGCAACTGTCGCATAAATGGTCTTCCCAAAATCATCTCATAGGCATGATTTTTGCTAAAGTCACATATAGCAAAGCTATGCTCAAACTCAACACCACAAGTGGTGAGAGTTATTCCTTCTAGCAATCCTAAGGGTCTCTCAATATGACCATCTGCCATCTGCAATTTCATTCTCGTTGGCCTGAGTGCTGGCTTGCCCCAACGCTTCCATAGGGAGGTGGTGGCAATTGCAACTCCTGCACCTGAGTCCAAAATTGCCTTGGTGGTGTACTCCTGGTAGGTGATGGGAAGATAGGTGTTTCCTTCTTCACCTTCACACATATCTCCTATCTTATCCAAGGGAATTTCTGGCACTGTCCTATGGGATCCTACCCTGGAACGTGGTTTTGCAACTTCAGTCACTTGACTGGCTACATATTTCCGCGCTTCTGGTCTATCCTTAGGCAGTTCTTCCAAAGTGGAATCGCGCTGCACCTTGGTGTTCTTTACTACCTCCGAGTTCCTAGGTATGACTGAGTCATCGTTCCTTACCATGACTGTGGGTGCTCTCATACACGTGGACTTTGCTTCCCATGGGCCTGTGAAGTGGGGTAGCTCCTATATGGAATTAGACTCAAAGTCCAATCTCTCGTGAGACTGAGTACTCTCATGTTCCCCGTAAATAGATGGGATGTCTTGTGGGAATTGGTCGTGTGCATCATCCACAAGTTCAAAGGGAGGGGCGACTTCACTTTCATTATCCCATTTGTCTTCTTGAATCTCTCGTAGGAAGTCTGGTGCAAACCGATTCATAGAAGAAGAAGTGTCTGGCTCCATAGAATTAGGCACATAAGCAACCTGGGAGGGAGGGCTTATTCTATCGTTGGCTCTCTCCTCGTTCTCATAGATGGCTGGAGCACAAGCTTCTTGGGGAGGATTACTTATTCTATTACTTTTCAGAACAGGCTCATACGCTCCCTGAGAAGGAATGTAGGCAACCTGTGGAGGTACGTAAGCTTTCGAGGGAGGCTCATCTGCCTTTTGGGGGGAGAGATAAGCTTCTTGAGGAGGCACGTGGGCTTCCTGAAGAGGCTGGCTTATCCGTTCTCTTGCCCTTTCCTTTCTGTGAGGGGTAGGTTCCTTTTCTGATTGTGCAATTAGCCTCTCTATTCTTTCTAGTAGTCCCTCAAAGTGTAACTGCGTCTTAGCTGAGCTAGAGATGTTAAAGAGGCGACTGGTTTCAAACATGGTCTGAGCCAATTCCACCATCTTAGCACAAATTTTAGTTCGTTCAAGCTCTAGCTCGGCTCTAGGGTAGCATTTTTCATGATCGGTTATGGTTGGCCCTTTCTTGGATTCTGGCCTGATATGCTTTAAGCATCATGTTTAGGTCCTCGGGAGTGGGATCTGCTAGGACAGATCCTACTTTGGGGGGTGGTGGAGTCGTATGAGGCGGGTTGGAAGGTGGTGGGTCGGATGGAGATGGGAATGGTGGTGGTGGAGTAGTGTGAGAGGGAGTTTGAGTTGTGAGTTCGGTTATCCTGGCTCTTGTTTCTCTTACGCTTTCCTCGAGTTCACTCATCTTCTTTGCCCATTGCCTTTTCATTCTTTCCCGACTATCTTTCCAAGCTCTAGTCCTTTTCTTGGTTATGCTCTCAGTTTCACTAGCCTCAGGGCCGTTTTCCTGGCTTGCCTCTTGGTTTTGCTGCAATGCCTGAGCTCTAGTGACTACCTGTACTGGTGTAGTGGAAGTGACACTTCCTGAGGAATCTACAACCATCCCAATCACATTGATAGGAGTGATTTTTGGCATATTATTGGGGTTCTTTGGGCAATCTCGTAAGAGATGCTCTTTTCCACAATCTTGGCAAAAGCCTTGGATCGTCACGGACTGAGTTTGTGTAGGTGGAGGTAAGGGACAATCACGAATGAAGTGATCTCCCTGACATCGGTAGCATGGTCCTCTAGGAAATGGTGGTCGTACCTGCCTAGGTTGAGGTCTAGGGTTGGGGTTTGCATACATGACGTTTGTATAATCTGACTCCCAACTAGGTTCATTTGGCTCTTCACTGTAATAGGACTCACCATGTTCTAGAGACTGCATGTAGTAAGCCTGGGGACTATCGACATGTGTAGAATCAAAGCTATGGTCACTAGGGTCACTTTCGGAAAGCAAGGGTGTTACAGGGACTATAGCTCTATTCAGGTTTTCTTCTGCAACAGCATACTTTACCGGAATCACATTAGCTAGGGCAGGTGGTTGTTGAGCTAACACTGGCTGAGGCCTTTGCTGGTTTTGATAGGGTTGCTGGTAATTTTGTTGTGGCCTGCCATACGGTTGTGGAGGGTACGGGTTCTGGTATCTTCCTTGCTGAGGGTATGGCTGAGGGTAGGGTTGCCTAACAGCCTGCTTATTATAGGGGCAGTCTTGCGCGGTGGGATTTGTGTACCTCCGTTCTATGGTGCAATACTGGCTACTAGGATTTACTTGGGGTTGAGCCATAATGGGACACACGTTTGCCATATGGTCACCATCGCATGTATAGCACCTCTTCGCTGGGGTAAACTTTGGAATTTGTTTGCTAGAGACGCCTAGTTTTTGGGCCACTTTCTCTGCGAGTTCCTCAATTGATGTGGATTGCGTGGAAGAGTGACTAGATGCACTATCTGAATCTTTGTAGATTTTGGAAAGCTCTAGTTCTTCCCCTAGGTTATCTTCAATGTCAATGCACATGCGTACACACTCTTCTATAGTCCTAGGGTCCTTCAGATACACATAGGATCTCAATTTCGTACTCAGCAATCCATCAAGGAATAAGGCTACCTGTTTTGCAGGTGTGGGTAGCTCCGAAACAGGGCACCTTTCAAGATATTGTCTAAATCTTCTTCCTGCCAATCTTACAGTCTCTTGGGGAGTCTGTTTGAAGCTGTGAATTAATGAGGAGGTATTGTGTCTTATGCCACTCTTGGAGAACTCTACAATGAAAGCCTCTAGGAGTTGGTCTATACACCTGAATTGTCGCTCATCCAATGGCTGAAACCATGTAAGTGCTGTGTTCCTAAGGGTTAGACCGAAGGCATTGTACTGTGTGAATAGATCCTCCACTTGTTCAGCTCTCAAGACTTGCTTGAACTCCGCCACATGATCATACGGATCTCCTGTGCCATCAAAGTAATTCTTCATGGACTTAACTAGCTGGGTCGGTCTCAAAGTTCTTGTGTGCTCTCTTGGTCTCGGCAGAGGAAATCCATCCACATTTCTTTGGTTCCTGTGAGCTCTAAGCATCTCAGGTTCTACCCTATTCATCTCCGTCCTCGTTCTTTCTCTGCCCATTGGGTTAGCAAAGCTTACTTCTGGTCTATCTCTACTTCTGTCTCTTTGCATTCCATGAGCTTGGGATATTCCAGCTCCAGGGTGACCATAGGATACATTCGATCTCGGTTGGGGGAAAATGAATTCACCCTTCCAAGTGTAAACATGCCTATCATGTCCTGTCACCACAAAGATCCTCTCTGAAGCGTGATCTAAGTAGGTCACTCTTCCTGGGCTATCCGGATCCTTAAACTCATAGATCATGATTGTTCCTATATCAGTTGGCTGATTAGATTTATACCTCCAAAAGGCTTCGTCAGTTTCTCGATTGAGGAGCAACTCTATGCTCTTATTATCCTGGGGAATCCACTCTGGTGTTATAATCCTAGTGAGAACTGATTTACCTCGAGGGGTTCTAGGTTCCGCACCTATGTTTCCTTGTTCCAAGTCACCTAAGTCCGCCTCTGAGATTACATTCCCAAATTCATCTGTCCTGTCTGGGTGACTGGTGACTACGTATATGGTTCCTTCTTTGTCCAGGTATGCACCGTTTTCAAACTTGACTGCCTGGTGCTCTAGTCCAATGGATTGATCAGGATTTTTAATCTGGACCACGGATCTTCCTAGGCCGTCCTCATAGATGCTAGCACCTAATCGGTTGGTCCTCAGGTATTCCAACTGTGTTTTGTAAGGGCCTTCTACCCTGTACAAGTAAGGCACTCCTAAACTTCCCGTAGGTCTGTCCATGCCTTGAGACATCTCTGACTCACTGGTCTCAGAGCTAGGGTAGTACGAGTGGTGGCTCAACTGCTGGGCCCAAGACCTAGCAGTGTGGTTAACACTAGCCTCTGAAGACCTAAGGCTTGGTCTCTCCCTTACAAGATGTCGTCCTGATCTAAGGTTCATATGCCTATCTAAGTAGCCCAATTCTTTGCCCAGAGTACAACCTCGTTGCCGATTAATTGGTATCAGTCACTTGATTCTTTTTAGTTATTTATCGTGTTTAAGGTCTTGTCTGGGATTACGTCGTCAGGAATACTTGAATGTTCTTCGTGCTTTCAGGTTGATCGTTCCACGTTAGGTTCTTTTACTTTATGTTATCGACGGTACAGAGATTAGGTTTTTAGCTTGAACTTGAGTTTTTAGGTGGTCTTCAACTTGATACCTGCCTATCGTCGCTCTGACTTACTCCTACCTCTCGTCGTTCTTAGCCTAAACTATGAATTGACAGAGGGGGTTAAAAGTTTCCAACCTTTTGTTTCCTGCTTGGTTGCCCTTGAGTGCTCAGGAAGTGTGTTCCCAAGCTTGCACTTACACTTGCTTAGAACGCCTTTCGATGCTCTCAATAGATCTGTAAGAGTTCCAAAGTTAGCTTGAAGATTTAAATTCCAAAGACAGCACCAATTATTTTCATTCCTGTAGCACACACACTAACTTGCATAGTGATTTTTAGGAAAACAATTCCAAAGACCCCTGACTTTGATCCCCCTGGGTATGGTCAACTTCAAAATACCCTATCTGAAAATCACTGCATTATCTGTATAAAAAACAGTTGAGGGCGTGTAGTATATGCCACGAGCTTTCCAACAAGCCCTAGAGCTCAAAAAATTGATTTCGTATGAAGAAGTTATGACTGTTCATGGTTTAGAGGGTTATGACATGATTCAGTCTGGCTGACGGATCCTAGGATTTTTCTCCCAAAACACAAGTGTCGGAACCTCCAATTATACTATTGGATTGACTATTTGCCCCAAAATTTATCCCAAAATTTGAACAAAATCACACCCTAATTTTTTGGCCGAAAAGCCTGTCAATCGCGATCGACAGGTCTGTCAATCGCGATTGACAGAGGTGTCCGTCGGGCCTGTTAGTCGCGATCGACAGTGTCAATCGCGATCGACAGAGTCGATCGTGGCTGTCAATCACGATCGACGGTATCAATCGCGATCGACACGTTTTCCGGATTTTTCACCGAGATTTCAGTCAATCGGGGGCCTATCAATCGCGATGGACACGTGGCTAAGCGAAAAAGTCAATCAATCGTTGAATTTCAGTCGGTCGCGATCGACGGTGTCAATCGCGACTGACAGAGGTGTCGGTCGTGGCTGTCGATCGCGATCGACGATATCAATCGTGATTGACAGGGTCCTACGTGGCAGTCAGTCAATCGTGGAGGTCTGTCGGTCGCGATTGACAGGGTCTGTCGGTCGCGATTGATAGGGTCTGTCGGTCGCGATTGACAGAGGCTGTCGGTCGCGATTGACAGAAAACCTCGGAATTTTTCTACTGTTTTTAGTGTTTTAGGATGTGCTCCTTGTGCTTGTTCTAGTGGTGCACTCAATTTTGTGAAAAGCCAAAAATTTCTGTCAGTCGCGATCGACAGAAGCCTGCGACCGCGAGACAGTTTCGATGATTTTCGTACCTGCGCAGGAAGCTGGGGATGATGATACAGCAAGAACCTGCAATGAAACTCAAGAAACATGCAAAATCCGCACACACAATATCGCTCTCTTGCTCTCTCTCACAAGTGAAATGAGGGAAATGAGGTGGGGAAGGTGAGATGATCAAAAAACAGAAATTTTCGTGATGATGGAGATGGAGGTGGGAGATGGTGATGATGATGATGGAAATGAAGATGGAGAAGAAAGTAAAAGAAAATCGATGAGAGTGAAGAAAATACCTACAACTCCAACGCGTCAACTCTACGTCTTACCATCACACGCTCGTCCTCAAAGCTCGTTCCCCGGCAACGGCGCCAAAATTTGGTGTAGCTCAGTGATGAGTGGCACCTCCTTTAATGTCAATCCGGGAAGACGTGAGGATGGTATGAAGACCTCGAGCAAGTGGAGGCACAAGTGCATGAGTGAGAAGCACACAAGCATGCACACACATACACACACACGCACACACACGGCAAGACAAAGAGTGATAAGCAATGGAGTTCTTAGATTACTTTCAAAAAGCTCTTACAAGTTCGTTTCAATTACAATCTACCCTCAAAAATGAGCTCTCTAGCTCTTTTTATAGTTTTTGGCTAAGTTTTGGCCCTGTCCTGACCTAGTGTCCGGCCTAGTTAAAAATTAGGTTCCAGGGCTTATTTGAGGGCTCAAACGATATCTAAAAAATACGAAAACTGGCAAGTAGATACTTCTAAAGCTCCTCAAGCTCAAGGACTCCTTGGCTTGCACAAAATGGAGCTACAAAAAGATGAATTGGTATTTACAATGGTGTTTAGTGATGAAAATCACTTTGAATGGGTGTAAAGGATTTGAAAATTTAAAGGTTGCCTTAGTGCTAGATCTGCGTGAGTGCTCGTACTTGCTTCTTCATGAGGAAAATTACTGGCCTATTTGCCAGATCTTCGTTGACTCCCTTGTCTGCTGCTAACAATTGTTGAAAAATTTTGAGTGGAACGACGAATGCAAAAATTCCTTCAATGAGCTGAAGAGATGATTATGCTCATCACCAATACTGATCACTCCTGATTGGAGTAAACCCTTCCATGTCCATGTAGATGCTTCCAATCATGCAATAGGATGTGTGCTAGCACAACCCACAGGTGAAGGAAACCTAGATTTGCCGATAGCATATGCTAGTAGGCAGTTAAATGCAGCTGAACGAAATTATACCACAACAGAGAGAGAAGACTTAGGCATGGTATATGCTGTGAAGAAGTTTAGACACTATCTATTGGCCAATAAGTTCAAGTTCTTCACTGATCATCAAGCTTTACTATATTTGGCCAATAAACCTTGCAATACAGGCTGCTTAGTAAGATGGTTCCTCTTACTAATGGAATACGACTTTGAAGTTGTTGTCAGGAAGGGTAGGACCCACCTTAGGGTAGATCATCTTTCTCGCATCACTTCAGGAGAGTCACCGCAAGGAGTGTCTGACGAACTACTTGATGCTTATTTGTTCAATTTAGAAGTTGTTCCTAAATGGGAAAATAAGTTAGTACCTATCCTAACCTTCGGACCTGCAAATAAGAACGTAAAAACAAACAAAGACGAAATTGTACGATCACAGCAATATCAAATATTGGTAGTGTTAAACGTTAAACGCGAGACTAACTGTCAGAAACGCGTTAAACACCTAATTGGGTTCTTGGGAGTGGAAGGCGTCTGTAAAGACAGAGGCCCTATGCTTGTTTCCCAAAACGACTTCCCACCACAATATACCAACATTCAAGACTTCTATCAAGAATTGGTATACCCTTCTCAATCCTTACGGTTCGTCATTCTAACTCTTCCCAAGTCTACGGAACACACTGTACCAGACTATTAGTATCGTGATACCGAGTTACCTCAGAATCTTTTTCCAAATACACACTACTGTAACATTAGGGACAAAACAGTAGTTCAACCTTCACCGAATAGCGTTCACAATCAAACAAACCGAAGACACAGAAGGACTCTATAGTTCCAGACACATAGTGTTGAAAGGCTAATACACACTTGAGATGACCCTTACCGTAGCCTAATCTCATCGTACAAGTACAGATCTCAATACTGAAGGCAACACAATCCTGTAGAGTGTTTTAGAAACACTACCACAGCTACACAGACTCACCAAACAACTGGTAGAACATTCCAAGAAAGAGTAACACCACGATACACGTAATTAACACAACAACCGCAATAGAGACTCGCAAACGACTCACTCAGACAACAATCCGGCGATTTGCTGGATGTCGAGGAAACTCACAATAACAGGTATCGATAGACAACAAAACAAAATCAGAACCATACACTACAGTATACTCATAATGGCTTCAACAACACTGCAGCAACGCTCAGCCAATCACCTAGACAGACAGTCTGGTGATCTCTCGGAACGTCACTGGCGCGTTTCTTTTTCATTGCTTTATATAAAGATTACAAGGTGTCTGCGTAACAACCTTTCGCGCGTGCGAAAAAAGATTCAGTTATACAGCTCCCAATCTGGCAGCCGATAACACTGGCACGCACGGTGGACTCGAACCTGCAGGTTTTACAAAATTACTGTTCTTCTATAATGCCGTCTAAATACATGTTTCTGGCTAATCTAAAGGTTTGGGCAATTTTCTTCTTTAAAGCTTCTAACATCTGTTGAGAGTATCCGATTCTACTAATTGTGCATCTACTCTTACAGAACTTAATGCAATAGCTTCGGTCAGCAAAATTTATGCTTGCGTTTGCTCTTGTAAGTAGAAATCGTTCGATAAGGCCGCATCTCTGGATACTTTCATTTCTGCCACCTGTTTCTCCATCTTGATTATTCTTTCCTTCTGATTATCGATCTGGTTGTCTTTTTTGGCAATCTGCTGATTTTGGAATTGAATTGTTCTTGAGTAAGCGTCCCGTTCTCTGCGAAGATCTGATATGACTTTTTGCAGTTGAGCTTCTACGGTCAATTTTCATTAGAGAATACTGTTTACTTCAAACAAATCTATCTTGCATGTGTGGAGTTCGTCAGCAGTTTTCATAGCCAGATCATGTTGTTCTTGGCCTCGTTGTACCACTTCATCTAACGTCTGTCTTGTTTCTTCCAATAGATTCCCTAAGGCGATTCTTGCATCTTCTTTATCCTGTATTTCTTGCTTCAACTGAATGACTTCGGCATTTGCATCATTTAATAATTCGTCTTTCCGTTTGATCTCTGTTAGTGCTGCATCTCTTTGTGTTGTAACTTCTACCTATTCGGCCATTCGGGCTTGTAACTCCTTCAGATGTTCTTGTAATGCTTGATTTTCGGCTTTGGCTACTAACAATTCTTCTTGTAGAGGACTAATGTTGGCCTCCAGTACATCTACTTTATGTTCAAACTCATTGCGAATATTCTCTGTTACTTGCTTCATTTGTGGAGGTAGTTGTTGTGATAAATTGATCAGCAGTTGACCCATTGATGCTAACTCAGAAAATACGGGAATGAAGGGGAGTGGGAGATGAGGACGAGGTTGGGAAGAGGATGTTGTGAGAAGCTGTTGGGAATTTGGTGGGGAGTAATTAGGTGATGAAGATGAAGAGGCCGCGGGTTCATCGGGGACAATGGAGAGAATAGGAAGGATGGGGTTGAGTGGAGGTTCCGGTGGAGGAGTGAGAAGGACAGGGTTAGGTTCTGTTACCTATTCTGTGGTTTGTTGTGTGTCAGCGGTGTCGGCAGCTGTGGACTCGACTGCTTTAAGTAGCTCTTCGAAAACGTCTTTAATGACATGTTCTCTCCCCTCTTGTCGTTCCTGCTCAGATTGCTGCTGGGATGCTTCTTGTGACGAGCTTGTGTCAGAGTCGGTGTGATCCTCCTGTTCTTGTTGCCCTTCTGACGAAGACTCTGCTGATGATTCGTGCTGCATAAATGTTGCAGTGTCATGGAAGGTTTCTTCGTCCTGTTTTTCTTCTTCTTTGTCATCTTCTTTATTTCCTTTGTCTGAACCCTGTGCTTCACTTTCAGATGAACTGATTCTAATTCTTTTCCGACGGAAGAGTTGATTGAGTTCCTCTTCATCATCTTCCAATAATTGGGCCGACTCTTCATGGTGCAGGACCGGGTATCTGGGTGATGGTTGTGCTGCAAGAATGGCCGGAAAAAGGAAAGATATGATGTGCGGCAGTCTGGACCTTGGCATTCCTCCCTTGTTTACCTGTTTGATAATTGAAACACATTCTCTGTGAATGCGGTGGAAGAAGTACGATGCAAAATTTATAGGCTCTCGGATAGCTAAGTCTATGGCGGAGTAGAAGGGATGAGATATTCCATATATGCGCTTTTGGAGAATGAGGATGGCTACTAAGAATTGTAACACAGATCTCTCAGGTTCAGGACGGCAGAGAATGGCGTATTCGTTAGAGGAACTCCTAGGGATTAATTGATTCATTGTGGCGATCGGCAGATTCGGGCCACTTTCCCGACCTTGCCGAGGGAGTCCAAATGCATCAGCAAAGGTTTGGAACGTGATTACGGTACGGGATGGTAGGGATGAGATCGGCCAACTCTGCTCGGTGGCAAGAACAGCAGCGATGGCAGTGATTATCTCGGCAAAGAACCGGTGGGATTCCACTGAATGCCACGGCAGTTCAGTGAAATTGGCCAACCCACGTATGCGCAGGAACTCTCCTACATCGGCAAGGAGTCCGTCATGGAAAGCGGCATAGTTTGCCAGAGCTTCCATGGCGCACACAGAAAATGCAAGCACAAGACACAAAGCACAGGGTTTACACAATCACACAAATCACGCAAACACAATAGCGATTTTCGGCGAAACGGACAAGGTTAAGTAGACGCGCTGAAGTGAAGAGCAGTCAAAATCACTAATCATCGTGCGACGTTGAGATGAGAACTTCATAACTTTGGTGTGCATGCATGAGCAGCTTGAAAGGGCAGGGCGGCTGTTGACATAATTAGGTATCAAAACGCAGATATTTACAGACTTATTTTATTAAGCGTGCAAAAACAAAAGAAAAGAAAAAGATAAATAAGAAAATGCAAAATACGCGGACCATCTGCAGAGCGTTTCAGTGTGGATCGGATGCTTGTTGATACGGCCGCAGCTTTGATCCATTTATCACCTTTGGAAGAGGAATTCCGGTCAAAGTAGTGAACGGAAAAGTGGCTGGGCCCACCTTTTCAGAAATCCGGTAGGGGCCAAACCATCATAACTTAAATTTGCCAGTAGAGCGATTTGACTTGGCATTGTAGAAGAGTACAAGTTGTCCCACCGTAAAAACTGGAGTCTTTAGATATCGATCATGTGTTTGAGCTTGTCTTATCTATACTTCCTGAATAGTCAGAAAACTTTGCCATTAGTGCTCATCGAGTTCTCTGAGTATATCCAACCGAAAGGACAGAGATTCTTCAAGTAAGAGTTTCTGACTGATGGCTACACGTAAACTTGGCACAATAAGTTCCATGGGTGGTATGGCTTCCAATCCATAAGCCAATTTGAAAGGTGTTAATCCTGTTGCTGCTTTGTATGTGCTCCTTCTCCTTCACTGGTTTCTTTGGCCAAGACGTTTCTATTCGTAAACAAATTCAAATCTTTACCTAATGGTGTTAAACTAACTTCATGCTCAATCCCGGTAGATTCTTGAGTTACTATACCTTCAACAGACTATGCCAAAATCGCACCGGAATCTGTCATAAATGTAGTGCGTTCCACGGGAATATGGCCGGAATCACTACTAAGGTTCTTCACTTTCTTGGCAGCTGGGTTAAACCTATCTGTGCTTCTACCTCCTAGAGGCGTCCTTAGCAAATTAGGTACCCAAGAATGGTGAGTGCTTTCATTAGATTGTTGACAAAATGAGTGCCTTGATCTGTAACAAGCTCTAGAGGTAAGCCAAAATGTGGAAAGACATCTTTCATTAGACATTTTGCCACCGAAACAGCTGTGGCAGACTTTAAAGCCCATGCTTCTGCCCATTTGATAGCATAGTCTATACATGTTAGAATATAATGATTATTACTGAGTATGGCAGGAGGTGTAATAGGTCCAATAAAATCTAGACCCCACTTCTGAAAAGGCTCCAATGGCAAGATAGGTTGTAGAGGGAAAAAATGACGTTGTAGGGACTGTCTAGACCTCTGACAATTATCACATTTTTTGACAAAATGCAATACATCCCTGTACATAGTAGGCCACCAAAGTCCGCTCTGCAGAATTTTTCGGTGTGTTAAATCTGCAACAAAATGTCCACCGGAAGGAATTGAGTGAGCTAAAGTAATGACTGAGTTAACTTCATGTGGTGGAATACAACGAAGTAAAACTCCTGTGTAATCCATATAGTATAATTCCCCAGCAATCAACCAAAATTTGCGACTGTATACTGCAATCTTCCTACGCATTGCAGGAGATGTTGTAGAAGAAAGGCATCCATTAGTCAAAAAAGTAACTTAACAACTGATCATAGTAATTAGTTGTCACAAGAGGATCTGCAATTTGATCATTAGTTGGTTCAGTGCTGTAAATCGCTGGCGTGGTGTCATCAACACCGACCGGAGCTTCACCGGAATCTAAACGAGAAAGGAAATCTGCTAAGGCATGTGAACTTCTTGGCCGATGAATAACTTCATAATCAAACTCTTGTAAAACCAGAACACATCGCGCTAATCGACCACCTAAATGCTGCTGCCTTACCAGGTAGACAAGTGAAGCATGATCTACATGAAAAGTAAATTTACATAATGCCTAAATTTCTTGACAGAGTATACTAAACCCAGACATTCCCTTTCTGTTACAGAGTAATTCTTTTCAGCAGGGGCAAGCCTTCGACTTGCATAGTATACTAGCCTGAACCATTTATCTGTTTGTTGCATTAGTACGCTCCCAATTGCTATATCTAAAGCATCAACAAATACATGAAATGGGCGATCCCAGTCAAGAGGCTGTAAGATTGGAACCTGTGTTAGTAATCCCTTTAGACGATCAAAAGCAATTTGACATTCCTGAGTCCACTCAAATTGTCAAGGAGTCTTGGTTATTAACCGATTCAGTGGTATCGCCAAATGAGCAAGCCATCGTAAGTGTCGACCATGCCATCTTACTTGGCCCATGAAGCACATTACTTCCTTAGGTGTAGTGAGTACAGGTGTGTCTAACACAGCTGTGATTTTATTTGGATCCACCTGTATACCCTGTGCAGATACAATGTGGCCAAGTAGCTTTCCACATGAAACCGCAAACACACATTTGTTTGGGTTCAAACAGAGTCTGTATTCTCTGCACTTCTCAAAGCAACACCGTAAATGGAACAAGTGTGCTACCATTTTACCAAATAACAAAAAATCATCATGATAAACTTGCATAAACGAGGTAAGGTAAGGGGAGAATATTTCCTGCATACATCTCTGCAAAGTACTTGGGGCATTTCTTAATCCAAACCACATTACGGTACAAGCAAAAACACCCCAATTGGTAATAAAAGCGGTCTTCGATATATCTTGCTCAGCCATTCTAACTTGATTATACCCACTGTATCCATCTAGGAATGAATACATTTCGTGTCTTGCTACTCTGTCAAGCATCGTGTCAAGAAAAGGTAGCGGAAATGGATCGGGCACCGTAGCTGCGTTTAGTTTTCGATAATCCACACAGATTCGCAGTTGCTTATTCTTTTTAGGAACAATAACAATTGGTGAGATCCATTCGGCATGCTCTATTGGTACAATGAATCCGACTTTGAGTAGCCTATCAAGCTTGGCCTTTACCTGTGATGCATAGTTCTGATTCATTCGGTAGCTGGGTTGCTTGATTGGTTTTGCTTCCCGCTTCAGCATGACCCTGTGTTGATAGATGCGCAGGTCCAGACCTTTCATATCTTTGTAATCCCATGCAAAGACGTCAGAGAACTCTCGGAGTAGCTGGATTAAGTCTGCTTGAAATACTACCGGTAGGCTTTCCCTTATCTTGACAGGACGCAGATGGGCCTCATCTCCTAAATTATAAGTGATCAACTGATCTTCTGGAACATAGAATTGTCGGGACTTCTCTGCATCATTAGTTGGCTTAAAACGTTGTTGTAGATCAGTGTCATCTATAACAGTGGTATCTTCTTTCTTATCTTCTTCTGTTACAGGCATCACCGTACAAACTGCGGGATTCCGATTATCTACAGCAAATTGTAGATCAACAGTTCCTAGGGAGATCAAATCAATGTTATTTTTTAAAAACTCTTCTTCTTCATCATCTGACAAACTATCTAACATATGAACTGGTTTTGCAAAATACGGTCTAGCATGTAATTCGCAGGGCTGTATAGAATCTAATTTTACAGCATATTTACGATTATTGTCTTTGAAAGTGAGTTCCTGTGCAGACCAATCTTGTATAACCTTAGCTTGCTTCAGCCAAGGACGACCAAAAAGAAGATTATAATCAAGGGTGGATTCCGGTAATTCTAAGACAACAAAGGTCATCTTAAATGTGGTACCTTGCAAAGTTATTGGCACGTTTCAGACAAGTCCTACTGGATGGACCCTTGACTGGTCGGCCATTCTGACAAAAAAGTGGACTGGTTCGATTTCGATCCATCCTAACTTCTTACAAAGTGAAGTAGTAGCAATGTTGACACCAGATCCTCCATCAATTAGTACCTCTGTAATTTTATGATTTTTATACCATACCGTAATTAGAGGAACCCAATGATCGATCGTAAAATCAGGTTTCGGTTGCGCTGTCGCTGTTGCTGGAATGCAAGAAGGTACAGGACTGAACTGTTGTTGGAATTGCTGCCGAACTCCTGGTACTAGTGCAAGTAATTGGCCAAGAGGAAGAGTAATGGACGCTTTAGATAAAATTTCCTAGGCCTTATGTGATTGAATTGTGTTTTCCCCAGATTCTGAAGATGATGCACCAACTGAAGATGATGTATTTGTTGAAGATGATATGCGTGCTACTGAATTAGAATCTTGTTTTTGTGTTCCTTCCTTGGTAAGCGGAGCGTGGGCCACCGGAATAGGATCTGGAAACACTGGAGGTTCGGCGGTGGTTCATTGACTAGCCTTATCATACATCCTTTGTTGTTCACGTATGCCTGGTTCAAATACTTCTGCTGCTGGTTCTAGTTCCTTACCGGATCAGGTCTGAATTACTGCAGCTTGCGTTTCTACTAGTGTGATTTGTACCATATTAGTCATTGGGTTTTGACGTTCTTTCTTCCTCTGATCATACTCAGCTACATCCTTACAAAATCTTCTAATGTGACCAAATTCACCACAAAAATGGCAGCGCGGTGGTGGCAAATTAGTATTTTTGTGTGCTGGTCCGGCCTGCCAGTGATTTGCATTGTAGTTATTATTTCTCTGTCCTCTGTAATTTTGATAGCCTTGTTGCTGGTTGTTTCTCATTTGCGGAGGTACATAATGATTGGCTTGTTGTCTTGGTTCCTGTATAATAGCATTGACAGTTGTTGGTCCCTGTACTTTGGCGTTATATGCACAGTTTTCGGTGGTATTATTGCATATAGCACAAAACAACTGATTAAGTGCACAAGTGGCACTGTTGTGCCCTGAATTCTTGCATGTGGTGCAGAACATTTGTCTGGTCGGATCTTCTGCAACATTTCTATTTGCTTTTAACCATTCCAGGTCTTCTGTAAATCCTCCAACCTTGTTTTTAAGCTGCAAAGCCATTGCAATCACTGCATCTAGTGTCATAGCTCCTACACAGCGTATGATCATAATCTGTTTAAGTTGCGGAGTCAATCCATTGATAAACCATTGCGTGATAACGTCATCCAACAGGTTGGCATGTGCTGGTGGTAATTGCCTCAAATGAGTTCTGAATAGGGTGGCATATTCCTGTACTGTTTGATTTATCTTCTGTCTATTGTTTCGCAGGTAGTCAAAATTTCGGGTGGATTCTTCTTTAGCCTAAATCTCTGCAAAAATGCATCCCTTACTGCTTCATAGGTGCCGAAGTGGTTAATATCATATTCTGTAAGCCATCTGGTTGCTTCATTAACCAATGTAGATTGGAAGACAATAGCTTTATACGCCGGATCAGGTGGATGATTGAGCACTGCGTAACTTATCTCAAATGTGCGTACATGAGCATCTAGGTCATCTCCTAGAAATCCACCGAATTTAGTGTACATTACTCCTATTGGGGTTGGCCATCGTGGAAATAGATGTTGTTATGGGTGCTGCTGCTGCTGCGGTTTCTGTTGTTGTTGTTGTTATTGCCCACTCATCGTGCTGGCCGTTGTATTGCGACTACACTCTGTATCCCGAGGTGGAATATCTGAATCGTCGAAATCTGTATTGTTAACCTGTGCACTTTTCGGTTCGATAATCTTGTTCATTATGTTTCAAATCTCAGTTTCCAACAAGCTACCTTCCTTCTTGATGTCAATTGTAGGAAAGCTTACTCCCAATAGCGGCGACTGTACTGAAGATTCACCAAGAAATGGTAAACCGTCACCGAAAAACTGTGAATTTTCAGTAACTTGTATCGAAATAACACCGAAAGGTGTCGATTTTTTGCCAAAAGAAAGTGCTCCTTCTCCTTCACTGGTTTCTTTGTCCAAGACGTTTCTATTCGTAAACAAATTCGAATCTTTACCTAATGGTGTTAAACTAACTTCATGCTGCATCCCGGTAGATTTTGGAGTTACTATACCTTGAACAGACTATACCGAAATCGCATCGGAATCTGTCAGAAATGTAGTGCGTTCCACCGGAATATGACCGGAATCACTACTAAGGTTCTTCATTTTCTTGGCAGCTGGGTTAAACCTATCTGTACTTCTACCTCCTAGAGGCGTCCTTAGCAAATTAGGTACCCAAGAATGTGTGAGTGCTTTCATTAGATTAATGACAAAATGAGTGACTTGATCTGTAACAAGCTCTAGAGGTAAGCCAAAACGCGGAAAGAAATCTTTCATTAGACATTTTGCCACCGAAACAGCTGTGGCAGACTTTAAAGCCCATGCTTCTGCCCATTTGGTAGCATAGTCTATACATGTTAGAATACAATGATTATTACTGAGTATAGCAGGAGGTGTAATAGGTTCAATAAAATCTAGACCCACTTCTGAAAAGGCTCGAATGGCAAGATAGGTTGTAGAGGGAAAAAATGACGTTGTAGGGACTGTCTAGACCTCTGACAATTATCACATTTTTTGACAAAATGCAATACATCCCTGTACATAGTAGGCCACCAAAGTCCGCTCTGCAGAATTTTTCGGTGTGTTAAATCTGCAACAAAATGTCCACCGGAAGGAATTGAGTGAGCTAAAGTAATGACTGAGTTAACTTCATGTGGTGGAATACAACGAAGTAAAACTCCTGTGTAATCCATGTAGTATAATTCCCCAGCAATCAACCGAAATTTGCGACTGTATACTGCAATCTTCCTACGCATTGCAGGAGATGTTGTAGAAGAAAGGCATCCATCAGTCAAAAAAGTTAACAATTGATCATAGTAATTAGTTGTCACAGGAGGATCTGCAATTTCATCATTAGTTGGTTCAGTGCTGTAAATCGCTGGCGTGGTGTCATCAACACCGACCGGAGCTTCACCGGAATCTAAACGAGAAAGGAAATCTGCTAAGGCATGTGAACTTCCTGGCCGATGAATAACTTCATAATCAAACTCTTGTAAAAGCAGAACCCATCGCGCTAATCGACCACCTAAATGCTGCTGCCTTACCAGGTAGACAAGTGCAGCATGATCTACATGAAAAGTAAATTTACGGCCAAGTAAATAATGCCTAAATTTCTTGACAGAGTATACTAAACCCAGACATTCCCTTTCTGTTACAGAGTAATTCTTTTCAGAAGGGGCAAGCCTTCGACTTGCATAGTATACTGGCCTGAACCATTTATCGGTTTGTTGCATTAGTACGCTCCCAATTGCTATATCTAAAGCATCAACAAATACGTGAAATGGGCGATCCCAGTCAAGAGGCTGTAAGATTGGAACCTGTGTTAGTAATCCCTTTAGACGATCAAAAGCAATTTGACATTCTTGAGTCCACTCAAATTGTCGAGGAGTCTTGGTTATTAACCAGTTCAGTGGTATCGCCAAATGAGCAAGCCATCGTAAGTGTCGACCATTCCATCTTACTTAGCCCATGAAGCACATTACTTCCTTAGGTGTAGTGGGTACAGGTGTGTCTAACACAGCTGTGATTTTATCTGGATCCACCTGTATACCCTGTGCAGATACAATGTGGCCAAGTAGCTTTCCACATGAAACCGCAAACACAGATTTGTTTGGGTTCAAACAGAGTCTGTACTCTCTGCACTTCTCAAAGCAACACCGTAAATGGAACAAGTGTGCTACCATCATCATGATAAACTTGCATAAACGAGGTAAGGTAAGGGGAGAATATTTCCTGCATACATCTCTAGAAAGTACTTGGGGCATTTCTTAATCCAGACCACATTACGGTACAAGCAAAAACACCCCAATTGGTAATAAAAGCGGTCTTCGATATATCTTGCTCAGCCATTCTAACTTGATTCTACCCACTGTATCCATCTAGGAATGAATACATTTCGTGTCCTGCTACTCTGTCAAGCATCGTGTCAAGAAAAGGTAGCGGAAATGGATCAGGCACCGTAGCTGCGTTTAGTTTTCGATAATCCACACAGATTCGGAGTTGCTTATTCTTTTTAGGAACAATAATAATTGGTGAGATCCATTCGGCATGCTCTATTGGTACAATGAATCCGACTTTGACTAGCCTATCAAGCTCTGCCTTTACCTGTGATGCATAGTTCGGATTCATCCGGTAGCTGGGTTGCTTGATTGGTTTTGCTTTCGGCTTCAGCATGACCCTGTGTTGATAGATGCGCGGGTCCAGACCTTTCATATCTTTGTAATCCCATGCAAAGACGTCAGAGAACTCTCGGAGTAGCTGGATTAAGTCTGCTTGAAATACTTCCGGTAGGCTTTCCCTTATCTTGACAGGACGCAGATGGGCCTCATCTCCTAAATTATAAGTGATCAACTGATCTTCTGGAACATAGAATTGTCGAGACTTCTCTGCATCATTAGCTGGCTTAAAAATTTGTTGTAGATCAGCGTCATCTATAACAGTGGTATCTTCTTTCTTATCTTCTTCTGTTACAGGCATCACCGTACAAATTGCGGGATTCCAATTATCTACAACAAATTGTAGATCAACAGTTCCTAGGGAGATCAAATCAATGTTATTTTTCAAAAACTCTTCTTCTTCATCATCTGACAAACCATCTAACATATGAACTGGTTCTGCAAAATACGGTCTAGCATGTAATTCGCAGGGCTGTATAACATCTAATTTTACAACATATTTACGATTATTGTCTTTGAAAGTGAGTTCCTGTGCAGACCAATCTTGTATAACCTTAGCTTGCTTTAGCCAAGGACTACCAAAAAGAAGATTATAATCAAGGGTGGATTCCGGTAATTCTAAGACAACAAAGGTCATCTTAAATGTGGTACCCTGCAAAGTTATTGGCACGTTTCAGACAAGTCCTACTGGATGGACCCTTGATTGGTCGGCCATTCTGACAAAAAACTAGACTGGTTCGATTTCGGTCCATCCTAACTTCTTACACAGTGCAGGAGTAGCAATGTTGACACCAGATCCTCCATCAATTAGTACCTGTGTAATTTTATGATTTTTATACCATACCGTCATTAAAAGAACGGAATGATCGACCGTAAAATCAGGTTCCGGTTGTGCTGTCGTGTTGCTGGAATGCAAGAAGGTATAGGACTGAACTGTTGTTGGAATTGCTGCCGAACTCCTGGTACTAGTGCAAGTAATTGGCCAAGGGGAAGAGTAATGGACGCTTTAGATAAAATTTCCTAGGCCTTATGTGATTGAATTGTGTTTTCCACAGATTCTGAAGATGATGCACCAACTGAAGATGATGTATTTGCTGAAGATGATGTGCGTGCTACTGAATTAGAATCTTGTTTTTGTCTTCCTTCCTTGGTAAGCGGAGCCTGGGTCACCGGAATAGGATCTGGAAACACTAGAGGTTCGGCGGTGGTCCACTAACTGGCATTATGATACATCCTTTGTTGTTCATGTATGCCTGGTTCAAATACTTCTACTGCTGGTTGTAGTTGCTTACCGGATCAGGTCTGAATTATTACAGCTTGCGTTTCTACTGGTGTGATTTGTACCATATTAATCATTGGGTTTTGACGTTCTTTCTTCCTCTGATCATACTTAGCTACATCCTTACAAAATCTTATAATGTGACCAAATTCACCACAAAAATGGCAGCGCGGTGGTGGCAAATTAGTATTTTCCTGTGCTGGTCCGGCCTGCTAGTGCTTTGCATTGTACTTATTATTTCTCTATCCTCTATAATTTTGATAGCCTGGTTGCTGGTTATTTCTCATTTGTGGAGGTACATAATGATTGGCTAGCTGTCCTAGTTCCTGTATAATAGCATTGACAGTTGCTGGTCCCTGTACTTTGACGTTATATGCACATTTTTCGGTGGTATTATTGCAGATAGCACAAAACAACTGATTAAGTGCACAAGTGGCACTGTTGTGCCCTGAATTCTTCAATGTGGTGCAGAACATTTGTCTGGTCGGATCTTCTGCAACATTTTTATTTGCTTTTAACCATTACACGTCTTCTGTAAATCCTCCAACCTTGTTTTCAAGCTGCAAAGCCATTGCAATCACTGCATCTAGTGTCATAGCTCCTACACAGCATATGATCATAATCTGTTTAAGTTGCGGAGTCAATCCATTGATAAACCATTGCGTGATAACGTCATCCAACAGGTTGGCATGTGCTGGTGGTAATTGCCTCAAATGAGTTCTGAATAGGGTGGCATATTCCTGTACTGTTTGATTTATCTTCTGTCTATTGTTTCGTAGGTAGTCGAAAATTTTGGCTGGATTCTTCTTTAGCCTAAATCTCTGCAAAAATGCATCCCTTACTGCTTCATAGGTGCCGAAGTGGTTAATATCATATTTTGTAAGCCATCTGGTTGCTTCATTAACCAATGTAGACTGGAAGACAATAGCTTTATACGCCGGATCAGGTGCATGATTGAGCACTGCGTAACTTATCTCAAATGTGCGTACATGAGCATCTAGGTCATATCCTGGAAATCCACCGAATTTAGTGTACGTTACTCCTGTTGGAGTTGGCCATCGTGGAAATAGATGTTGCTGTGGCTGCTGCTACTGCTGCGGTTGCTGTTGTTGTTGTTGTTGTTATTGCCCACTCATCGTGCTGGCGGTTGTATTGCGACTACACTCTGTATCTCGAGGCAGAATATCTGAATCGTCGAAATCTGTATCGTCAGCCTGTGCACTTTTCGGTTCGATAATCTTGTTCAGTATGTTTCAAATCTCAGTTTCCAACAAGCTACCTTCCTTCTTGATGTCAATTGTAGGAAAGCTCACTCCCAATAGCGGCGACTGGACTGAAGATTCACCAAGAAATGGTAAACGGTCACCGAAAAACTGTGAATTTTCAGTAACTTGTACCGAAATAACACCGGAAGGTGTCGATTTTTTGCCAAAACAAAGTGCTCCTTCTCCTTCATTGGTTTCTTTGGCCAAGACATTTCTATTCCTAAACAAATTCAAATCTTTACCTAATGGTGTTAAACTAACTTCATGCTGCGTCCCGGTAGATTCTGGAGTTACTATACCTTCAACAGACTATGCCGAAATTGCACCGGAATCTGTCAGAAATGTAGTGCGTTCCACCGGAATATGGCCGGAATCACTACTAAGGTTCTTCACTTTCTTGGCAGTTGGGTTAAACCTATCTGCGCTTCTACCTCCTAGAGGCGTCCTTAGCAAATTAGGTACCCAAGGCTGGCGGTACTTTGGATATGACTCACCGGATCGAGTAACCGGCATATATCATTTTTTGTACTAATCGCGTACTATTATTGTCGATTTACAATCTACAGTCACTTTTTACAATCGATTTGCAATACGCTGGTTCTTGTTGATAGTTAAGTGCCACCTTCCCACAGACAGCGCCAGTGTTA
Organism: Ceratopteris richardii; assembly: GCA_020310875.1. Taxonomy (NCBI): domain Eukaryota; kingdom Viridiplantae; phylum Streptophyta; class Polypodiopsida; order Polypodiales; family Pteridaceae; genus Ceratopteris; species Ceratopteris richardii. The sequence continues at coordinate 30,782,221 of CM035429.1, forward strand.
AACGTTAAACGTGAGACTAATTGTCAGAAATGCGTTAAACACCTAATTGGGTTCTTGGGAGTGGAAGGGGTCTGTAAAGATAGAGGCCCTATGCTTGTTACCCAAAACGACTTCCCACCACAATATACCAACATTCAAGACTTCTATCAAGAATTGGTATACCCTTCTCAATCCTTACGGTTCGTCATTCTAACCCTTCCCGAGTCTACCGAACACACTGTACCAGACTATTAGTATCGTGATACCGAGTTACCTCAGAACCTTTTTCCAAATACACACTACTGTAACATTAGGGACAAAACAGTAGTTCAACCTTCACCGAATAGCGTTCACAATCAAACAAACCGAAGACACAGAAGGACTCAACAGTTCCAGACACACAGTGTTGAAAGGCTAATACACACTTGAGATGACCCTTATCGTAGCCTAATCTCACCGTACAAGTACATATCTCAATACTGAAGGCAACACAATCTTGTACAGTGTTTTAGAAACACTACCACAGCTACACAAACTCACCAAACAACTCGTAGAACATTCCAAGAAAGAGTAACACCACGATACGCGTAATTAACACAACAATCGAAATAGAGACTCGCAAAAGACTCACTCAAACAACAGTCTAGCGATCTGCTGGATGTCGAGGAAACTCACAACAACAGGTATCGATAGACAACAGAACATAATCAGAACCATACACTAAAGTATACTCAGAATGGCCTCAACAACACTATAGTAACGCTCAGCCAATCACCCAGACCGACAGTCTGCTGATCTCTCGGAACGTCACTGGCGCGTTTCTTTTTCATTGCTTTATATAAAGATTACAAGATGTCTGCGTAACAACCTTTCGTGCGTGCGAAAAAAGATTCAGTTATACAACTCCCAATCCAGCGGCCGATAACAGTAGGAAGTATGTACAAGCAAGATACCGAAGGTGTACTAGCTTGTTGTGTCGAGGACGATGAACATACTAGTTGGTTGCAACAAGCCCATGAAGGATTGCTAGGAAATCACTACTCTAAACAACAAAATTGTAGAACCTAAAACGTTTAGGTGTGTATTCGCCTAGCATGGACAAAGAAATACATGAGTGGATTAAGAATTGTCCAGTGTGCCAGAAGAGACCCCCCGTGGAGCATGCCACTCTTTATCACGTGTCAATAATTCCAGATTGGAGTGCTGCATTGGTAGAATTTATGAGATCGGGAACACTACCCAGCGAGGCTAGTCTAGCAAGAAGACGAGGCATGGAGCAAGAGGCACAAGACTATGCCTTAATAGGGGATAACCTATATCAAAGAGGCAAGGATGGTTACCTAAGACTGTGCGTTCATGAATCCGACTATTTGAAAGTCTTAGAAACTGCACACAGTAGTGTTGCAGGTGGACACTTTTGGCCTTATCGAGTAATTAAGACCATTCTATTCTCAGGACTCTGGTGGCCCACTCTTCATATGGATGCACACACTTATGTGAAGAAATGTGACACATGCCAACGTGCCCAATATCGGATAAGAAAAGATGAGATGCCTTTGAGACCAATGATGGGAGGACGTGCATTTTCGAAGTGGGGTATAGACTTTGTAGGTCCTATCAACCCCCCTACTAGAAACTCCCATGCAAAATACATTATTGTAGCCAAAGATTACCTTAAAAAGTGGGTGGAAGTAAAAGCCACAACAAAGAATGATGCTCAAACGACAGCTAAGTTCTTATTTGAGAACGTGTTCACGAGATATGGGTTACCAATAGAGTTGTTCAGTGATAGAGGTACGCACTTCTTGAACGAAGTCATTGAAAATCTACTTCAAGGATTCATGGTGATACATAAGAAGTCAGCCCCCTACCATCCACAAGCTAATGGACAAGCTGAGAGCACAAATAAGATCCTATGTAACGTATTGATAAAACTTGTAAATAATAAACGCTCTAATTGGGACAAACAACTTCATGATGCTCTTTGGGCTTATCGAGTTGCCTACAAAACGGTACTCAATACCACCCCATTTCAGATGGTCTTCGGACAGAATGTTGTGCTACCATTGGACTTCCTAATCCCAGCCTTAAAAGTAGCACAAGAGCATGATTGGAATGGACATGAATTGTCCTCTAGGATCTTTGATCTAGAACGCTTAGGTGAGACGAGGCTATGAGTGGCAGCAGGCATCTATGATGCAAAGGAAAGACAAAAGGCATACTTTGGTGCACACATCAAAGATAAAGGATTGAAGGAGGGAGACCTAGTGCTGGTTTATACGCTAAAACAACATGCCCGAAAATTGGAGAAACGAGGATATGGACCCATGATCATTAATAAAATCTCCACTGGTGGTGCGGTTCAATTAGCCACTCTAGAAGGTGACGTCTTGCCAAACTACATTAGTGGTTGTAGAGTCAAGCTATATCAGGAACCTCTCACGGAGGATATGCTAATGAGACTCAACACTGCTAAAAAGCGAAAAGAGGAAGAGTTGAGGGTCAGAGAAGAAGCAGAAGCTAAGGCGAGAGAGTGCATAAGGCAAAATAAGCTAAGACGACTGGGCCTAGATCCCAACTCGAAAGCCCCAAAATATCACATGGACATGTGCCAAAAACTGAACACGATTACTTCTCGAATCATCGACCGATGCCCCTTTGTGACCATGGAGGTAGGACAAGAAAAGAGTGTAAGGACTGTGAGAGCATTGGTTGACTCTGATGCAACAACTAGTGTAGTGAGACTTTGGTACTGCCAGGGCATGCAATTGGACATCACACCCATAGAAGCCTATCTTATAGGGTTGGGAGGGGTGGAAACCCCTTGTTTGGGAGAGGTGGAACTTCCCATCTACCTTCAAGATGTTTCAATGAAAGTCAAAATGCTAGTGTGTCATGATGAGGACCTCACAGAGCCACTTGTCTTGGGTCAAGATTGGATTTATGACCATGCAGTCAACTTGAACCTAAGAAGTCAACTTCTTCAAGTGTGGGTACATGAACAATGTATTACGTTAGAATTAGACAACTGCATGCTCACAGATCAACGCACCACACACTCTCTTAGTTCTTCTAGGAGTAATCTTAGCAAAAAGGATGTTGTATGTGTCAAAAGCTCTATGTTCTAGTAGAACTCAACCATGGAAGAACAGGCTCACAGACAAACCACCTCCTCCTCTAACGCAACGACTAAAGCCGTCACAACATCTCAACCAAAAAGGAAAGCGAGACAGTACATGACAACCACTGTCGGAGAGATTTCGCTCTCCCCAACCAGATGATGAAGAAAGTTCTACATACATGAAGAGCAATTTCATTCATCTAACTGCCCATGGTCTTTCAAACGAGAGACATAAGATGGTTTATTATGCGATATGATGTTTTGGTAGAATCTCAAGGTTATGCAAAGAGCATATTATATATATATTGTTCTTCCATCTTTTGACACATATGTACGCATGTCCGAATCTGTGGAGCAGAAGTTATATTAATAGCAACGTATTTTTGGGAGAAGCTCTAATAATAGAGTTTTGGTAGTTGAAAAACAAAAAAAGAAAAGGACAGTAAGTGGATACGATGGGTTTCTTTTTACCGAATGACTGAGGCTGCACGTAGGACGGAAGTGTGTTGGCAAACATGCAGAAAAGGAGAGGAACATGTGCCTGAAGAGGAAGGTTCTCCCGCTGAAAGAAAAGGAGGGCGATAGCACTTACAGGGCTCTCTTGGGGGGGTTTTTCTTATTGGAGACAGACACACAGAGTCAGTGATTCTCTCAGAGCAGGTTCTTGCAAAAGGACGAAGAGAGTTCTGGAGGAAGAAGAAGACAGTGAAAAGCAGGGTAGACCGTTTCAGAGAGGAGGGAAGCCATTGCAGAGGGGAGGAAGACAGCAGAAAGATGGGGAATCTCCTTCGTTAGAAAAAGTGGACTGCTTTCTGGAATATGAAATGATGGGCTTCCTCGCTGAAGAATATCTCGAAGCTTTCTCCGCACAGGGAACATGAATCAAGCATGTAGAAGAATCAGAACTGAAGGGGCGTAGATTTCGAAAAACATCTATGTGATAAGAGAACCATCATTTTATAAGATTGTGATCACTTTGTAAGAAGATTAGTTTTACTCTTTCAGTACTTCAGTGCAGATGATATGGTTTTTTTATTGTTTTTTATCAGAGACAATATCTGATTAAATTTTGGTATTCGCGTTTGTCTGATGAATTTTTCTTAATGGTCCGACTGATTAGAAAGCTATCAACCCTCACATCGCTTCACTACAGCTTCTTCAGCCAACTTTATATCTGCGTTCTGTTCATGATTTGACTTTAATTTTACTGCGTAAATAATGTCAAAATCCCATCGATTTGCTTATGATAAAATCTTCATTTGATATTATTAATAATTTGACTTTAATTTAACTGCGTAAATAATGTCAAAATCCCATCGATTTGGATATGATAAAATCTTCATTTGATATTATTAATAATTTGACTTACTGCATATGATCTATGTCGTTCTCTCAGTTTCAGCAGTACATACTTCTATGATACTCGTTCAAAAACAAAGTGGCACTGAGGCGGTATTTTTGAAGAGTGAATCATGACAAAAGATTACACAAAAATTGTGCATGGATTAATCACCTGCCGGTTTTATTTTTTTTCGGACATAAGTAGCTTTGCGCTCCTGCGTTGACAGTTGATGATCTTCAATAAGTGTGCATTGCTGCCGAATTTCTGTCTTGTTACAGAAACGCGCTTTGTCTGTGATAAGTTTGGGTAATATTGCAGCCGAAAAGATTTCTGCACTTCAGTATCCATGCACTCAGTTCTGACCTTTTTCTTTTGTCAAGTGTAGTCGCATCGTTCGTTTTCCTTCTTCTAATTATTCTCAAATTTATGATCTGAAGACCGGTGTTTTGTGACCAAGAAAATGATTTGAATTCTGGATTACTTAGATCGTTTCAACCACTCATGTTTCCAAATCTGAAGGGATAGTATTAAACTCTGCAAGTAAAAATAGAACAGTAATCACTTTCTCACAAGTTTTCTAGTTTTCTGGTCAAATCAGGCTGTACTTATTATTTTTTCGATGTTAATATTTACCTAATCGAGCAAGGTTGCGTATCAGAGTGAAGGAACGTAAGTATTTACAGGCTTCGTTATAGTCAAATGACGTACTCAATTTGATTGACGCTATATTAATCTTTATATAATTCAGGATTTTAGTCGTATGTACTAATTGTATATTGTCTTGATCTTTGCTATATTTATATTGTACATAGTGAGTGCTTACTCAAAGTATTGAAATGCTATGATCTGCAACAAAACCAAAGGGTTTATCTGATGATTGACACATTTCATCATAATCTGATGATACATGCGAAGCTTAATCAAACTTCTTTGAGTTTTCATATAATTACTTGAGCTTGCTCTAAGCACCCGGCATGCACCGTATATCTCGCGGTTGATCTGATCCACCAACCGTCGCTTTCGCGCCTACACCGCTATATCAAATAGACCAAGAGAATTCAAGAACAAAGTAGTTCCAGGCGTACGTCTGGGTATGAAAAGGAGAGCAACCACCAGCCTTGCCAACACAATTTCCACTCAGGCAAGCCAACCATGCAAAGACAAGAAACAAGCAACCAGAACTACCTCAACCAGAAGATCTTCGACAAATATGGGTGCCTAAGAAATTAGCTGCAAATCAACAAGGGCGATCACTTATATGGATACCCAACGCACTCTTACACGCACAATGGCCTATGCTCCCCACCATGCAGAAGGTCTCAACAAAGAAGCCAAGGAGAGAAAAGCGTAAGAACATAACACAAAGATTAAAAGAAGATAAACTCAACCCTTCGACAAAACTAAGAAGACAATCATCAAGGATATGGGTTTGGAAGCCTAAGGTACTAACAACATCCACAACAACAAAGAACGAACCACTCCGGATACAAAATTTAAGCAACCAACCAAAGATGAAAAGTCAACAAGGACTTGTATGCAGCCCAACACTATTCTACAATGGGTCCCTAAAATTAGTTGTCCTTTTGACATCCAATGGATACCTCCAACAAAGGTCGCATCAACATCTGCCAGAACATGAAAGCCTCGACGTGCAACAACCATGTGCCTTGGGCATAACCTTGTCTTTTGCACCATTAAGGTCATGCACTTCCAAAGTATGCATCAACATAGGGCCACATTACACGGCCATGCATAGACACCATTGAGAAATCCCAGGCACATGAGACACACTTGCAATATGTAAAATACTTTATTGATACTAACCTCTTTCTTTTTGTTTTATGCCATCAAAAAAAAAGAAAAAAAGAAAAAAAAAGAGAGAGAAGAGAGAGAAAAGGATGTGTGCTTGAAGAATCTCATAAGGTGAACCATCATAATGGACATCCATCGACAAGCGCGACAAGCCAATGGTCAATTACGAGGATGGAACCACAACACGAAGAGATGAAGATCAACGGACCTTTCACCATGGTAAGACATGTATGCTTCAACAACACTATAACCATGATAGATTAGGAAACCTCTTCGTCAACCTACCCTTGAGCACTTAGCTCAAGACCCAATCTCTTGCACCATACTTCTTACTATGCATTTTTCAAGTACGCATACGTAGGGCCCCATTACAAGGCCATGCACAAGGCACATATTTCGTTCAACCCATGCACTAATGCACTTACCCATCATACAATATGGGTTACAAGTACTTGGCATGAAAACTATGAAGCCATCCTTGGAAGAATCAAAGGGCCTGCAAGAGCTAGTAGTGGCAACGTGAGGAACCAGACAAAGGACCAGGCTACATTGGAAAGATGGACCGCTCCTGCTGATACATGAAGGATACTACCTCTCACCGTACTACTACATGGAACAACCACTACCACAAGGGTCTGTCAGGGACGACAGACTCAAGAGGGGGGGAGTGTTGAAGCTCAAGAAGCTCAAGGTCAAGAACAAGGCATGGAAGCACATCAAGGAAGTGGACACACAAGATGAAAGAGCAAGTAGGGAGCTCCAAGAAGCACATGTCAAATTTTCATAAGAAATCCCTATAAAAATAGTGATTTGTATCACTAAAAACCATTGTAAATACCATTTTTCATTTTTGCAACTCCATTTTGTTCAAGCCGAGGAGTCCTCGAGCTTGAGGAGTATTAGCACTATCATCCTACCAATTTTCATAGTTTTTAGACTCCATTGCGCGTGTGTGTGTATGTGTGTGCATGTTTGTGTGCTTTCACTCACGCACTTGTGCCATCACTTGCTCACGGTCTTCATACCAGTCCTCACGTCTCCACAGATTGACATTTATGAGGTGTATCTCCTCACGTTGGTACTTGCCATTGTGCTAGAGTGACAGTGGGCCTGCCATTGATGCCCGTCTTTGGAACTCTTGGACTCTAGACCATTCCACCGCTGATGTGCTAGGTGAATTTGATCAATAATCCAATGGGGCATATTGATGGTGAGGTTTTCGGTTTCTGCCAAATACAAACTAAACCAAATTCTCTTTGGTGGCATGCTAAAGCATTTTTGAGCAAGGAAGGCAAAATGATGTATGGTTGTGCATAAATGGAGAGCAATGGTCGGTGTCATGGCCACCATATCCTTTAGTTTGTTGAGGCCCTTATGCTTCATTCATCCAGGAATCAAGGTTTCCTTTTCTGTTGGAATGTGCATGCCCTTCATGTCCAGGGCCTCCCGTACTAAGTTGATGGTCAGCTTAAACCTTTTCCGTTCATGGCCTTGTGTTAATGCGAGAAGCACAAAGGTACTATCTCCTCCTTTGGCTCTACTAGGGGTGAGAGTGCTGATCAGGTAGGAGCAGCACAAAAAATTGGGTTTGTGCAACATTGCTCTAAAGTAGCTGTCCAACTGGTCTCATAACTTCTGTGTCCTGGTACTTTTCAAACTCACGAGCAAGGAAGTGGTATCTTCCCCACTTGCCATTGAATTCTATTTCAGCTTCCCTGAAGTAGGTACCCTCTCCCAGTGGTCCTACTACATCACTGAACCAATGGGCATCCTTGCAGACATGTGAGGTGTGCCCCTATGGAGGGTCCTGAATTGGAATTACATGAATCGCTCTGAGTTCTTGGGGCCTCTCTGTCAGCTGTTCATCAAGGAGGATGGTCTCAATGTCGACTATTTGAGAGCTCGACCTTTACGGTGAACTAGTTCCTATTGCTTCGGCCATGCTACTGCCGTGATCCCCACCTACTAACTTCATCATCCTCACACTATACAATTCCACTTATCATATAGAACTCTTCATTCATTAACTACACACACGAGCACGGAACACTAATTGACCCACTAACTTTATGACGGTGCCTCATGTTAATGTTGTAATGGGGACAAATGGCCATATCTTGTCCACTACAATGTCAACAACACTACGTTACTTGGAGTGGAAACCACTACCGAAAATTGACCCATGACGCATCCGTTTACTATCCAAGCCAGGTCAATATATTTTCATGCCAACAAATGCTCAATCTTCACACCATGCCAAGGAATCTTGACTTATTCCAGAAGATCCTCTTGAAGAAGCAACCATAGTCATCGACTCCCCGCCTCATCCTTCTACTTTAACTACCACTACCATTGTGGATGTACCCATCACACCACGTGCTCCTCTTTCCCCTCCTTCCACCCCAATTTCTCCTGTACATCCTACCTCTCCTAGATTGTCCATGTTTATAGCAAGTACTGTAGTAGAAGCCCTTGTTGCCTCAAACCCTCAAATGCTTCCCACACCCATTCAACCTATCCTTCCTCATATGGCTCCCACCTTTCCACAGTCCATTTGTCCCTCCTTCCTTTCCTTCTTTCCCCATCCCTCCAAGACCTATATTCCAATTTCCCCCTCAATGACCTTCTCACCCATCTCGCCTGCCCGCCCCATTGTATTCCCTCTCTCCTCCCTCTCCACCAAGCAATACGAGAAACCCAATCTGTAATTTATTCGTCAACCTTTGTAAATCCGGTAGTCACACCCACTAACACACCCACTCTCACATCACTCTTCACAGTCACTGCACTCGACACCACGTCTAGTGACATGGTCATCTCACCACCCACCGCACCACCACTCACCTCACCTCTTTCACCACCCCATTTAGGCATGTCACACTTCTCCACGGTCACCACTACATCCACCTTCCCATCCCTATTTCCCCTTCACCTTGCATCAACAACCACAACCACAACATCTTCCCTCACTCCACCATTAATATTGTTTCCCACAATTGACACCACTTTCTGCCAGATGTTTTCTTGCATGACACAAGTCCGAGATGAATTCACATCTCTCAGGACTAGCTACCAAACAATCCAACAAACAACTACAGATTTACAGGTGCAATTAAACTCTTTAACCATCGAGAATGCCTCACTTAATGCATGATATCAAGAGCTACGCGAGGCCTATCACTCCCTCGAACTAGAAAGTGAACAGAAGACGAAGGAAGTCATTGTTGATATTGACAACCTATTATGGGCTCAAACAATCAGAAATGCGACCCTCACTCAAAATATGGGACTGTTATGGCACCACCTCGCAACAGTGAATCAACGATTGCAAGAACAGAACAGAGAAAATCTTGAAGGAGCTCTGGATCAACCGAATGAACCTCTGAGTCCTAGCCTCTTTAAAGCACTACCATCGAACTCCATGCAAATATTATTAGAAGACCATGCAGGACTCTTTGAGGATTATGATAATATGAATGAAGCATATCAAAAACTCCAGAGCGACCATAAAGTGCTACTATTGTGCACACCTACACAACAACCACCACCAGCTCTTGAAGTCGTCTCCCTAGAGATTATAGACGAACTCGATACTTTATGCGCTCAGGTACTTACTCTTCAAACACAGATTGCTGCTTTCTCCGAGCCCCCCAAGCCTGATTCCCCACCTGAACTCCCAAATGATGAAGAAACTGTGTCTATAATGTTGGAGGAAACTTATGAAGAGGCCTACAAACCACAACCCATCCCAGGCGGACGTGCCATGGCTGAAAGCCAAGACACTTTTGAATTCCCTGCACCTGCATGGATGAAGTCAGTAGAGGAACTTGGAAAGACCCACTGAGCATGGGTGGAGGAACAATTACATGCCATGGCTATGATAGAGGAACACATTTTACAATCACCTTACTTCGCTCACTTGGCCCCTCAATGGTATATCTCAAGCCATGAGCATCAATATAAACCATATTTCAGGCTAATGGTAGAATATCAATTGGTGGTTGAAAAGGAGACGGGCAAGAAACCATCACACGCCACTGAGTTTGAGCCTGACGACTTGCCATCGGAAGCACAAAAAGGTCAAATATTTCAACCAAATTGGCGCTAGGAGTTGTTACAAAAATATCGAGAGATGATGCATACATGGGTCAAGGCACCCTTGCATTTGAAATATAATCCATGTTGGGGACCTATGCCAAGATGCAGCTCCTGGAAGGCTAATAAAAGTTCAAAATAATAAGCAGTGCCAAGACTGGCTTAATTATCCTTATTTCACTCCACCCCATGGACTCCCCACAGTCGGATACATGATGGCCACGTTTCACCATTGGCTCCCCCACTTACACCGCATGGATGATGTTGCAGCACATATGACTGTCAAAGTATTTGACATGATGCAGACAGTATTTAAGATCTTATGCCGTGTCAAAGCACTGCACATTAACACCCCTAGATTTGAGCATGGTAACCAAGATTTAGCATATGATATGAGCACTACACCATAGCTTCGGGTGTGCTATGCTTGGCACTGTCGAATCAAGTACTTACCAGCTTGTTATAAGACTACATTTGAAGAGATGTTTACCAACTGCTTTTGGGAGTACCATTCTAAGGTTTTCATAAGTAGGCCAACACATCGCCTTCAATTATTTGCCTGTGAATAACTCGTGTACTCCACACACCACCGACTTCTGCCTCCCGATGAACCTCAACCCATAGACTGGGGAAAACTTGAAGCCGATCTTGCATGAGGTATTTACATCACGGAGCACACCCTCGCTCACGACCTCCTACAGAACTATATCACGCAGGCCCTGCAACAAGGATCTATTGGGGACAACAGACGCGAGAGGGAGGGTGGTGTTGGCAGTAGCCAAAGGCACAGACGATGAGGAAGCATGTGAAGGTGGATCATGAAGAAGTCATGGGGCACCAGGCAGTCATTTTTTCTAAGAAATATATTTGATAATACTTTTTCGAAACTTCAAATATTGATTTTCATCACTCTTGTATCATATGTAGCATAGAAGCAGAGATTTTTGTAATTATATGCTTCCTTTGTGGAAGCCGGGGAGTCCTCAAGCTTGAGGAGCTTAGATAGAACAAGCATACCAGTTTTGGCTATTTTTAGATCTCGTTTAGACCTTCAAATAGTGCCTAGAACCTATTTTTTAACTATGTTGCACACTAGATGTGAAACCGGTCAAAAATATTCAAAAAACTATAAATAGAGCTAGAGGGCTCATTTTGAAGTTAGCTAGTGTAGACTTGTATGAGTTAGTGTGAGCTTGAGCTTGTAAGAGTGTTCTTGAGTAATAGAATCCACTTTCAACCCTCCATTGTGTCTTGCTTGTCTCTTCCTTGTGTGTGTGTATGTGTGTGTGCATCTCTATGATTCTCACCTTCACTCTCACTACATCTTGCGTTCACGATCTTCATATCACTCCTATCTCTTCCACGGATTGACATTAAGAAGGTGGAGCTTCTTAACATGGTGCTTACCATTGTGCTAGAGAAATAGTAACACAGTCGACCCAAATATTTGTTCACATAGAATTCCCATATCTTTGGAAGCCAAGCCAACAAAGCAGAAACCATACACATATAATGATAATTATGAAACCAAGTGTTGCTCTAGAACAATGGCGAGTACCATATTAAGAAGCTCCAATATATGAGTTTCTTGCAAGCAAACCAATAAAGGAGATGGGTAGGCTAGCTGATGAAAACTTTGGAATCGTATTCCCAAAATTCCATCGTGAGCATTTCTTCAACAGTCATCTTGTAACATGTTGGAAAATACTTGATGTGGTAGTGCCATGCATAACATACCTGGAGCGATGGCATGGTGCTAAAATCATATGCGAGGTGTTGGTTGCCATGCTCAAAGACCGAGGTATTGACATGTGGTGCTTTGACATGGTGAAAGATCTTAAAAGCTATCTACATCATATCAAAGATCTTAATGGTCATATGTGCAACGACATCATCCATGCAGTGGAGTTGGGAGAGCTAGTGGCAAATGTTCGCCATCATGCATCCAATTGTTGGAGGGCCACGCGATGGTGCTAGATAGGGATAGTTCAACCAATCCTGACACTGCTTATTATTTTGAACTTTAATCACGAATGCAGTTTTTCTACATTGTTGAATGCTTTATTTTTGTCAAGGATCAAGAAAAATCTATTATTAGTTTTAGCATTAGCCAAGATTGGCTTAGTTGTGAAATTTGTTGATGATAGATGTATAGCTCATGATCTATCAAATGGTGATGTCATTATTGCTCCTAGAATTTTATGTCATGGGTTGTATAAGCTCATAGAGTATGCAAGATTTGTGAATGATTCAACGTGTGGTTCAAGATTCTCAGGCTATGTTAGATGCAAAGCTTTGGTATACACGCTTTGGTCATCTGGATTTTGTTAGTTTGCTATGCTTGCAAAAATATGAAATGGTGTCCTCTCTGCCCAAGGCACCAAGTAAACATGTCTATGAAGGCTGTATATTGGGCAAAATACAGCATTCCTCCTTTCCAAAAGATGGTTTAGTACGAGTTACTCAAAAATTGCAGCTTGTTCATAGTGATGTTTGTGGTCCTATGGAAACACCTTCTTTTGGGAAGTACCTTTACTTTGTGAGTTTCATTGATGATTTTTCAAGGCATGCATGGGTATATCCATTGAAAATAAAGTCCAAAGTGTTAATGTGCTTCAAACCGTTTTTGGTTTTGATCGAAAAATTTTCATCACGTAAAATAAGACCCTTCATTCTGATCAAGAGGGGGAATATATGTCTTCTGATTTTAATGCATTTCTTGTTGAACATGGGATAAAACATTAGTGTAAAGTGTGGTATACACCTCAAATGAATGGAGTTGTTGAAAGGAATAATGTTGCTCTAGTACAATGGTAAGCACCATGTTAAAAAGCTCCACCTCCTTAATGTCAATCTATGGAAGAGATAGGAGTGATATGAATATCGTGAACGTGAGATGTAGCGAGAGTGAAGGTGAGAAGCATAGAGATGCACAAACACATACACACACACACACACAAAGAATTAGACACAATGGAAGGTTGAAATTACATTCTATTACTCAAGAACACTCTTACAAGCTCAAAATAGCTGTAAGCTCTTTTCTACTCATACAAGCTAACCTAAAAAATGAGCTCTCTAGCTCTCTTTATGGTTTTTTATCTAGTTTTGACAGGTTTCACATCTAATCTCCGACATAGTTAAAAAATAGGTTCTAGGTACTATTTGGAGGTTTAAATGACGTCTAAAAATAGCTAAAATTGGTATGCTCATTCTACTTAAGCTCCTCAAACTAGAGGACTCAGCTTGCAAAAATGGAGCTATTAATTACAAAAGTGGTTGTCCTATGTTACATATGATAGAAGAGTGATGAAAATCACTATTGAGGGTTTTGAAAAAGTATTACAAAACATATTTCTTTGAAAAAATAATCCGCTTGGCTCCACACTACCTCGTAATCTGCCTTCACATGCTTCCTCGTTGTTTGTGCGTTTGGCTACTGCCAACAGCCCCCTCCCTCTTGAGTCTGTCATCCTCGACAGAACCTTGTTGCGGGGTCTATCAGATATAATTTTGTAGGAGGTCATGAGCGAGGGTGTGCTCCATTATGTGAATACCTCTTGCAAGATCTTCTTCAAGTTTTTCCCAATCTATGGATTGAGGTTCATCTGGCGACAGAAGTCGATAGTGTGTGGTGTACATGAGTTGTTCATAGGCAAATAATTGAAGTAGGTGTGTGGATGTGCTTATGAAAACCTCAAAATGGTACTCCCAAAATCCAGTGGTAAACATCTCATGTCGTTTTGTAACATGCTGGTGAAAACTTGATGCGATACTGCCAAGCATAGCACACCCAGAGCGAGGGCATCATGCTTATATCATATGCTAAGTCTTGATTACCATGCTCAAATCTTGGGGTGTTAACATGTGGTGCTTTGACGCAACGGAAGATTTTAAATATAGTCTACATCATGTCAAATATTTTGACAGTCATATGCTTGACAACATCATCCATGTGGTGTAAACGAGGGAGCTAGTGGAAAATTGTGGACATCATGTATCCGATTGTGGGTGGTCCACGGGATGGAGTGACATAAGGATAATTAAGCCAGTCTTGGCACTGGTTATTATTCTGAACTTTGATTGCAAATGCCTTCCAAGAGCGGCATCTTAGGATAGGTCCCCAACATGGGTTATATTTTAGATGGAGTGGTGCCTTGGCCCATGTGCTCATCATTTCTGGATATTTTTGTAACAACTCTTGGCATCAAGTTGGTTGAAATATTTCACCTTTCTCTGCCTCCGGTGGTAAGTCGTCAGGCTTGAACTAAGTGGCATGTGATGGTTTCTTGCCCGTCTCTTTCTCAATTTCTAATTGATATTCTGCCATTAGCATGAAATACGGTTTTTATTGAAGCTCATGGCCGGAGATATACCTTCGAGGGGCCAAGTGGCCAATGTAAGGTGATTGTAAAATGTGTTCCTCTATCATATCCATGGCGTGTAAATGTGCCTCCACCCATGCTGAGTGGGTTTGTCCAAGTTCTTCTACTGACTTCATCCATGAGGGTGTAGGGAGTTCAAAGGTGTCTTGGCCTTCAGCTATGACACGTCCGCCTTGGATAATTTGTGGTTCGTAGGCCTCTTCATAAGTTTCCTCCACCGAGGTAGACATGATTTCTTCCTCGGTTGGGAGTTCAGGTGGGGAATCACGCTTAGGGGGCTCAGAGAAAGCAGTAATCTGCGCTTGAAGATTAAGTACCTGAGCATGTAATGTGTTGAGATTCTCTAGAACTTTTGGAGAGATGACTTCACGAGCTCTTGGTGGTTGTTGTGCCGGTGTGCACAATCGTATCATTTTATGTTCATCCTAGAGTTTTTGATATACTTCATTCATATTGTCATAATCTTCTAAGAGTCATGCATGATCTTCCAATAATATGTGCATGTACTCCGATAGTACTGCTTTAAAGCGGCTGGGACTCAAAGGTTCATCCGGTTGATCTAGAGCTACTTCCAAATTTTCTATGTTCTCATTCTGCAATAGTTGATTCTCTCTTGGCCGCTGTGAGGTAGCATCTTAACAGTCCCATATTTCTAATCATTTGAGCCCGTAATAGGTTGTTGATATCAATAATTGCTTCCTTCGTCTTCTGTTAGCTTTGTAGTTCTAGGGTATGATAGGCTTTACATAGCTCTTGATATCATGCATTAAGTGAGGTGTTCTCGATGGTTAATGAGTTTCATTTCACTTGTAAATTTGTAGTGGTTTGTTGTGGTGTCTGGTAGCTGGTCCCGAGAGATGCGAATTCATCTCAGACTTGTGTCATGCAAGAAAACATTTGACGAAAGGCAGTGTCGATTGTGGGTGACAATATTAATGGTGGAGTGAGTGAAGATGTTGTGGGTGTGAGGGTTGATGCAAGGGGAAGGGAAAAGAGGGCTGGGAAAGTGGATGTAGTGGTGACCGTGGAGAAGTGTAACGTGCCTAAATGGGGTGGTGAAATAGATGAGGAGTGATGGTGCGATGGGTGGTGAGATGTCCATGTCACTAGATGTGGTGTCAAGTGCAGTGAATGTGAATAGTGGAGTGATAGTGGGTGTGTGAGTGGTTGTGAATACAAGATTTACAAAGGTTGATGAATAAATTAAAAGTTGGGTTTCGCATATTGCTTGGTGGAGAGGGGAGGAGAGAGGAAATACCGTGGGGCGGAGAGGTGAAACGGGTGAGAAGTTCATTGAAGGGGGAAATGGGAATAGAGGTCTTGTAGGGATGGGGAAAGAAGGAAAGGATGAAGTGAGAAATGGATTGGTCAAAATAGGAGTAAGTAAAGGGGGAAGGATAGGTGGAATGGGTGCGGGAAGAGTTTGTGGGGTTGAGGCAACTAGGGCTTCTGCGACAACACTATTGATGAACGTGGATGATGTAGGAGAGGTAGGGTGTACAAGTGAAGCTGGAGGGGCGGGAGGTGAAAAAGGAGCAGGTGATATGGTACGTACTTTGATGGTGGTAGTGGTAGTTATAGTAGAGGGATGAGGCAGGGAGTCGATCACTATGGTTGCTTCTTCAAGAGGATCTTCTGGAATGAGTCATGCTTCCCTGGCCTGGTACGAAGATTGGGCATCCGGGGGTATGCGAATATACTTACCCAATTAGGATAGCAAACAGATTCATCGTGGTTCAAACTTCAGTAATGGTTTCCTCTGCAAATAGCGAAGTGCTTCATTGGTTCTGACTGATTTAACCAATTCTCTGAAGCCTTGAATGTAAGCTTCTTTAAACCCTTCTGTAGCGAGTTCCTGTTCTAGAATTGCTTGACTTTCTTCTTCTGAGAGTTGTCTGCATGCCCAAACGGCTTGCATGGTGTGGTATAGTTTCTTGATTGCCAAAGTGTAGGCAACCACTTTGAACGTGTCGTCTTCATGTGTACTTGTGTCACCTTGAGATTCTGTTTGCTTTTCTAATTCGTCATCCTGCACATCCCCTTGAGAGCCATGGCTACCTTGATTGGCTTCATCATCACCATCTTCATTATCAGTTTCTATCATTTCTTCATCTGAGCTGGAGACTAATTGCTGTTATGGTTGATCAAGGGATGTGGTAGGGTAACTGGGTCGTTCATACTCTTGTGAGAAAAACTGCCCCTCTCAAAATTGGAATTCACTGGATAGGGCATCATGCATTTCAAAGACAAAGGTGGTGTTAATTGGTTCTGCCTCCAAGTTGAGTATAGGAAAAGTGAATGCTTCCACACCGATGGTGGTAGGAAGGTCACCTCCTGTAGTGGTGGGTTCCTAAATTGTGGTTGCTTGCAAAGTCATCATACTCGTAGTACCTTCAGTGATAACCGGTCGTGAAAGGCATATACGGATAGACTGTACAGGTGCGGGAGGTTCCGTAGGAGACTGTTGTGGGGACAATTGAGGTGATGGGGACTCTGGAACTTGCAAACAAGGAATAGATCCGTGCATGCACTTGCCTATCTCTCTCTTGCTAGCTTTGTGGGTTTTATTGGCCTTCTTGGCGGTTCCTTTGAATGCTTTCAGTTCTTCGCTAGTCATCACGCATTCTATGGGAAAATCATATGTCAAACACATGTAAAAAATTCGAGTAAGAGTGCAATAATCGTGGATGACATGCTTTCTTTCCCATCTTTGCTAAGCTAAATACAATTTCTCGATAATCCAACTCATAAGATCTATGGTTTGGGGCCCAATACATGCTAAATATAATCTGAACCATATGCATTTCTGAGGGATGGTGAAGCGATCCTAAGCTAAGAATGCAAAATGTTGCATGCATATACATAACATCTTAGAGAGTTCCAGTGTAATAGCCGAAATATCTGCCCATTTCAAAACATCACCACACTTCATGGGCTCTGGAATCAGTCTTTCGTGTTCTGTCGGTGTGTGAGTTCCATGGATCTTAAGCGTTGCCCGAATGAGATCTTTTGAGAGATAGAACTTCTTGTAAGGGGGATCATTTAGCAAAGACGGAAGAATGAATGTTCTGGTCAAATCCTTGTGCTTTGATTCTTGAAGTGTAGTTACCAGGTAGTAACATCTATAAAAGTCACGTTTGAGTAATGGGTCACTAAAGTATTCTGTAAAACTTGCTCTAGCCCAAATGTGCTTTAACTCTTCTGTATTTTGGAGCTCTTCAAATTCTCTGGAGAAAAATTGATACTTGTCCCACTTTATATTATCAGTCAGTGTGCAATCAAAAATAAAGTCTGCATCTGCCAAGGGTCCTGCTAAACCCTGAAACCAATGAGAATTACGGTGAACTTTTTTAGTGTATCCCCTAGGAGGATCATCAATCGGCATTGGTCCTGGGAAGCCTTGAAACTCTCGCGGTTGTAACGTAGGATATGGTTCAGCCAGTAAATTACCGAAATGGGCCATCGGTGCACTAGGGCCAGCTGCAGATTGTCCTTCTGTCTGCATGATGAGTGATGCGAATGTGGAGGAGATCTACTACAAAATATTAGCACATTAGTATGGAAATTAATCATGATCCCATTAAAGAAAGACCGCAATCCCTTTTCATAACTGATGTGTAACTTGTGTAGCTAAGTGTTGTGAGGTGGTTTATGGAATGATTTTTGCAAAACTAATGCAGGTCTCTAGGCACCCACATGCTTTAGATAATGCATACATTGCTTGATGAGATGTTATTATAAGTGATGTTCGGTTAGCATAGTTGAGTTTATACAAAGTTCAGTTATGAAAGAATTATTACAAGGGGTTGGTTATTCGAGATGGGGGTAGTGTTAGACAACGGATCATGAGGAGGCTTCTGGATACATTTCGGTATCCATTTCCTAAGGGTTGCTGAGTGGGTGATATGCTTGTGTTGAGGAACAAAATGTGATATTGGATGTTGTGGTGTTGAGGAATGAGGAGCTTTTTAACGGCTATATGTTACATGGCTTGAGCGTTGGGCTATAATACAATGTTTGGATACCCAAATCGGCATGGGTGTGGGCCAGTTAGTGAAGTACTACTTGGCAATCCAAATCTATTGAAGCTTCGTCGAGATCAAAGAAGCTGGAGAGATGTTGAATATTGCCTCTGGTTCTGCTGAAACTTTTTCTTATTGTTGTTTGCATTGTTGAAAGTTGTTGGTGCTTTGTGTCCTTTTGGCATCCATACTTGTTTCATGTCGCTTGCTTTGTGATGCTAACATTGCTATCTTCTTTGTGTCGTCTGGTATGGTCGTCGGTTTGGGTTCCTCCATCATGGGTGACTCCTTCATGGTTGGGGTTGAGAGGTTTGGTTGAAACTCTGCTTTGAAAAAGAAGGGAGGTCCAACACTTGTGAAACTTTCCCATTAGGAAGTGCAGCATTATGTACCATAAATCTAGGCCAGTCTGCAGTAAGTGTGGAAGGATGGTCACTGCACACTGTTGTGCCCATTTGTTTGCTGACGCAGTCCACCTGACTGTAGATGGAAGACCCCGAGAAAATCTCTTGACATTCTTTTGTCTGGAAACTATCCATCGCCAAGCTCTCATGGATTGACTTTGGAAGGAGCGTGCTTAGCCGAGAGATTTAGCCAAAGATCTTCCGCTCCTCCGTCGCACGTAGTTCATATGGTCGAGGGTTACATACCTCAGGTGGAGTGTTGTTAGGAAAGTCAAGCACTATCACTCGCTGCTGGTCTAAGGTTCCAATCTATAAGGAGCTTTGTCTAAGATTTAGGTCATCTGAGTGATCATATAGCCAATCTTGGCCAAGGATTAGGGTTCTATCAGGTCATCGTCATGGCACACTAGGAGCTTCACTATCATATGGTACTTACCATTGTGCTAGAGCAACACCAAATTTGGCGTCGTTGCCAGGGATCGAGTCTATGAAGAATGTGTGATGGTAAGAGTATAGCAAGAAGTGGCATTGGAAGGTACAAATTTCAGTTTTTATTGTTGTTTTTAATTATATTTTTGTGTTTTTCATCTCCCCTATACTCTTTCTTCACCGTCGCATCATCTTCTTCCACTCCGAAAAACCCAAAAAATTCACCATATCCACCCATTCTCCTCATTTCCCCTCATTTGTGCATGTGTGTGAGAGAGAGAGCTTTTGTGCTTGTTGTGTCGTGTGTGTTTTTTAGTTTTCTTGCAGGTACAGTGCTCTAGAGCAGCAAGAAAGCTTCTAAAAGGTAAAAAATTCATTTTCTCTCAGAATCTGCCGTTGATGTTGGACCATCGCGGTGGTTTGACAAAGTTGGCACTTTTGGTAAGCGACCACACCATGAGGTAGGCGACCCTTGTGCACACAGGAATCCACAATTGCATTCTCAACTATCGGACCATCGCGACGGTCTTACACCATCGCGACGGTTCATTTGAACCATCACGATAGTCCCGTCCATCCCACACCATCGCGACGATCTCTTGCCACGTGTCAAGTTTCACCATCACGACGCTTCAAAATTGGACCATCGCGATTGGCTCAAGCCATCACACCCCGTGACCATCGCGACGAGCTCACGCCATCGCGACGGTTGCATTGACCATTGTCCATCATGACGGGCCTATGCCATCGTGATTGCTCGCTAGATAGACCATCACGACGCTTCACCTTAGACCATCGTGATGCCTCGCACCATCAGACCATCACGATTGTACCACGCCATCGCGACGGTTCACCTGAGCCATTGCAACGGTCCCAGACCATCGCCATTGTTCCAGACCATGGCGATTGTCCATCCAAAATGCCAAATTTAGGGTTTAAATTTTTGGGCAAATTGAGGCTATTTGGAGAAAACTTTTGGGTGACTAAGCTCATTAGAGACCCCTTAGCTCATAATTGAAGAAAAACTTGTTTGCCACATTTTACCCCCGAGAGCCTGAACGTTCATATCTTTTTCATTTGAAGTCTGTTTTTTGAGCTTTATAGCTCGCTAAAAAGCTATTTATGAGTATTATGTGACCTCAACTCTTTTTTTAAGAAGAACACATTGATTTTTTGATAAGATAATTTGAGTTTGATCGATTTCTAGGACTAGAAAAGAAAGGGCGACTAAGCTCATTAGAGACCCCTTAGCTCATTAGAGACCCCTTAGCTCATAATTGAAGAAAAACTTGTTTGCCACATTTTACCCCCGAGAGCCTGAACGTTCATATCTTTTTCATTTGAGACCCCTTAGCTCATAATTGAAGACTAAGCTCATTAGAGACCCCTTAGCTCATAATTGAAGAAAAACTTGTTTGCCACATTTTACCCCCGAGAGCCTGAACGTTAGAGACTAAGCTCATGGGTGACTAAGCCCTTGCCACTCTCTTGGGTGACTAAGCTCATTAGAGACCCCTTAGCTCATAATTGAAGAAAAACTTGTTTGCCACATTTTACCCCCGAGAGCCTGAACGTTCATATCTTTTTCATTTGAAGTCTGTTTTTTGAGCTTTATAGCTCGCTAAAAAGCTATTTATGAGTATTATGTGACCTCAACTCTTTTTTTAAGAAGAACACATTGATTTTTTGATAAGATAATTTGAGTTTGATCGATTTATAGGACTAGAAAAGAAAGGGGGCATTTAGAAAAATTTTTCAAAGAAGAAGGGATATAAAAGGTGTATATATCCAAAGTGCTTGATCATTACTTTCAGAAGTTGTCTAAACATTGAATTTTGACACGTATAGCAAGAGCTATCCAACGGTAATCAAAGCAAGGCTGTGAAGAATGCAAGGCTTGGGAACTGCGACTTCTTGGGCATCACAACAAACAAAGAAGTTGACTCGAGGTTTGAAGAATACTCAACCCTTAGCTTAGGCTGAACGTACAGCATTGCGGATTAAATTAGAATGATGATAGGAACGCATCAAGTCCAAGAGGCTTAATTTTTCAAGTCCAAGACTACGATAAAAGTCTGCGATACGAAAACCTCGAGGAAAGAATTTAATTATAACGGAATGAGAACTAAAAAGTACACCTGAAAGTTGATTCTTGACGCATACATTGAGACAAGACAAGAATTAAAAGTAAATTTAAAAAAAGAAACAAGCAGTAAAGAACAGAGACCTTGATGATCAGAGTGCGTACTGAGTGATTCAGGAAGTAAATTCATGAACCTTAGGTTAGTCAAGCATATAGGTAAGTCAGACCGATGAAGTCTTAGATCATCTAAAGCAAGTGTGGGCACTATTGCATGTTCGTGGGCTCAACAATTGAATAGCTACCCTTACGAGTTGGGCTCAGATACCAATGAATCAGAAATGTCCTTTAGCACAGAAAGATCAGAAGGAGGGTTAAACATAGCATATTTGGAAAGACCCGAAGGACCCTATAGAACTCCATTAGAATATGTCCGAACTAGGCTCTTAGATGCTCGCATCTATGAGGATGGTTTGCGAAGATCAGTGGTGCAATTGCACAATCGGGACCAACCCATTGGATTGAAACATCTAGTGGTGAAATTCGAGAGAGACGCATACATAGATAAAGAAGGAACCGTGTACATCATAAGTACTCAACCTAATCATACCAACGAGTTTGGTGTAGTTTAGCGAGATACAGAAGCGAGAACCCAAGGAAATTAACCACTAGGAGAAGAACCTAGGACACCTAGAGGGAAATCTGTACTAACAAGAGTACTTATTTCAGATTGGATCCCTCATGATAATAGAAGCATAGAATTCTTTCTAAATAAGGAAACTAATGAAGCATTTTGGAGATACAGAATGGAACAACCTAGTGAGGTAGGCTCCATCATGATTTAAAAAATCAAGGACCCAGATACTCCTGGAAAAGTTGTATACCTAGATGATACATCAGAATGAGTATTTGTAGTACAAGACCATGGGAGAAATACCTACGCATGGAGAGGTGATTTAGTATTCCTCCATCTTGAGCAAATATAAACAGGAGCCATCAGGGTGCTTGTTGGAAGAAGTATTTTTGATGGAAAAATAATTGTAAAATGCCAAAAAACAATAAAAATATTTATGCAAATGATGTAAAAATAAGAAAGAGTCTTCCTCATGTAGATTAGAATTATATGTATTTTTTCTAGAATTTTTGGAAACTCCTAGATAGCATATTTTTATATTAGAAGGGAAAAGGACTAAAATTCAAGTGTGAAAAGGGGCACTTGAAAATGTACAAAAGACAATTTCCTTTATTTTGAGAGGGTTGGTTATTTGTAATTGATGCTATCCAAGAAAAGAGAGAAGTTTCCTGCAGAAAATCGTGACTCTTCCTTTTGTGTGAATTTCTTTGATTTGTTGAGTCTATTCTATGTGTATCCATGGAAATTTGCAAGCTTCTATTGTGTATTTCTGATGAATGTGTATGAAGAGAGTTGATTCCTGATGTGTTGAGTGAGAAATTGATGAAGAATGGTGCTGGAGATGAAAATCGTCAGATTTTATAGAATCATGATTGTCTCGTCTAAAGGTCATAGGTATCATTTTTTAGTTTTAACTTTATGATTGTGTTCTGCTGAGAAAATAAGACACTTTAGACACCAAGATTATTGAAAATGATAGAGTATTGCTCAAGATAATCCAAACCCTAGAAATTCCTCTTCATCTTCATTATTTCTCAGAAATCCAGCCATTTTTCTCTTATTTCTTGGATTCTATCATCTAGAAGGGGCTGTGGTCTCTTGTATACCTCCAGGATTGACAAATATAAGATGTATTGTTGATTCTTTATGCTAAATGATTGGAGAGGACAACTCCAAAGGGTAACAACAAACATTTTTTGGCACCGTTGTCGGGGAGTATAGCAAAATCTTCATTGAATTTGGACCTTGCTCGATCTTCTATTGTTGATGGTATTGAACACATTGAAAAGATAATACTCTTTAATCAAGAAATGGAAACATGAAATGGTAGATTTTTTTGTTTGTCTTTTGGGAAAATTGTTGATCTTGGGAAGATGACATGATTGCATTGAGGAAAGTCAAGTAAAGTAGCTAGATGCAAGTAGATAGGATCCATTTGTTAACAAGTCAAAGCAATAATCTTAAGAAAAATTTTATTTGCATCTTGAAAAAAAAAATGTTTGAGTTTATCTTTGCAAAAATTGATATTTGCACTTCTTAGCACATTTTTCTTTGGGAAGTTTTGCTCATGAATTGTTTTGATAGCAAAGCATAAAGGAGTATAACCAATCAGGGAACACAGGATCAATAGATCACTAAACAAGAAACCCTAAGTGAAGTGTTTACCTTAATTTAGGGCAAAATACTAAAAAAATTCATAAAATTCATTAAAACATTCAAAACAAATTTCTTTTCTCCTTAAGAAGTTGGACTGAAGTGTTGTTGTTAAGAGTAAAAGAGACCAAGTGTAAGGAAAGCAAAAAATTGCTAAAAACTAAAAAATCAAAAAAATATGATTCTCTTCAGAGGATCGCGATTTTCTGGTTAATTTTTTGTTCATGATGTAAAATTGCAGGTGACAAGTGACTTGGAGTGGTGAAGAATCTGGAAGAGGAGTAAGAAGAAAGAAGAATCAAAATTGCAAAAAACAAGAAGTTCAGAAAATATGATTCTCTGCACAGGATCGCGATTCTCTATAAGAGGAAAAAGCATATTTGGGTTTTGAGAAAGGTAATTGGAAGATAATTCATTAAGTTGAGTAAGTAAAGGAAGTCAAATTCTAAAAATCAGTGAGGTTTTAGCATCAAGTGGGTAAAGTGGAAAAGAAGTACAGAATTGCGATTTTCACCAATTGGATAAAGGGAGAAAATTGTGATAAAAAGTTAGAAATAGGGACTTTACATCATAAATTGTGAAAGATAAAAACTTGAACAAGTGAAAAGTTAAGATCTTGAAAATATTGAACGAAATCGCGATTGTGTGAAATCTATAAAACCTTGAAATCGCATAAAGAAACTTATTTGAGTGAGAGAGAGAGAGAGAGTGGACAGAATCGCGATCGTCTACAAACACAAGCTTTTGGACATTTTTTGATCAACCAAGCAAGGTAAGGACTTTCCAACAAATTTTTGCATCCAATCAAGTTTTTATATCAAGTATGGAACACAAAAAACTTAGAAATCAGTAAAAACATGGAATCGTGATGTTTTGATTTTTTGAGTTTTCAGTGAAAAGATAATCATTTTTTGATAAACTCTTTTATTGCATGTTTAAATTTTAATAAAGCGACTCTATTGTAGGAAGAAAAATTCAGAAAACAAGAACTTCAAAAAATTTCAAAAATCTGCACAAAATCGCGATACTGTAGTCAAATACAAAATCGCGATTCTCTGAATCAAAGCACAAAATCGCGATTCCCAGAGCACGATTTTCATAAGAGAATCATGTTTTTAACGATCGTGAGCAATCATGATTATCTGGGAACAGAATCGTGAAAAAAAAAACACGATTTTCACCACAGAATCGTGAAAAACAATATTCTCTCCACAGAATCGTGAAAAACATGATTCTCACCATAAAATCATGAAAAACACGATTTTCACCATAGAATCGTGAAAAACACGATTCTCTCCACAGAATCGTGAAAAACACGATTCTCACCATAAAATCGTGAAAAACACGATTTTCACCACAGAATGGTGAAAAACACGATTCTCTCCTCAAAATCATGAAAAACACGATTCTCACCACAGAATCGTGAAAAACACGATTCTCACCATAAAATCGTGAAAAACACAATTTTCACCACAGAATCGTGAAAAACACGATTCTCACCATAAAATCGTGAAAAACACGATTTTCACCACAGAATCGTGAAAAACACGATTCTCTCCACAGAATCGTGAAAAACACGATTCTCACCATAAAATCATGGAAAACACGATTTTCACCACAAAATCGTGAAAAACATGATTCTCTCCTCAAAATCGTGAAAAACACGATTTTCTCCTCAGAATCGTGAAAAACACGATTCTCTCCACAGAATCGTGAAAAACACGATTCTCACCATAAAATCGTGGAAAACACGATTTTCACCATAGAATTGTGAAAAACACGATTCTCTCCTCAAAATCGTGAAAAACACGATTCTCACCACAGAATCTTGAAAAACACGATTCTCACCACAGAATCGTGAAAAACACGATTCTCTCCACAGAATCGTGAAAAACACGATTCTCACCATAAAATCGTGAAAAACACGATTTTCACCACAGAATCGTGAAAAACACGATTCTCTCCTCAGAGTCGTGAAAAACACGATTCTCACCATAAATTCGTGAAAAACACGATTCTCACTACAGAATCATAAAAAACACGATTCTCTCCACAGAATCGTGAAATTAATTGAATGATCCTTAGGTCTGGTAATAAAGTAAACACACATTCTAAACAAGAGCTAGGGAGGAATGAGGTAGAATCAGTAATAGGAGAATTGCAAGAAAATATTTAGGGCAAGAAATTAATATGGAGAATTTAGATGAAACCAATGAATCCTCTGAAGCTAGTGATTATAGAAACATTCTCAAATACATGTATACAAATAGGTTTGGAACTTATGTATATCAGGATGGAATGCATAAGTTTCTCATTAGATTGAGAAACTTAGAGGTTCCCCTGAATATAACACCAGTAGCACAATTTAAGGATGGTAGATATGAGGATAGGCAGGGATGTGTATACATCTTCTCACAAGACCTAGAAAATTCTAATGACCTAGGGCAATGTACAGACAAGAGACCTTGGGAACAGAACCTAGGGCAATGAGACTTGCCAAGACCACATGAAATTCACAATAATGGTGAACAACAACAAGGTAGGAGAACACATACTTCCCCAAATCCTTTTGAAAAAGAAGCAGAAAGATTTAGTGATTTTCCATTGAGAAGAAGACATAATTGGCAAAATCAGGGCAGAATGCTTAGACCCTATCAAGTAGCCAAATGCATGAAAAATCAATATGAAGGATATTCTGATCGTCATGCCCATGCTGCAGAATTTAGACAATTAATTAGAGTAGAAGAAGTAGAGGATTACAAAGTCCAATTTGAGGCATTTGGTCTAACCCTAACAGGACCTGCATTATCTTGGTTCATTCCCTTGAGAAAGGAAATGTATCTAGATATTGAATCTTTCCTAGAAGCCTTCATTGGGGAATTCTTAAAAACTGGAATAAAACATAGTACAGCTACATTGATACATAGCTTTAAACAGCAAAAAAATGCAAATGTCAGAGAGGCAGTTAGGAGATTCAATCACTACATTGACAGATGTCCTAGAGAATAAGTACCTTCCATGGCAAGACAAGTATCCCTATTCATAGAAGGATTAAGAAGTTCCCAATTAAGAACCCTGGTGTATTATATAGGAGATGCCCTAACCTAGGAGCATGTGTGAAAGAGGCAATAGATTTGGAAGACAACAGAGGAAAAACCTGTTAGCATTTGATCAACCTAGAATAACTGAAGATAAAATTCCACCAGCAGAAGAATTGGCACAAGCCATTGCTAAAGCCCTAGAAGTTAGCACCAAAACCAATTTGATAAACACCAAGATAACAACAAATAAAAAATGTTATAATTGTGGAGAAAATCATTTGGTACAACAATGTCCATATCAAAAACCACAACATTTGCAAGATAGGAAAACACTCAAATATTGTACACTAGAAAGAAAATGGACAAACCATACCAGAGAAGAATGCTTCTACAATAAACAACCCATTAAGGAGAGAGATTATGCAAACCAAAGAGAATCTGGATTTATTGAGCAACCAAGAGCTGTACTTGGGCAACAACCTCCATTACCAACAAATGTGGTACCAGTTAAATACACACCAATAGAGGAGGGAAACTCAAGAATAAGATCACCATACAAAGAAGAATATCACTGGAATGAAGGATATCAGGAAGAGTGGGAAGGTTATGAGATGAGAGAACCAGAACTGAAAGCCCTAGATTTGGGAAATGGGAGAATTGAGATGGATACCGCCACATTCATGTATATAACCAATAATTATATGTCCAATCAGAAACCTCAGTTCAAAGGGAGCCAAAAGATAACTTGTTATAGATGTGGGGGAGAACATTTCATTAGAGACTGTCCACAACCTCCTACATTAAGAATAGAAGGAGCCTATTGCAAGGATTGTGGCAGGGAACATTTAATAAAGGATTGTCCAAGAAATCCGCAAAAACAACAAAACACATCTAATAACATACCATTGAAAACAGTCAACATCATGGAGCAAGAAGAATTGAGTGACCTTGACCAAGTAAATGTAAATGCTATAACAAGGGCACAAGCTAAACAACAAGAAACAACTAAAGAACAAAATAAGAGTTCAGTTTCAAAGGTGAAGAAAAACAGACAAAAGGGGAAATGGGAAAGGAAAATGAGAATGAGTAAAAGTTTGGAAGAAGAGAGTATGGAACAGTCAAACCATACTCCTCCTCAAAAGACACAAACCCAGTCAGAGATAAGAAATTCATAGAGTCTAAACACCTTGATAAAAGCATACAAGGGAAGAATTCAAGAGGGACCAAATCCTACAGACCATGTAATGGCTTATCCTATGCCATAAATAGAACATGAAAGGATGCAAAAATGCAAACAAATCATACAAGAAGCACAACTCAAACTGGGGGAATTAGACAATTCTCAAACAACTGTTGGGGAATCAAATGCAACAAGAACAAGAGAAACTATTAATCAAGAAGATAACCCACAAATTACATTCCAGGTAAATATAGATAAACAATGTACAATCTTATACCACACCACAATGGAGGAATTGGTAAAACAGAATCCTCACTTACAATAAAAAATGAAAAAATGGGAAGCAATACCAGAGAATCTTGATCCACAGCCAGAGGAATTGGAGGAATTGTGGTACATTCCTATTGATAAGATAGGAGGATATTGTGAAGGAGAAGAGGGAAACTCAACCCTAAAAGTACAATTTGGTAAAAATTATGCCAAAGCTATATTGGATAGTGGATCAGGTGTGGCTATCATGACTAAACAAACTTGGGAAAAATGGGGAAAAAATGAATTAATACCCACTAAAATAAGACTGCAGCTTGCAGATGGACACATAGAAAAATCCCTAGGAATATGGGAAAAGGTGATTCTGGACATATGTGGAATAGAAATAGAGCATACTTTTGCCATAGTTGAATTTCTAGAATCCACGTCATATGAAATTATCCTAGGAAGACCATTTATGAGACAAATGCAGATTGTGCAAGATTGGGGTATTGATTGCCTATACCTTCCGAGCAAAGGAAGGATAAACAGAGTGAATCTAAGAAATGGTCATTATTGTGACATATCCCCTCAAGAATGGTTCAAAATACATCAAAATCAAGAATTAAGTGAAGAATCAGAGTTGGAAGATCAGAATGAAACTGAATCATCAATATGGAAGTGCAATGTGATAAGAAACCTTACAAATGGAAAAAGAAGATTAAGAAGAGAAGATTGTGTAGAAGGGAGAAAATTTACAAGATGAGAGCTCTATACCCCAAAAATTCAAAGATGAAGAATTTGAGCCTTATGGTTGGATCCAGATTTTGGCTACCATGGATTTAGCCAAAGATGAGTATGTGGGAGTGAGATTTCAAAATGAAGAAAGATATGATGTTTTTCACATAAGAATACAAATGATAAAGGTATCAAAAACAGAAGAGGACCAGGAAAAAGAAATGATATTGAAAAATGGGAAAACACAATATTTGGAAGAAGTAAAAGCTGAAGATGCACTAAAAGATAAAATCTCAGGCAAATATAAGAAAAACAAACACAACGAAATAGAAAAAGACCAAGAGGATGAAAAAAAATGAGAAAATGACAAACAAAGATCAACAGTTTGATGTACCAGCAAATTTCAAGACTTTGTGAAGTAGAAGATAGATTACTTCTAAAAATGAAACAAAAGAGAGAAAAGAGAAAAGGAGAGGCATATGACAATGAAGAACAAACTAAGAAGGTTATGATCACTGAGGAAGACGGGGAAGAAAGACATATTGTAATAGCTGATGACATGACAAATCAAGAAGAGGAGGCATTAAGAAATTTGGCCAAAAACCATAGGGATGTGTTTGCTTATAGCTACAAGGATTTGAAAGGTATTGATCCTAAAATCTATGAGCATAAGATTCCTATTACACCTGATGCAAAACCTAGCAAACAGAGACATTACACATTCAATGATAAATACTCTGCTAAAATAAGGGAAGAAATTGACAAGCTGCGGGTTGCCAATTTCATCTATGAGATTGAGTATAGAGAATGGATATCTCCTATAGTTGTGGTACCAAAAAAGAATGGGAAACTTAGGGTATGCATTAATTTGAAAAAAGTGAATGCTGCAACTATAAGGGATAGCTACCCATTGCCTATAACAGACCATCTTCTAGAAAGAGTTGCAGGGAAGGAGGTGTATAGTTTTCTGGATGGCTTTTCAGGATACAATCAGGTACCCATAGCTTTGGAAGACCAACATAAAACTGCCTTTTCCACAGAATGGGGAATTTATGCTTTTAGGGTTATGCACTTTGGGTTAACTAATGCCCCAACAACTTTTCAAAGATTGATGTGTCATATCTTCAAAGAATTCCTGAGGAGTGTAATGGAAATTTATGTAGATGATCTGTGTACTTTTTCATTAAAAAGACAGGATCATTTGAAAGATTTAGAAAACATATTCAAGAAATGCAAAACATACAGAGTATGTTTAAATCCATAAAAGTGTGTATTCTTTGTAAGACAAGGAAGAATGTTAGGTCACATAGTCTCCAAAAATGGAATTTCAACTGGTGAGAAAAAAAATGGAATATCAACTGATGAGAAAAAAATAAAGACCATAGTAGAACTTACAAGACCAACAAATGTAAAGGAACTTCAAACTTTCATGGGACATTGCGGCTATTATAGAAAATTTGTACACAAGTTTGCTGACATAGCTAAACCTTTATATGCTTTGATTACAAAGTTTGAGTGGACCAAAGAGTGTGACCAAGCTTTTGAGACTCTAAAAACTTGCTTGGTTACAACCCCAATTCTCAAAACACCCCAGTGGGATAAAATTTTTCATGTCCATGTGGATGCTTCAAACTATGCTTTGCGATGTGTGTTAGCACAACCGATAGTAGGGAGCAAAATAGATTTTCCAGTTGCTTATGCTAGCAGGCAACTGAATTCAGTAGAGAAAAATTACACAACTACTGAAAGGGAAGGGTTGGGAATGATATTTGTTGTGAAGAAATATAGAGATTACCTTTTGGCCAACAAGTTTAAATTTTTTGTGGATCACCAAGCTTTACTTTACTTAGTAAATAAACCCTCTCACACTGGTAGAATAGTTAGATGGTTCCTTCTACTGATGGAGTTTGAGTTTGAAGTGGTGGTCAAATAGGGAAAAACACATTTGAGAGCAGATCATTTGTCTAGAATCTAGGCTAAAGATCCAAGTTCACCTTTAGATGATGACCTGCCAGATATATATCTATTCAAAGTAGAAAGTGTTCCGGAGTGGGCCATGACTTTAGTACCTTTGCTAACCATGGGACCTTGGATAACATTTTGGAATAACACACATTTAGTATTGAAAAGCAGGAACTTTATGCTGCTAGCTAGGCACTTGTATCACCTCAACCATATAGGCATACTGGAATATTGTACTCCAGAAGAGGAGCAACAGGAATATTTGAGAAGAGATCATTGTTGGAACCCTTGTACACATGCTTCCATAATAGTCACCCTAAGTAATTTCAATAGGATGGGAGTACATTGGCGTAATAAGATTCAAGATGTAACAAAATATGTTGCTAATTGCTGGGAATGCCAATCCTTGCAAAATTCAGAACTTATAACTCCATATTGGTTTCAGAAAAATCCAGAATGGAGTGAGAACATCATTGAGGAATTGAAAAGGAAGAAAAAAGGAAAACAAGTAAGAGCTAGTGTCGAATCAAAAAATCTACAAATGATCTCTGAAGAATATCAACTGATAGGAGATCACTTGTATAAGAGAGGGATGGATGGATATTTAAGAATTTGTGTTCCTAAAGATAGATATCTGGAAATGTTGGAAATGACACATTCTGGAGTGGCAGGAGGACATTTCTCAAGTGACAGAACTGCTAAACTCATATTATATTCTGGCTTTTGGTGGCCAACTCTATTTCTTGATGCAAGAACATATGTAAAAAGATGTGACATTTGTCAGAGGGTGAGTCAACCAAATAAAAGAGACAATATGCCATTAGTTCCATTAATCTCAGCAAGAGCATTTAGTAAATGGGGGTTGGATTTCATTGGACCTATACATCCTCCAGCAAGACAATCCCATGTTGAATACATAATAGTGGCCAGAGATTACTTAACCAAATGGGTAGAGGCTAGAGCTACAAAAAAGAATAATGCTCATACTACTGCCAGATTTCTCTATGAAAATATCATCACCAGATTTGGACTACCAATTGAATTGGTAAGTGATAGGGGGGCTCATTTTTTGAACCAAATCATAGAGAACATAACTGAATATTTCATGATTAGTCATAGAAAGTCAGCCCCATATCACCCACAAGCCAATGAGTTAGCAGAAAGTACTAATAAAGTACTGTGTACTATATTGTCAAAATTGGTAAACACAAACAAGAATGATTAGGATTTACAACTTAATCATGTCCTATGGGCCTAAAGATTGGCATACAAAACTGCATTAGGAACCACACCATTTAATTTGGTATATGGACAAAATGCAGTTCTACCTTTGGAATACCTCATTCCAACACTAAAAGTGGGTAGTCAATACAATTGGACTCGACATGAATTATCTGAGAGAGTAATGGAATTGGAACAACTGAGAGCTTCTAGACTCCAAGCAATTATGAGTATATATGCAAACAAGAAAAGCCAAAAAGCTTATCATGATGTTCACATAAAAGAAAAAGATCTACAGGAAGGAGATTTAGTTTTGGCATACACAGTAAAGGAACATCAAAAGAAATTTCAGAAGAAAGGACATGGACCATATATTATCAATCAGATCAGTAATAGTGGAGCTATTCAGTTAGCTAATATAGATGGAGAAATCATGCCAAACTTCATAAGTGGATGTAGAGTTAAAAGGTATGATCTTCCATTAACTGCTTGTGAATGGAGAAGATTACATCAAGCTCAAAATAGGAAGAAAGAAGAGGAAAACATTAGGAGGGAGGCTCAACGGGAGGCAAAAGAAAGGATAAGAAAAATAAAAAATATTAGAGAAGCCCTTTTTTGTGACACCTCTCTAAAAGAAAAAGAACATTCGCCTATTATCACAATGATTTTTCAGGATGAAAAAATTAAAGTCTTGATAGACTCAGGAGCACAGGTAAATTTGATCAGTTCAGCCTTGTTGAAAAAGTTTAACCTAAAAAGGAATAAAAGTAAAATCTTTATCTTATCAAAACTTTGGAAGGACAAATAATACAAAGCATGTCTTCACCTTCTATTGAAGTTAAGTTCAATGAAGAATATATGAAAATAGATTGTGAAGAATGGCCAGATCATTTGATGATTGAGAAATTGATTTTGGGATAACCATGACTAAAGCAAGTAAAGTAATTTTGGATTTTGAAAAAATGAAGCTTAAGTTGACAATAAATGACAAAAGGTTTTTAATGCTTTTATTGAGTAATGAAGAATAGGAAGATCAACAAGATGTTCATGACCCAGACCTAGAAGGATTTACTTTTTCATTAGAAGACACACAGACATTACCAATACAATTACTAAATGATCAAGCTTCATTTAATCAAAACCAGCAAAAAATTGAAGGAGCTAAAGAGGGTGAAGAGACAGAAGCAAGGTGGCAACTATGGCATAGTCCGAAGCATCAAAGCATGAGAATAAGAAGGATGTGGAAACAAAGTATACACAAGCCCTACCCTTCAAAACAAAATTCCACGACAAAACTGATATGGAAGCCAAAAAATTCTAAAAGCAGCTTATCAGAAGGAGATGGATTTTTCCCTAAGACAGGGGCAGCAAGGGTTAAATATTATTGGGTAAAAAAATCAGATTTGATTCAATGGAAAAAGGCCATCTATATTTGATCTGTATTTAGAATTTTTTAAGAAGAAAATCAGAATGTTACAAAAAAGAAATCATGACATATTGGAAATTATGACAAATAATTCTACCTTATCCTTTTTCTAAGAAGAGAATTAGGAGGGGTAGAAAAGAAATGGAAAAAATTATTATTAAAAAAGAAAGAGAGAAGAAAAAAGAGAAAAAATTATCCATTTTTCCTTTTATAAGTTATATAGCACAAAGCAAGATATAGGTAGAAGGGTAGCAGGTTTCTATTTATTATTTTTTATTTTTATTTTTTATTCATTTTTCTTTTAAATATGTCCTTCCTGGATAAGAGCTGTCAGAAGAGAAGAGAGCACTAGACATCTTGCTACACATTTAATGATCACTTTAATTGAGTTTTTTTTTTGAGGAAGTCAGGATTTAATTGAGATTTTATTTTCATTCTTCTTTCATGTCATATCACAACAAATGTCATTTTTTATTTTTCTTATGACTCATGTGGGTGGAGTTTTTTCTTTTTGTGTGATGCTATATTTTCTCCAGAATGGTGAATCCAAAGGAGCTACCAATTCATGATTTCAAAGCAGAATCAGTCACTTTGTCTAGAGGACATTGGTTCTTGGACAGTGAAGCTGTAGTAGAGGAGGTGGATCTGGAGTCTGATGAAGAGCAAGAAATTCCAGAAGCAGAAAAGGTAGTTAAAGAGCTCAAGGAAACCCTGAGTCTCATTGGCGAGCACATATTCACACTAGGAGTGGGGGGTTACAAGTACACTGTGCTGTGTCAGGAGTTTTACAAATTCCAAAGACTTACAGTCAATCACAAAAGATGGAAAGCAGTAGGGTTACACAAGTTGTTGGATGAACCCATATTCTTTATAGATTTTGAAAGAATTGCACAAGTAATGAATAGTCTGGTGGATGTTGGAAAGGGAAATTATGCCTATTTTAGGTGTTCAGTCAAGGACAAGGAGAACAAAGAGGTGAACATCACAATAAAAGCAGAGCATATTAGGGCAGCTCTTCAGTTCTACCCAATGGGAACTAAGTTGGATAACAGCTTTGTCAAGAAGAATAAAGAAACATATACAGGATATTCTAAATTCCTTGATTTTAAGGGAAGAGAGAATGAGGAGTATGCCATTAGAATGTTTTTGCAATACTTTTGTTTTCCAAAACTACCTAGATACACCATGCCACACAAACCAGTTACATTGATTATGTTCAACAATAAAGACAGAACTAAACCTTTTGGGGTGATGGATGTAACCCCATACATACATGAACAGCTGAAAGAAGCAGCTAAACATTGGGAGCAGAGGAAGTATATGAATGGAGCTCAATTTTTAACTAGGATTATATATCATGTACTGGGAATGGAGGATTAGTTGAAGCTGGCTCCAGAAACCCAATACTTCAAAAGTCTAATGTCAGGAATTAAGAGTCCTTCCAGGAAAATGACTATAAGGGAAGTGGAAGCCCAACCCAGCATGAGGAGAGCAGAAAGGAAAAGAAAGGGAATCTCATAGGAAGTTGTTCCTGTAAAGAAAAGGAGATTGGATCCAAGAAAAGTTGAATTGGAGCAGGTAGAAGCAACTAAGGGAGAGCATGAAGCTGCTCAGAAGCAGGTGAAGTCTTCAAATGACCCTCATCCACCTCAGATAAGCAAAGAGCAGTTGTATATCTATTTGACCCAAGGAAATAATAAAAGGGCAGTATATGAAGTCCAATATCAAAAGATGTTGGGGGACTACTCTTGCAAAGCAACAGATTGGATTCAAGAGGAAGTAGAACACTATGAAGAACTACATGATCAGATGATGGCAGTTGAGACAGAGGAAGTTTTTGTCGAAAAGGAAGTGGAACTGTTAGAATATTTCAAAGGGCTACAAGGACCTCCTGAAACAAGAACTACAGTTATAGTGAAGAAGAAGGTTCAGAAGAAACCTGTACAGAAGAAGAAGTTAACCAAGAAAAGTAAAGGAAAATCAGTAGCAAAACCTGTACGAATGATG
Organism: Ceratopteris richardii; assembly: GCA_020310875.1. Lineage (NCBI taxonomy): Eukaryota > Viridiplantae > Streptophyta > Polypodiopsida > Polypodiales > Pteridaceae > Ceratopteris > Ceratopteris richardii. The sequence continues at coordinate 30,818,001 of CM035429.1, forward strand.
GAGACAGAAGAAGTGATAGTAGAAGAAAGGAACCAGAAGGAATCTACTGCTATGGAAGAGTCAAGACTGGAAAAACCAGGAATAGCAGGCTCTTCACAATTCTCTTCAGACTCTGAAAGTGATATTGAAAACTTTCTGTTGAAAAGTCTGAATTTATCAGTGCCTAGTACACCCAATGTGATAACACAAGCCTCTGGAAAAAATAAAACACCAGAAGACTTGAGTGAGAAGCCTCAAGGAAAGCAAGTTTAGGAAGAAGCAGTAAAGAAAGTTAGTCTTGAAGAAGAGAGGAGATTACTAAAAGGAAAAGCAGTGATGATGGAGGAAGAGATTGAAGTCAGGAAGGCATTCAACTGTGGAATAGTGGAATCCGGATTGAAGACAATATGTACAAAATCTTTCCAGCAAACCCATTTCAAATTGGTATGAAGGAAAAGTAGAATAAGAAAAGGGAGTTCAGTTATGCAGTCCAGCCAATAAACAAAAAGATACAGATCAAATCAAGGAAACACAAGAGGAAATAGTGGAAAAGAAGAATGCTCAAGAAGTTAAAGAAGGAATTACAGAAAAAGAGATCAACCAAAGCATAGAAGACATACTATATGACTTGAATCATAATGAAGAGTTTACAATTATAAAAGATCAAGGACAAGAGGAAGAGCTGGATCTCATGGATATAGATGAGCAAGAGGAAGGACAGAAAGAGCAGATAAGTAATGATCAGATAAAGCTTATTGAGGAAACTGAATCAACCCTAATTCAGGAAAAGGAAGTATAGGTAAAGGAAAGACATCTCTTTGAAGAAGAACAACAAGTGATGGAGAACAAGAAGGCAGAAGAAACAAAGACAACTAAAGATACATAAGGACATGAGAATAAGGATGATCAGATATTGGAATATAAGGAAGATGATGCAGACCAGGAAAAAATTGAAGCAGATAAGAGCCATGAAGAACAAAAGACCCAGGTGATAGAGTATGAGGAAGAAGATGAAGAAGAGAATGAGTGCAAAGAAAACAAGCAGATAGAAGTCAAACAAATGGAAATAGAAGTTGGGTTGGAAAGGATACCTAAAAATATAAGATCTGCTTGCAAGATCATTATGAGCAACATAGAGCAGTTCAGACCATCAAGTGGAAACATGATTATATCAGGTATGGTAGTAGAATCTGAGTTTGAAAAAGGCAGTAGTATCATTAAGGAGCACAAGAAGGAAACAGAACAATTGGCAGAACAATTGAGGATTGTAAAGGAGAAAAATGAGGAATTGACACACATGATAATTTCTTTGGAGGAATTGGAGGTTCAACAACAAAACAAAATCCAATATCTTGAAGAGAAGTGTGCAAAACAGACAGAGCATAGTAGTAAAATGGAGATGGAGCTGAAGAAAATAGAAGGGAGATACAGAACCTTATAGAGTTCATATCAAATTATGGTCAAAGCAAATGAGGAAATAAACAAATTATTAATGGAAGAAGGCCAGTTGAAGGAAGAAAGCAAGACTATTCAGGTGACACAAGAGGAGAAGGAAGATTTGCACAAGGAAATTGCAAACAGAGTTGAAAGAAGCCAAGGAGTTGGGAAAACAAGCTAGTATACATGCTGCTACCTCAATGAGAGGGTATAATAAGTTATATATGGATATAGAAAGAGAGAGAAGTGATTGGCAGTTGAGTTTGGAGAAATAAAGAAATGAGATGAAATTAGAAAGAGAGTTGTGGACTTCTCAAAATAAGAGCTTAATGCTGACAATAGAAGAGCTACAGAAAAAGTTGGAAAAATCACAAACTCATGTGGAAGAGTAGGTAGTGGCTACACAAATAGAAGAATATGAAGTAGGAGATGATGATAGAAACCAACACGGTGGTGAACAAAAAAACAAAGCACCTGTAGAAGAGTACTCATAGGAGTTTGTCCAGAAACTTCTGACAGACAGAGAATCCAGAATGGAATTCATTAGAAAAATGCATGATGAATACGAGGAACGAATTGTTACATTTTCTTTAAATAAAGGGATAAATCCGGATCAGCATCACTGGGCTGCAGATGGCGTAGGAATAACCTTTTGCATGATTATGGAAAGCATTAAAAATTATCAGTTGGCAAGGGTGGGATTACCTACAAATAAGTATATAGAATATGAAGAAGACATCTATGTGAAAAAAGATCTATTTGAAAAAGCCAATCCAAAATGGAGAAATAGGTGGTTGGATGCTAATAAAGAATGTAGAAAAATATGGAAAGAAGCACCTATTCAGCTGAAGATCAATCCAGCATACTGCCTAGTAGCAAGGAGAAGGGAGTGGACAGTCTTTTGGGAAAGAAGGAAAGAAGGACAGATTCCATCCAAATGGTTGAATTTTCCAAAGATAGTAGATCCAAAGGCAGGAACATGGCCCACAAAGAAGTATATGGTGGACACAGCTGAATCTTTTGGGCAGCCATTATCTCCAGATTTTTGAAGATGCATTTGATTATGGATTTTTTGAAAGAGAATCAGAAATATTTGGAACCTTGTCAGTAGTTACAAAGTCTCGACGCATTGCTTATGAAGCTGCATACACAGAATACCTGAAAAAGGATGTATTTGATAAACCACAGGCTGTTGTGCAATGGAGAAAAGCACTATTTGAGATGGTAAACAACTTGAACATTACAGAAAGAAAGAGCCATGACCTACTGTCACTAGTTTATCAAAGAAAGAAGAAGTGAAGGAAGCATTCAGGGAATATGAGCAAGAATGTCTTTTGTCAGGAGCCAAAAGGTCTAGGAGGGTAAGAATGTTGGAAGAAGTATTTTTAATGGAAAAATAATTGTAAAATGCCAAAAAACTGTAAAAATATTTATGCAAATGATGTAAAAATAACGAAGATTCTTCCTCATGTAGATTAGAATTATATGTATTTTTTCTAGAATTTTTGGAAACTCCTAAATAGCATATTTTTAGATTACAAGGGAAAAGGACCAAAATTCAAGTGTGAAAAGGGGCACTTGAAAATGTATAAAAGACAATTTCCTCTATTTTGAGAGGGTCGGTTATTTGTAATTATTGCTATCCAAGCAAAGAGATAAGTTTACTGCAGAAAATCGTGATTCTTCCTTTTGTGTGAATTTGTATCCATGGAAATTTGCAAGCTTCTAGTGTGTATTTCTGATGAATGTGTATGAAGAGAGTTGATTCCTGATGTGTTGAGTGAGAAATTGATGAAGAATGGTGCTGGAGATGAAAATCATCAGATTTTACAAAATCATGATTGTCTCGTCTGAAGGTTATAGGTATCATTTTTGAGTTTCGACTTTATGATTACAGTGTTCTGCTGAGAAAATAACACACTTTAGACACCAAGATTATTGAAAATGATAGAGTATTGCTCAAGATAATTCAGACCCTAGAAATTCCTCTTCATCTTTATTATTTCTCAGAAATCCAGCCAATTTTCTCTTATTTCTTGGATTCTATCATCTTATATTTGTCAATCCTGGAAGTATACAAGAGACAACAGCCCCCTCTAGATGATAGAATCCAAGAAATAAGAGAAAACTGGTTGGATTTCTGAGAAGTAATGAAGATGAAGAGGAATTTCTAAGGTTTGGATTATCTTGAGCAATACTCTATTATTTTCAATAATCTTGGTGTCTAAAGTGTGTTATTTTCTCAGCAGAACACAATCATAAAGTCAAAACTTAAAAATGATACCTGCAACCTTCAGACGAGACAATCGCGATTCTATAAAATTTGACGATTTTCATCTCCAGTAGCATTCTTCATCAATTTCTCACTCAACACATCAGGAATCAACTCTCTTCATACACATTCATCAGAAATACACAATAGAAGCTTGCAAATTTCCATGGATACACATAGAATAGACTCAACAAATCAAATAAATTCACACAAAAGGAAGAATCACGATTTTTTGCAGGAAACTTCTCTCTTTGCTTGGATAGCATCAATTACAAATAACCAACCCTCTCAAAATTGAGGAAATTGTCTTTTATACATTTTCAAGTGCCCCTTTTCACACTTGAATTTTGGTCCTTTTCCCTTCTAATCTAAAAATATGCTATCTATGAGTTTCCAAAAAATCTAGAAATCTATCTATACATATAATTCTAATCTATATGAGGAAGACTATTCCTTATTTTTACATCATTTGCATAAATATTTTTATAGTTTTTTGGCATTTTACAATTATTTTTGCATAAACAATACTTCTTTCAACATTCTTCCCCTCCTAGACATTTTGGCTCCTCACAAAAGACATTCTTGCTCATATTCACTGAATGCTTCCTTCACTTCCTCTTTCTTTGATAAACCTATGATAGTAGGCCATGGCCCTTTCTTTCTGTAATGTTCAAGTTGTTTACCATCTCAAATAGTGCTTTTCTCCATTGCACAGCAGCCTCTGGTTTATCAAATACATCTTTTTTCAGGTATTCTATGTATGCAGCTTCATAAGCAGTGAGTCTAGACTTTATAACTACTGACAAGGTTCCAAATATTTCTTATTCTCTTTCAAAAAATCCATAATCAAACGCATCTTCAAAAATCTGGAGATAATGGCTGCCCAAAAATATTATTCTGCTATAATAAGCCATCAAACATATCATGTCAGGTGTTTCACTGAGATCAAATATTAAAGCATCAGATGGTGAATTAAAGCCAATGTAATTGAGAACTCTGACATCTATATCTGTAAAGGTCCCTATACATGCCAATATGAGTCTCATTACTCTGATTAATAAAATACATGCTGGGTCATTAACATCTTTGTATGTGGATATGACAGATTCAGTTGTGTCCACCATATACTTCTTTGTGGGCCATGTTCCTACCTTTGGACCTGCTATCTTTGGAAAATTCAACCATTTGGATGGAATCTATCCTTCTTTCCTTCTATCCCAAAAGATTGTCCACTCCCTTCGCCTTGCTACTGGGCAATATGCTGGATTGATCTTCAGCTCAATAGGTCCTTCTTTCCATATTTTTCTACATTCCTTATTAGCATCCAACCACCTATTTCTCCATTTTGGATTGGCTTTTTCAAATAACTCTTTTGTCACATAGATGTCTTCTTCATATTCTAAATACTTATTTGTAGGTAATCCCACCCTTGCCAACTGATAATTTTTAATGCTTTCCATAATCATGCAAAAGGGTATTCCTAGGCCATCTGTAGCCCAGTGATGTTGATCCGGATTTATCCCTTTATTTAAAGCAAATGTAACAATCTGTTCCTTGTATTCATCATGCATTTTTCTAATGAATTCCATTATGGATTCTCTGTCTGTCAGAAGTTTCTGCACAAACTCCTCTGAGTACTCTTCTACAGGTGCTTTGTTTTCTTGTTCACCATCGTGTTGGTTTCTGTCATCATCTTCTACTTTATATTCTTCTATTTGTGTAGCCTCTACCTGCTCTTCCACCTGAGTTTGTGATTTTTCCAACTTTTTCTATAGCTCTTCTATTGTCAACATTAAGCTATTATTTTGAGAAGTCCACAGCTCTCTTTCTAATTTCCACTCATTTCTTTCCTTTTTCAAACTCAACTCCTAATCACTTCTCTCTCTTTCTATATCCATATGTAACTTATTGTACTCCCTCATTGAGGTACCAGCATGTATACTAGCTTGTTTTTCCAACTCCTTGGCTTCTTTCAACTCTGTTTGCAATCTCATGATTTCCTTGTGCAAATCTTCCTTTTCCTCCTGTGTCACCTGAACAGTCTTGCTTTCTTCCTTCAAGTGGCCTTCTTCCATTAATAATTTTTTTATTTCATCATTTGCTTTGACCATAATTTGATATGAACTCTATAAGGTTTTGTATCTCCCTTCTATTTTCTTCAGCTCCATCTCCATTTTACTACTATGCTCTATCTGTTTTGCACACTTCTCTTCAAGATATTGGATTTTGTTTTGTTGCTGAACCTCCAATTCCTCCAAAGAAATTATCCTGTGTGTCAATTCCTCATTTTTCTCCTTTAAAATCCTCAATTGTTTTGCCAATTGTTCTGTTTCCTTCTTGTGCTCTTTAATGATACTACTGCCTTTTTCAAACTCAGATTCTGCTACCATACCTGATATAATCATGTTTCTACTTGATGGTCTGAACTACTCTATGTTGTTCATAATGATCTTGCAAGCAGATCTTATATTTTTAGGTATCATTTTCAACCCAACTTCTATTTCCATTTGTTTGACTTCTATCTGCTTGTTTTCTTTGCACTCATTCTCTTCTTCATCTTCTTCCTCATACTCTATCACCTGGGTCTTTTGTTCTTCATGGCTCTTATCTACTTCCATTTTTTCTTGGTCTGCAACATCTTCCTCATATTCCAATATCTGATCATCCTTATTCTCATGTCCTGATGTATCTTTAGTTGTATTTGTTTCTTCTGCCTTCGTGTTCTCCATCACTTGTTGTTCTTCTTCAAATAGATGTCTTTCCTTTACCTGTACTTCCTTTTCCTGAATTAGGGTTGATTCAGTTTCCTCAATAAGCTTTATCTGATCATTACTTATCTGCTCTTTCTGTCCTTCCTCTTGCTCATCTATATCCATGAGATCCAGCTCTTCCTCTTGTCCTTGATCTTTTATAATTGTAAACTCTTCATTATGATTCAAGTCATATTTTATGTCTTCTATGCTTTGGTTGATCTCTTCTTCTGTAATTCCTTCTTCTACTTCTTGAGCATTCTTCTTTTCCACTATTTCCTCTTCTGTTTCCTTGATTTGATCTAAATCTTTTTGTTTATTGGCTGGACTGCATAAGTGAACTCCCTTTTCTTCTTCTACTTTTCCTTCATACCAATTTGAAATGGGTTTGCTGGAAAGATTTTGTACATATTGTCTTCAATACAGATTCCACTAATCCACACCTGAATGCCTTCCTGACTTCAATCTCTTCCTCCATCATCACTGCTTTTCCTTTTAGTAATCTCCTCTCTTCTTCAAGACTAACCTGCTTTACTACTTCTTCCTGAACTTGCTTTCCTTGGGGCTTCTCACTCAAGTCTTCTGGTGTTTTATTTTTTCCAGAGGCTTGTGTTATCACATTGGGTGTACTAGGCACTGATAAATTCAAAATTTTCAACAGAAAGTTTTCAATATCACTTTCAGAGTCTGAAGAGAATTGTGAAGAGCCTGCTATTCCTGGTTTTTCCAGTCTTGACTCTTCCATAGCAGTAGATTCCTTCTGGTTCCTTTCTTCTACTATCACTTCTTCTGTCTCCATCATTGGTACAGGTTCTGCTACTGATTTTCCTTTACTTTTCTTGGTTAACTTCCTCTTCTGTACAGGTTTCTTCTGAACCTTCTTCTTCACTATAACTGTAGTTTTTGTTTCAGGAGGTCCTTGTAGCTCTTTGAAATATGCTAACAATTCCACTTACTTTTCGACAAAAACTTCCTCTGTCTCAGCTGCCATCATCTGATCATGCAGTTCTTCATAGTGTTCTACTTCCTCTTGAATCCAATTTGTTGCTTTTCAAGAGTAGTCCTCCAACATCTTTTGATATTGGGCTTCATATACTGCCCTTTTATTATTTCCTTGGGTCAAATAGGTATACAACTGCTCCTTGCTTGTCTAAGGTGGGTGAGAGTCATTTGAAGACTGCACCTGCTTCTAAGCAGCTTCATGCTCTTCCTTAGTTGCTTCTACCTGCTCCAATTCAACTTTTCTTGGATCCAATCTCCTTTTCTTTAAAGGAACAACTTCCTCTGAGATTCCCTTTCTTTTCCTTTCTGCTCCACTCATGCTGGGTTGGGCTTCCACTTCCCTTATAGTCATTTTCCTGGAAGGACTCTTAATTCCTGACATTAGACTTCTGAAGTATTGGGCTTCTGGAGCCAGCTTCAACTGATCCTCCATTCCCAGTACATGATATATAATCCTGATTAAAAATTGAGCTCCATTCATATACTTCCTCTGCTCCCAATGTTTAGCTGCTTCTTTCAGCTGTTCATGTATGTATGGGATTACATCCATCACCCCAAAAGGTTTAGTTCTATCCTTACTGTTGAACATAATCAATGTTACTGGTTTGTGTGGCATGGTGTATCTAGGTAGTTTTGGAAAACAGAAGTATTGCAAAAACATTCTAATGGCATACTCCTCATTCTCTCTTCCCTTAAAATCAAGGAATTTAGAATATCCTGTATATGTTTCTTTATTCTTCTTGACAAAGCTGTTATCCAACTTAGTTCCCATTGGGTAGAACTGAAGAGCTGCCCTGATATGCTATGCTTTTATTGTGATGTTCACCTCTTTGTTCTCCTTGTCCTTGACTGAACACCTAAAATAGGCATCATTTCCCTTTCCAACTACCACCAGACTATTCATTACTTGTGCAATTCTTTCAAAATCTATAAAGAATATGGGTTCATGTTGGAGCAAGTCTATGAAAAGCCTAAGTATTGGCTTGAGTCCCACAAAGTCATAGAAGAAGCCTTAAAATGAAGACTATGTAAAGTTCACTTGTGAACTACCTCTTGTAACTTTTAAAGAGTTTACTTAATGTAAAAGTGAAAGAATCTTAAGTGGTTGAGTCCACTTGATCTAAAAGGGAAAGAGGAGCCACAAATTTGCGATTTGTGGAAGATAGAGAATCAAATCAATCACCAATTGATTGGAGAGTGATTGAGGGAAGTTAGCCTCCCAAACACAACTATAAATAGATGGCAGTTTTAGTCGTGGTTAGAGAGACCTATGTGAAGACCTCCAAGAGCTGAGCTTTATGCCATATCAAGGTGTGATTACAAGGCACACATATGTATCACTAAGTCCATTGTATTGTACAAGAAATATGCTTTCATTTTCATGATCATTTGAGTTCATATTTCCATGTTCTTGTGAAGTGTACTACTCACTGCCATATCTCTTAGTTTTCTTAGTCAGATTGCAAAGATGGTTTCTCTGAGCTTGGTGCATCATTTTCAGTGCTTTAACTTAGTAAAGTTAGCTCTATAAGTCTACTATATGCTCACACATTTTCATGTCATTTGGATGTTGCAATCTTCAGTTATGTTCAGTTGAAGTCAACAGTATCTGTTCATTTTCACTTCTCTGTGAGGTACCCGACTTTTTTACTCACCTTGTGAAAGCCATTTCTCAGTGGTTACTTAACCAAATTCAATGCTTTAAATCTTGTTGGATTCCATTACTATCTAGTATAATCATACAAATTTTCATAATCATTGAATTTCTACATTTTGAGTTATGTTCATTGTTCGGCTCACTGGTCTCAAACTATAGCAGCCCGTGAAAATCGAGATGATATCAGTACTTGCTAAACATCATTCTCAGTGTGTGGTTCATTATTTTTTTATGAGAATACTCTTGAAAGTTAGCTCTTGACGTTATCTAGACTTCCCTAAGAGGAATTAAGTTAATTGCTACTGTGCTCAGAGAATTATGCAAAACACTGGACAGGTGTATCAACCAAGAATAGCAAGTTTTTCACCTCTGAGCTAACTCCAACTTATCTGTTTTGATCTATCTTTTTGAGAGTGATCTTCCAAGGTACATAGGGTGTCTAATACATCCATTGGCAAGCTAAAAGGGCCCACCATAAACTCCTCGAGTTCATTTGGCTGGTGTAGATCAAGGATTTTGCAGCACCTCTTCATCTTCAAGCACATACCTATCAATCTCTTCACAGTTCATCAAACAACTTGTGTAACCCTACTGCTTTCCATCTTTTGTGATTGACTGCAATTCTTTGGAATTTGAAATACTCCTGACACAGCATAGTGTACTTGTAAACCCCCACTCCTACTGTGAATATGTGTTGGCCAATGATACTCAGGGTTTCCTTGAGCTCTTTAACTACCTTTTCTGCTTCTGGAATTTCTTGCTCTTCATCAGACTCCAGATTCACCTCTTCTACTATAGCTTCACTATCCAAGAACCAATGTCCTCTAGAAAAAGTGACTGATTCTGCTTTGAAATCATGAATTGGTAGCTCCTTTGGATTCACCATTCTCGAGAAAATATATCATCACATAAAATGAAAAAACTCCACCCACATGAGTCATAAGAAAAATAAAAAATGACATTTGTTGTGATATGACATGAAAGAAGAATGAAAATAAAATCTCAATTAAATCTTGACTTCCTCAAAAAAAACTCAATTAAAGTGGTCATTACATGTGTAGCAAGATGTCTAGTGCTCTCTTCTCTTTTGACAGCTCTTATCCAGGAAGGAGATATTTAAAAGAAAAATGAATAAAAAATAAAAAATCATAAAAAATAAAAAATAAAAATAAAAAATAATAAATAGAAACCTGCTACTCTTCTACCTATATCTTGCTTTGTGCTATATAACTTATAAAAGGAAAAATGGATAATTTTTTCTCTTTTTTCTTTTCTCTTTTTTTTTTAATAATATTTTTTTCCATTTCTTTTCTTCCCCTCCTAATTCTCTTCTTAGAAAAAGGATAAGGTAGAAATATTTTTCATAATTTCCAATATGTCATGATTTCTTTTCTGTAACATTCTGATTTTCTTCTTAAAAAATTCTAAATATAGATCAAATAAAGATGGTCTTTTTCCATTGAATCAAATCTGATTTTTTTACCCAATAATATTTAACCCTTGCTGCCCCTGTCTTAGGGAAAAATCCATCTCCTTCCGATAAGCTGTTTTTAGAATTCTTTGGCTTCCATATCCATTTTGTCATGGAATTTTGTTTTGATGGGCAGGGCTTGTGTATACTTTGTTTCCACATCCTTCTTATTCTGATGCTTTGATGCTTCGGACTATGCCATAGTTGCCACCTTGCTTCTGTCTCTTCATCCTCTTTTGCTCCTTTAATTTTTTGCTGGTTTTGATTAAATGAAGCTTGATCATTTAGTAATTGTATTGGTAATGTCTGTGTGTCTTCTAATGAAAAAGTAAATCCTTCCAGGTCTGGGTCATGAACATCCTGTTTATCTTCCTGTTCTTCATTCCTCAATAAAAACATTAAAAACCTTTTATCATTTATTGTCAACTTAAGCTTCATTTTTTCAAAATCCAAAATTACTTTACCTTGCTTTAGCCATGGTTGTCCCAAAATCAATTTCTCAGTCATCAAATGATCTGGCCATTCTTCACAATCTATTTTCATATATTCTTCATTGAACTTAACTTCAATAGAAGGTGAAGACATGCTTTGTATTATTTGTCCTTCCAAAGTTTTGATAAAGATTTTACTTTTAGCCCTTTTTAGGTTAAACTTTTTCAACAAGGCTGAACTGATCAAATTTACCTGTGCTCCTGAGTCTATCAAGACTTTAATTTCTTACACCTTGAAAAATCATTGTGATAATAGGCAAATGTTCTTTTTCTTTTAGAGAGGTGTCACAAAAAAGGACTTCTCTAATATTTTTTATTTTTCTTATCCTTTCTTTTGCCTCCTGTTGAGCCTCCCTCCTTATGTTTTCCTCTTCTTTCTTCCTGTTTTGAGCTTGATGTAATCTTCTCCATTCAAAAGCAGTTAATGGAAGATCATACCTTTTTACTCTACATCCACTTATGAAGTTTGGCATGATTTCTCCATCTATATTAGCTAACTGAATAGCTCCACTATTACTGATCTGATTGATAATATATGGTCCATGTCCTTTCTTCTAAAATTTCTTTTGATGTTCCTTTACTGTGTATGCCAAAACAAAATCTCCTTCCTGTAGATCTTTTTCTTTTATGTGAACATCATGATAAGCTTTTTGCCTTTTCTTGTATGCATATATACTCATAACTGCTTGGAGTCTAGAAGCTCCCAGTTGTTCCAATTGCATTACTCTCTCAGATAATTCATGTCCAGTCCAATTGTATTGACTACCCACTTTTAGTGTTGGAATGAGGAATTCCAAAGGTAGAACTGCATTTTGTCCATATACCAAATTAAATGGTGTGGTTCCTAATGCAGTTTTGTATGCCAATCTATAGGCCCATAGGACATGATTAAGTTGTAAATCCCAATCATTCCTGTTTGTGTTTACCAATTTTGACAATATATTACACAGTACTTTTTTAGTACTTTCTGCTAACCCATTGGCTTGTGGGTGATATGGGGCTGATATTCTATGACTAATCATGAAATATTCAGTTATGTTCTCTATGATTTGGTTCAAAAAATGAGTCCCCCTTTCACTTACCAATTCAATTGGTAGTCCAAATCTGGTGATGATATTTTCATAGAGAAATCTGGTAGTAGTATGAGCATCATTCTTTTTTGTAGCTCTAGCCTTCTGCCCATTTGGTTAAGTAATCTGTGGCCACTATTATGTATTCAACATGGGATTGTCTTGCTGGAGGATGTATAGGTCCAATGAAATTCAACCCCCATTTACTAAATGCTTTGCAGAGATTAATGGAACTAATGGCATATTGTCTCTTTTATTTGGTTGACTCACCCTCTAACAAATGTCACATCTTTTTACATATGTTCTTGCATCAGGAAATAGAGTTGGCCACCAAAAGCTAGAATATAATATGAGTTTAGCAGTTCTGTCACTTGAGAAATGTCCTCCTGTTACTCGAGAATGTGCCATTTCCAACATTTCCAGATATCTATCTTTAGGAACACAAATTCTTAAATATCCATCCATCCCTCTCTTATACAATTGATCTCCTATCAGTTGATATTCTTCAGAGATCATTTGTAGATTTTTGAGTCGACACTAGCTCTTACTTGTTTTCCTTTCTTCTTCCTTTTCAACTCCTCAATGATGTTCTCACTCCATTCTAGATTTTTTTGAAACCAATATAGAGTTATAAGTTCTGAATTTTGCAAGGATTGGCATTCCCAGCAGTTAGCAACATATTTTGTTACATCTTCAATCTTATTAGGCTAATGTACTCCCATCCTATTGAGATTACTTAGGGTGACTATTATGGAAGCATGTGTACAAGGGTTCCAATAATGAGCTCTTCTCAAATATTCCTGTTGCTCCTCTTCTGGAGTACAATATTCCAGTATGCCTGTATGGTTGAAGTGATACAAGTGCCTAGCTAGCAGCATAAAGTTCCTGCTTTGCAATACTAAATGTTTGTTATTCCCAAATGTTCTGCAAGGTCCCATGGTTCGCAAAGGTACTAAAGTCATGGCCCACTCCAGAACACTTTCTACTTTGAATAGATATGTATCTGGCATGTCATCATCTAAAGCTAAACTTGGTTCTTTAGCCTGGATTCTAGACAAATGATTTGCTCTCAAATGTGTTTTTCCCTGTCTGACCACCACTTCAAACTCAAACTCCATCAGTAGAAGGAAACATCTGACTATTCTACCAGTGTGACAGGGTTTGTTTACTAAGTAAAGTAAAGCTTGGTGATCCACAAAAAATTTAAACTTGTTGGCCAAAAGGTAATGTCTATATTTCTTCACAGCAAATATCATTCCCAACCCTTCCCTTTCAGTAGTTGTGTAATTTTCCTCTACTGAATTCAGTTGCCTGCTAGCATAAGCAACTGGAAAATCTATTTTGCTCCCTACTATTGGTTGTGCTAACACACATCCCAAAGCATAGTTTGAAGCATCCACATGGACATGAAAAATTTTATCCCACTGGGGTGTTTTCAGAATTGGGGTTGTAACCAAACAAGTTTTTAGAGTCTCAAAAGCTTGGTCACACTCTTTGGTCCACTCAACTTTTGTAATCAAAGCATATAAAGGTTTAGCTATGTCAGCAAACTTGTGTACAAATTTTCTATAATACCTGCAATGTCCCATGAAAGTTTGAAGTTCCCTTACATTTGTTGGTCTTGGAAGTTCTACTATGGCCTTTATTTTTTTTCCATCAGTTGAAATTCCATTTTTGGAGACTATGTGACCTAACATTCTTCCTTGTCTTACAAAGAATACACACTTTTCTGGATTTAAACATACTCTATATGTTCTGCATTTCCTGAATATGTTTTCTAAATCTTTCAAATGATCCTGTCTTTTTAATGAAAAAGTACACAGATCATCTACATAAATTTCCATTACACTCCTTAGGAATTCTTTGAAGATATGACACATCAATCTTTGAAAGTTGCTAGGGCATTAGTTAACCCAAAGGGCATAACCTTGAAAGCATAAGTTCCCCATTCTGTGGAAAAGGCAGTTTTATGTTGGTCTTCCAAAGCTATGGGTACCTGATTGTATCCTGAAAAGCCATCCAAAAAACTATACACCTCCTTCCCTGCAACTCTTTCTAGAAGATGGTCTGTTATAGGCAATGGGTAGCTATCCCTTATAGTTGCAGCATTCACTTTTTTAAAATTAATGCATACCCTAAGTTTCCCATTCTTTTTTGGTACCACAACTATAGGAGATATCCATTCTGTATACTCAATCTCATAGATGAAATTGGCAGCCAGCAGCTTGTCAATTTCTTCCTTTATTTTAGCACAGTATTTATCATTGAATGTGTAAGATTGTACATTGTTTATCTATATTTACCTGGAATGTAATTTGTGGGTTATCTTCTTGATTAATAGTTTCTCTTGTTCTTGTTGCCTTTGATTCCCCAACTGTTGTTTGAGAATTGTCTAATTCCCCCTGTTTGAGTTGTGCTTCTTGTATGATTTGTTTGCATTTTTGCATCCTTTCATGTTCTATTTCTGGCATAGGATAAGCCATTACATGGTCTGTAGGATTTGGTCCCTCTTGAATTCTTCCTTTGTATGCTTTTATCAAGGTGTCTAGACTCTATGAATTTCTTATCTCTGACTAGGTTTGTGTCTTTTGAGGAGGAGTATGGTTTGACTGTTCCATACTCTCTTCTTCCAAACTTTTACTCATTCTCATTTTCCTTTCCCATTTCCCCTTTTGTCTGTTTTTCTTCACCTTTGAAATTGAGCTCTTATTTTGTTCTTTAGTTGTTTCTTGTTGTTTAGCTTGTGCCCTTGTTATAGCATTTACATTTACTTGGTCAAGGTCACTCAATTCTTCTTGCTCCATGATGTTGACTGTTTTCAATGGTATGTTATTAGATGTGTTTTGTTGTTATTGAGGATTTCTTGGACAATCCTTTATTAAATTTTCCCTGCCACAATCCTTGCAATAGGCTCCTTCTATTCTTAATGTAGGAGGTTGTGGACAGTCTCTAATGAAATGTTCTCCCCCACATCTATAACAAGTTATCTTTTGGCTCCCTTTGAACTGAGGTTTCTGATTGGACATATAATTATTGGTTATATACATGAATGTGGCTGTATCCATCTCAATTCTCCCATTTCCCAAATCTAGGGCTTGCAGTTCTAGTTCTCTCATCTCATAACCTTCCCACTCTTCCTGATATCCTTCATTCCCGTGATATTCTTCTTTGTATGGTGATCTTATTCTTGAGTTTCCCTCCTCTATTGGTGTGTATTTAACTGGTACTACATTTGTTGGCAATGGAGGTTGTTGCCCAAGTACAGGTCTTGGTTGCTCAATAAATCTAGATTCTCTTTGGTTTGCATAATCTCTCTCCTTAATGGGTTGTTTATTGTAGAAGCATTCTTCTTTGGTATGATTTGTCCATTTTCTTTCTAGTGTATATTATTTGAGTGTCCTCCTATCTTGCAAATGTTGTGGTTTTTTATATGGACATTGTTGTACCAAATGATTTTCTCCATAATTATAGCATTTTTTATTTGTTGTTATATTGGTGTTTATCAAATTGGTTTTGGTGCTAACTTCTAGGGCTTTAGCAATGGCTTGTGCCAATTCTTCTGCTGGTGGAATTTTATCTTCATTTATTCTAGGTTGATCAAATGCTAACAGGTCTTGTCCTCTGTTGTCTTCCAAATCTATTGCCTCTTTCACACATGCTCCTAGGTCAGGGCATCTCCTATAATACACCAGGGTTCTTAATTGGGCACTTCTTAATCCTTCTATGAATAGGGATACTTGTCTTGCCATGGAAGGTACTTCTTCTCTGGGACATCTGTCAATGTACTGCTTGAATCTCCTAGCTGCCTCTCTGACATTTTCATCTTTTTGCTGTTTAAAGCTATGTATCAATGTAGATGTACTATGTTTTATTCCAGTGTTTGAGAATTCCCCCATGAAGGCTTCTAGGAAAGATTCAATATCTATATACATTTCCTTTATCAAGGGAATGAACCAAGATAATGCAGGCCCTATTAGGGTTAAACCAAATGCCTCAAATTGGACTTTGTAATCCTCTACTTCTTCTACTCTAATTAATTTCTAAATTCTGCAGCATGGGCATGAGGATCAGAATATCCTTCATATTGATTTTTCATGCATTTGGCTACTTGATAGGGTCTAAGCATTCTGCCCTGATTTTGCCAATTATGTCTTCTTCTCAATGGAAAATCACTAAATCCTTCTGCTTCTTTTTCAAAAGGATTTGGGGAAGTATGTGTTCTCCTACCTTGTTGTTGTTCACCATTATTGTGAATTTCATGTGGTCTTCGCAAGTCTGATTGCCCTAGGTCCTGTTCCCAAGGTCTCTTGTTTGCACATTGCCCTAGGTCATTAGAATTTTCTACGTCTTGTGAGAAGATGTATACACATCCCTGCCTATCCTCATATCTACCATCCTTAAATTGTGCTACTGGTGTTATATTCAGGGAAACATCTAAGTTTCTCAATCTAATGAGAAACTTATGCATTCCATCCTGATATACATAAGTTCTAAACCTATTTGTATACATGTATTTGAGAATGTTTCTATAATCACCAGCTTTAGAGGATTCATTGGTTTCATTTAAATTCTCCATATTAATTTCTTGCCCTAAATCTTTTTCTTGCAATTCTCCTATTACTGATTCTACCTCATTCCTTCCTAGCTCTTGTTTAGAATGTGTGTTTACTTTATTACCAGACCTAAGGATCATTCAAATAATTTCACGATTCTGTGGAGAGAATCGTGTTTTTTACGATTCTGTGGTGAGAATCGTGTTTTTCACGAATTTATGGTGAGAATCGTGTTTTTCACGATTCTGAGGAGATAATCGTATTTTTCACGATTTTGTGGTGAAAATCGTTGTTTTCACGATTTTATGGTGAGAATCATGTTTTTCACGATTCTGTGGACAAAATCGTGTTTTTCACGATTTTGTGGTGAGAATCGTGTTTTTCACCATTCTGTGGTGAGAATCGTGTTTTTCACGATTTTGAGGAGAGAATCGTGTTTTTCACGATTTTGAGAGAATCATGTTTTTCACGATTCTGTGGTGAAAATCGTGTTTTTCACAATTTTATGGTGAGAATCGTGTTTTTCACGATTCTGTGGAGAGAATCATGTTTTTCACGATTCTCTAGAGAAAATCGTGTTTTTTTTTCACGATTCTGTTCCCAGACAATCGGGGTTGCTCACAATCGTTAAAAACACAATTCTCTTATGAAAATCGTGCTCTGGGAATCACAATTTTGTGCTTTGCTTCAGAGAATCGCGATTTTGTATTTGACTACACAATCGCAATTCTGTGCAAATTTTTGAAATTTTTTGAAGTTGTTGTTTTCTGAATTTTTCTTCCTACAATAGAGTCGCTTTATTAAACTTTTAACATGCAATAAATAAGTTTATCAAAAAATGATTATCTTAGCACTGAAAACTCAAAAAATCAAAACATCGCGATTCCATGTTTTTACTGATTTCTAAGTTTTTTATGTTCCATACTTGATATAAAACCTTGATTGGATGCAAAAATTTGTTGGAAAGTCCTTACCTTGCTTGGTTGATAAAAAAATATCCAAAAGCTTGTGTTTGTAGACGATTGCGATTTTGTCCACTCTCTCTCTCTCTCTCACTCAAATGAGTTTCTTTCTACGATTTGAGGGTTTCATAGATTTCACATAATTGCGATTTTTTTCAATATTTTCAAGATCTTAACTTTTCACTTGTTCAAGTTTTTATCTTTCACAATTTATGATGTAAAGTCCCCATTTTAACTTTTTATCACAATTTTCTCCCTTTATCCAATTGGTGAAAATCGCGATTATGTACTTCTTTTCCACTTTACCCACTTGATGCTAAAACCTCACTGATTTTTAGAATTTGACTTCCTTTACTTACTCAACTTAATGAATCCTCTTCCAATTACCTTTCTCAAAACCCAAATACGCTTAATATTTCAAAATTTTTTCCTCTTACAGAGAATTGCGATCTTGTGTAGAGAATCATATTTTCTAAACTTCTTGTTTTTTGCAATTTTGATTCTTCTTTCTTCTTACTCTTCTTCTAGATTCTTCACCACTCCAAGTCACTTTTCACCTGCAATTTTACATCATGAACAAAAATTAACCAAAAAATCGTGATCCTGTGAAGAGAGTCGTATTTTTCTGATTTTCCAGTTTTTAGAAATTTTTTGCTTTCCTTACACTTGGTCTCTTTTACTCTTAACAACAACACTGCAGTCCAACTTCTTAAGGAGAAAAGAAATTTGTTTGAATGTTTTAATGAATTTTATGAATTTTTGTAGTATTTTTCCCTAAATTAAGGTAAACACTTCACTTAGGGTTTCTTGTTTAGTGATCTATTGATCCTATGTTCCCTGATTGCTTATACTCCAATCATTTAGCATAAAGAATCAACAATACATCTTATATTTGTCAATCCTGGAAGTATACAAGAGACCACATCCCCTTCTAGATTATAGAATCCAAGAAATAAGAGAAAACCGGCTGGATTTCTGAGAAATAATGAAGATGAAGAGGAATTTCTAGGGTTTAGATTATCTTGAGCAATACTCTATCATTTCAATAATCTTGGTGTCTAAAGTGTGTTATTTTCTCAGTAGAACACAATCATAAAGTCAAAACTCAAAAATGATACCTGTAACCTTCAGAAGAAACAATTGCAATTCTGTAAAATCTGACGATTTTCATCTCCAGCACCATTCTTCATCAATTTCTCACTCAACACATCAAGAATCAACTCTCTTCATACACATTCATCAGAAATACACAATAGAAGCTTGCAAATTTCCATGGATACACATAGAATAGACTCAACAAATCAAAGAAATTCACACAAAAGGAAGAATCATGATTTTCTGCAGGAAACTTCTCTCTTTGCTTGGATAGCATCAATTACAAATAACCAAACCTCTCAAAATAGAGGAAATTGTCTTTTCTACATTTTCAAGTGCCCCTTTTCACACTTGAATTTTGGTCCTTTTCCCTTCTAATCTAAAAATATGCTATCTAGGAGTTTCCAAAAAATCTAGAGAAAATACATATAATTCTAATCTACATGAGGAAGACTCTTCCTTATTTTTACATCATTTGCATAAATATTTTTACAATTTTTTGGCATTTTACAATTATTTTTCCATCAAAAATACGTCAAAAATACTTCTTCCAACAGTGCTGGAACGTCATCAGCCCATGATACTTAAAGAGAGAAGAACAAAGAGACACCAGAAGTAAGTTTCACTCACCCTATAAGGAGAGATAGACCAACCACGGACACCAATAGATTGGAAAGACAAAGGGAACCTAGAATACCAGGTGGTAGAGATGCTTTTCCTCTACCTAGACCACGTGAACACCCCAAGATATTAAGGCCCACTCAATTAGTAAAGTCAATGAAAAACTACTTTGATGGGATAGGAGATCCCTATGATCATGTTGCAAAATTTAAGCAAGTGCTACGAGCAGAGCAAGTAGAAGACATGTTCGCGCAATACAATGCATTTGGACTAATGTTAAAGAACACGGCCTTAAATTGGTTCCAACCATTGCAACAAAGGCAATTTAGAGATATCCATCACTTGTTAGAGTCATTCATCACAGAATCCTCTGAAAGTGGAATCAAACATGATACCTCTTCATTAATCCATAGCTTCAAACAAACCCCTTAGGAAACTATTAGATTGGCAGAATGTAGGTTGAGACAATATGTTGAGAAATGTTCGATGCAAGAGCTCTAAACTATGCTCCTATTTATACTTAAAGGAACCCAGAACACATAGAGCAATGCATGAGAATTTGTATAGACATTGAGAACAACCTCGGAGATGAGTTGGAACTCTCAAAGGTCTATAAGGACTCAGATTGTTCATCTCTCGCTTCCTCAAAACTTTCTAGCTCGATAGAGGACCTAACAAAAAAAGTGGCCTAGAAACTAGGAGTTTCTAGTAAACAGGTACCTAGGTTGATACCAAACAAGCATTGTTACACCCGTCGTGGTGATCATATGGCAAATGTGTGTCCCAATGTAACACAAGTGCAAGCCAACCCTAGTGGCCAATACTGTACAATTGAGAGACGATACACGAATCATATGGCCCAAGACTGCCCATACAACAAACAAATAGTACGACAAAACTACTTGCAAGCATACCCCCAACCAGGGAGGTATCAAGGTCAATATAATGCTCAGCCTCATTACTGCAGGCCTCCTTGGAACTATCCATATCAGGCTCAACAAAGACCACAACCTATTTTAGCTCAGCAGCCATCCCCACCAGCTAATGTCATCCGAGTGAAGTACGATGTTGTAGAAGAAAACCTCAATAGGGCTTTAGTGCCTTCCTCACCCCTGATCACAGAAAGTGACCCTAATTCTAACAGTTTTGACTCTACCCATGTAGACAGTCCACCTGCATATTACACAGAGTCAACAGAACATGTGGAAACATATCAATACGATAGTTCACCACTGGAACCTAGTTGGGAGCCCGAGTATGCTAACGTGATGTACGCCAACCCTAATCCGCGACCCCAATTGAGACAACAAAGACCATAGGCCCTAGAGGACCATGCTTTAGATGCCAAGGAGATCATTTCATAAATGATTGTCCACATCCTCCGATAGAAGGACAGTCACAATACTATAACATACAATGTTTTCGTACTAAATGTGGTAAAGAGCATGTCATCAAAGATTGTCCTAAGAACCTTGCTAATGCTTCAAAAGTGACACCGATAAATGTGATAGGTATTGTACATAATGCAGATGGATCCAATCCTACATACGTGCCTATCCAAGCTATAACAAGAGCACAGGCGCTCTTACAAAATCAACAACTCAATCTGGAGAAAATAGCCGGATCTAGTAAAGTTGGAGCGTCTACTAACAAGAAGACGAAATCTTGGAAATATTCCAAAGAAAAAATTAAGAGAAAGTGGAGTAA